>CM016484.1:7572876-8172876 GCA_002890555.2 Lagenaria siceraria
GAGCCCTCTCTGTTGCTCTAATCCAATATGAAGGAGAGCTACACGGCTGTCACATGGTACATCTATTCATCTTGTTACTTGGTTTGGGATATTGCAACACAAGGCTAAATATGGTCTCTTGCACAGGCAGAGAATATAAATTTACGTTCGAAACGTTCTTAGGCAATGGCGTTTTTTGAAGTTGCTGATGAGATCAGATCAGTTCAACAAAAGTTGACAAAACTTTGATTAGTATTAAAATGTATGTGATTCTTGTAACAGCCCCATTTAAAAAGACAGTTTTGGTTGGTTTTTTTTAACTACAGCATTATGCTAACTCAGTGAATTATTATGCAAATAAAAATTGATAGTTGCCGCAGGAACAACTCATGTAGCCTTGAACTCGAACAAGAGACGAGCCACAATAGGCTTAAGACAATTGAATGCAAGGACACCCAACCAGAAAATCATTATCTCAATGCCATGAATGCGCAATAATGGGATGTAACCTCCCACTCCCAGTAAGCTTGAACTTGAGCTGGTAATTGGAATTGTCTTATGACCTGACCTATAAGAATATTTTTATTGTAACATTTCTTTATTAGATATATAATTCTATATCATCAAGGTATTGATAGAACTCGAATATATTGAAAGATAAACGATAAAGAAATTACAAGATAAATCAAGTGTTCGATGTACTTGAACCTTCCCAATCTTGAGAAATTCTCAAGTCCTAATTCATACTCTAAAATATTTCTCTTCCTAAACCTAACAAACTCTCATATACCCTTAATATCCCTCTAAAACTCTAATATCATTCCTATCCGGTATCAAAACTTCTGTGTCCATGGTCAAATCAATTTACAATTCAATATAATATAAAGGGGGATTTTTAAAAATAGAAAAATAAGGAAAACTATTTACACAAAATAATAAAATTTTTAGATAGTTGTGATAGACGCTGATAGAAGTCTCTCAGCATCTATCAGTAATAGAAATGATAGAAGTCTCTATCAGTGTTTTTTTTTTGCTATTTTCTGTAAATAGTTTGAAATTTTTTCTATTTGTGAAAATTTTCCTAATATAAAAGCTAATTTTTAATGTCATTTTAGAAATTATTGAGAAGATTACGTTCTCTGTGGGACTGTATTCTAATTCTATAGTTCCAAATTTTTAACGATAATGGTTTGTAAAGTAACTTTAGAAAGCATAATCATAATGTTGATAATTTCTAAAACTAAAACAGTTACCAAATTGGAATGTTTAATGGAATTTTGCAGTATAGTTGAATTAGTTATAGGTCATTGTCCAAAAAACTTATTCGATAAGAGTAAGACATGTTTGCGATATGCTCTTAATATTACAATTTGCGATATGCTCTTACATCAAACAGTGTAAAACGGGAAGCAACTCAGCCACATCAAATGATTTTTCAAGAGGTCCAGCGTTAAATCTTATTCTTTATGCATGCGCGTATGCTCAGCCGGGCAACAAGCTCGCTTCAATGAGTCTCTGTGCTCTATTAGGACTTGTTCGCTTTTCTGCTCCATCCTCTTTTCTTATTTCCAATTCCAACGCCTTAAATAGAGTTTTCATCAACCGAGTCTCCACTGGAAGGAAGTTTCGGAGCTACAACACCATGGCTTCATCCATGTCTTCTTCGCCTAACATCAACAAACACGTCTCAGAAGTAGCAGAGCAGGAGCAGCTCCCCAAAATCACTGCGCCGTACGGCTCCTGGAAGTCCCCAATCACTGCTGACGTTGTTACTGGTGCGTCCAAGCGACTTGGTGGTACTGCTGTCGACGGCAATGGACACCTTATCTGGCTCGAATCACGGCCCACCGAATCAGGGTAATGATCTCGATTCATTCCCTCTGTAGTGATAGAAATGGTGAATCTAATTTGGCGGGTTGTTTTCTACTTCGGATTTAGCTCGAAACATTTTGTTGCAATTAATTTGAGATATTCGCTTCGTGTTATTCCGTTTAAAATGGTTCAGGCGGGGAGTGCTTGTTAAGGAATCGGAAAATCCAGGGAACGAGCCTAGTGATATTACTCCAAAGGACTTTTCAGTGCGGAACACGACGCAGGAATACGGCGGCGGTGCATTCACGGTGGCTGGAGACATCGTTGTCTTCTCGAATTACAACGACCAAAGACTTCACAAGCAATCTTTAAATTCAGGTGAACCAACAATCGATTATTCTAGGATTTTATATGTTTAAAATGGAGTGGATGTACCTAGACTTGGTCCTTTTGATTGCTTACTGCCCTGTAAATAAGAATGTGAAGGACTGATTAGTTAAGCTTTCACGCAAGCAGATTCGCCTCCGCAAGCACTAACTCCCGATTACGGTGGACGATCAGTTAGTTATGCAGATGGGGTATTTGATTCTCGTTTTAATCGTTTTATTACCGTCCAGGAAGGTACATTTTTTCCATAGTGTTAAGAATCCATGAATTATGTGTTATCATCATCTTTATCATTGAACTTTTTTATTTAGACGACTTGTATAGTCATGCTCAATTTATTTCGTTTTGGTAGATGGACGTCAAAGTAGCTTGAATCCAATCACCACAATTGTGTCAGTGGAACTTGACGGCAAGGTTATTAATGGTATGTATATTTTCTCTTGCGCGTACAAAATTTGTTGAAAGTTCATACGTAATACGTTGTAGTTGCTGAGGAATTCAAATTATTGACTTCATAATTAGTAACGTAATTTGTGCTAATTTTGTGTATGACTTTCAGAACCGAAGGTCTTAGTTGGAGGAAATGATTTCTATGCCTTCCCACGAGTGGATCCCAAAGGGGAACGGATTGCATGGATTGAATGGGGTCATCCTAACATGCCTTGGGATAAATCTGAGCTCTGGGTTGGCTACCTTTCTGAGAATGGGTTAGTTGAACCATCCTCCTTTGTTGGTTGATCTTACTTTCTGAGAATGGCTACCTTTCTGTTTCCTGTAATATATATCTTCACATCTTAATCTTGTTATTAATTCTAATGTCTGTTGGAATGCATTAAAATTCAGCTAGAAATAAATCTGATCTGTTTGTAATAATAGTTGTCTTTATAGAAGATTTTTATCTCTCTGCCACTCTGAATTGTACATTATTTTTATACCTAATATGGTATAAAACTAAAGTTCTGGATTATGATCTCGATGCTTTTGATGGTCTTGCAGAGAGGTCTACAAACGAGTCTGTGTTGCTGGTGGTGATCCAAAGCTTGTTGAATCTCCTACTGAACCGAAGTGGTCTGCTCAGGGTATGTACATAGCTTTTGAAATGATTAAAGAACCTGTAGTCTTTTGGCGTTGCCCGAGATTGCAGGAGGTAGATTTTTTAAAAAAGGCTGTTGATTACTCGGATTGGTTCTAGCATCCCTGTGCCCAAAAGGATGCGCTACAATGTGTAAAACTTCTATGTGAGGCCAACTTAGCGTCATGCATGGTTGATGATGCCATTGTCTTCTGCCTAGATTTTTTCCTGCCTTGGAAGGGCTGTGAATCTTTTACTAATGATTTAATTTTATAGGGTTGTGATTGGATTTCTTAAACCGGCTATCATATTCATGGCTGAACGTAATGGCTGAGGCTATCTTGTTTTTATTTATTTATTTTGGGAATGTGCAGGAGAACTATTCTTTATTACAGATAGACAAAGTGGGTTTTGGAATCTCTATAAATGGGTAAAGTTTTCTTTTTACATTTTCTATTACCTGTATGTTGTTTCAATTGCAGAACTATAGGCATCCGTACTGTAGTTTGTTTTTGAAATCAAATAGGCAAAATGATGGTTCTTTTTATTTCTTAATTTCTGTTTGCTTAAAGTTGATTAATCGTGCATGCATTAATAAATAGATTCTTGTTAATTCATATATTAAATTTCCTAGAGAGTAGAGATTCAACCTTAGGTTTTTGAATTGTGGATTGCAGTATCTACCTGTATTTTGTTACTCTTATTCCATATTATCTGAAAAGGTAACATGTTTAGAAGGTAATTGCGTAAGAATATATATTTTTCTTTGTATTTTAAGGTATGAAGGGGGGCTAAAATATTTGTTTCATTCATGGTTAAATCTTCATAGGATTCAACGAAATTTGGTTGTTAGAAAATGTAAAAGATGTTAATACCGTAGGTATGTGGTCAACTTGGTTATTCCCTTGCAAGCACTTTGTGGTTGGCTACCAAATACTTACCTCCGTATCTTTATGCTTTAACATACAAAAGGAATGCTTAACTGAAGGTGATATCTGGTTCATGGTCAAGATGAACCCCTCATTTTATGGTATGCACTGAGAGGATCTCAGTGTGTTCTCTAACAACTACAAAACTGGAAAAGGGGATGTAAGGATAAATGTGATGACCTCTAAGTGAATACACTTTTTTAGGGTGGATTCTTTAATCATCTCGTGCAGAGTTAATTTTGAAATTGCTCAGGCAAACAAATAATGGAAAGAAAAAACTAGGTTTGGTAACCATTCTATTATTAGATCATTTGATATGGGTTTTTTCACTACTATAGCTTTTCCTCCCTCCTCTTCAATTGGAGAGGGTTTTTGGCACTTTAAAACGTTCATTTGATACGGGCCTCATTTGCTTTAACTAACTACCTAGTTCCATGATATTACTAATGCCAATTGGAAATAATGGCACTTCTAACTCTTGCTTATTATGGAAACAGTTTGAGGGTAACAATGAGGTGGCTCCAATATATTCTTTAAACACTGAGTTTTCCCGACCCTTATGGGTTTTCGGGACAAACTCTTATGAATTCTTAAGGATCGGCGTTGGGAGAAACATCATAGTCTGCAGCTACAGGTGATTGAAGAAGTTCCTATTTTGTATTCTTCGTGCAACATTTTTTCCTCTTATGAATTCAACTGCTTTTCCTGCCATGGTTCCTGCAGACAGCGTGGGCGATCATATCTTGGAGTTCTGGATGAGGCGCAAAGCTCACTATCCTTGCTTGATATCCCATTCACGGATATTGAAAATATTGTATACTTTGAGATCTTTTTATTTTCTGTTTCGCAGATGGCTCCTTCTTTTTTTTTTTTTTTTTTTTTTTTCCAGTGATATTCTCTTATATTAGATGAACACGTTTATGTTTCAGGCTCTGGGAAGTCAATGTATATATGTGGAAGGATCATCGGCACTTCATCCATCATCTATTGCCAAGGTTTTTTCTTCTTTTTTTATTTATTCCAGCCGTATGATGTCTTCTATTTTCTTTGCACTGCTTTTTGCTTTCTATATTGCTAAAATTTCAACATTTGACAATGCCACTTTTCCCATGCAGGTGACCTTGAATGAAAGAACCTTGGAAGTAGTAGGTTTCTCTATTATCTGGTCATCTTCGCCAGATATTTTGAAATTTAAGTCGTACTTCAGCCTTCCTGAGTTCATTGAATTTCCAACTGAAGTTCCAGGCCAAAAGGCTTATGCTTACTTTTATCCACCGTCCAATCCTATATACCAGGCTAGTCAGGATGAAAAGCCTCCACTGTTGTTGAAAAGCCATGGTATTCAATTACGTTGTCGCGGTCATAAACAGCATAGTTAGGGGGAAATAATTCAAACCATTATCTTGAAATTTTTTAAGACGTTTTGCCTATCAAGTTGGCCTTAATAAAGTGCTGCAAAGTTAGAAATAATTCTTACTGGCATTTATTTCTAGTTATGCCATAGCTCCTGCAAAAATAGATATTTGATAGATATTGAACTACAGGAGGGCCAACTGCTGAAACACGTGGAAATTTAAATCCTAGCATTCAATATTGGACTAGTCGAGGCTGGGGTTATGTTGATGTCAATTATGGTGGTAGCACTGGTATGTTTGCAACCATTTCATGGCTGAATTTCTGTGTATGTACTTGGCTGAGTTGCCTGATACTTGCCAATTAGCTTCTCTATTGAGGAGTATTTATCATAGTTCACATAGTTATTCACTAAGGTATTTATAATTTGGCTATAAAGGTTATGGGAGAGAGTACCGAGAAAGGCTTTTGAGGCAGTGGGGAATTGTTGATGTCAATGACTGCTGCAGTTGTGCAAGATTTTTGGTGGCACCCTCTACAATCTTGCTTTCTTTAGGTTTTCATGATTAATCATTGATACACCGTTCTAACCTTGAGTAATATTAATCCATATTGTTTTCTCCAGGTGGACTCTGGAAAGGTTGATGGAGAACGGTTATGCATCACAGGGGGCTCTGCTGGGGGATATACCACCTTAGCTGCTCTTGCTTTTAGAGATACGTTTAAGGCAGGAGCTTCCTTGTATGGGGTGAGCGTCTAAACCTATGCTAATATGGTCTCTCATAGTCATCCAAGTGACGAGCATAGCTCTCAAACCAAAATTTATGATATAAATAATGCTCATTTTATTTGTTGTCGAACAGTGTTCTGTTATACTGCTTGTATTGAAATAAAAATTAAAGCCTATGGTATAGTATGATTTTAAATTTTACTTTAATCACCCATTACCAAAGCCAAGTAATGGAAGCATCTGGTACTCAGAAGTTTAGATACAACGCCTGTTGGTGATTTTATGGTCCTAGAAGAGAGATTACTACTCTTTATATTCTACTGTTGGTTGTCTACGACCCACTATTATCTTCAATTGTGTTGATGTTATAGATTTTTTCTCTAAGGATTATATGGATTCCTTGTTCATTTAGCCCTTTCCCTTTGGTCAGAGCTCTCTTCTGCTTTCTGTTTCTATATATATATATATATATATATATATATATATATTGTTTGCTAAATTTTGAAACTATATGCCGTGCAACAGTTGATTGATTGTTCCCATGATCTTTGAATAGATAGCTGACTTACGCTTGTTGAGAGCAGATACACACAAGTTTGAATCTCATTATATTGACAATCTTGTTGGTGAGTCAAAGAAACAAATAAAGAATCTTGTATTTAATTGCCTTCTCATTTCAAGAATTTGAACTCTGATCCAATTATAATGGACTGCAGGGAATGAAAAAGATTACTTCGAGAGGTCACCAATCAATTTTGTAGACAAATTTTCTTGCCCTATAATCCTATTCCAGGGATTGGAGGACAAAGTATGCCGATTAATCCATCTTTTTTCTCCTTATAATGTTGACGTAAAGCATGAAACATTATGAACTTTATCTCTTCATGGTAATGAAGGCCTCTGGTTTGATGGGTTTTACACTTTGTATTGAATTTCCAGGTTGTACTACCTAATCAAGCTCGTAAGATATATCATGCATTGAAGGATAAGGGCTTGCCAGTTGCTCTGGTTGAGTATGAAGGAGAACAACATGGTTTCCGCAAGGTACATGCTACTGTATCTTTTGAGTGATACTTCTGAGTTTTGGCATTGAGGTATAGGAAGCTAAGTTTATGTATATAATACAGGCAGAAAATATCAAATTTACCCTGGAACAACAAATGATGTTCTTTGCACGATCAGTGGGACGTTTCCAAGTTGCAGATGATATTAACCCTATCAAAATTGATAACTTTGACTAGAGATCTAACGTGCTGGTATGTATGTTTGGAAACCTTCTACTTTGTGAATTACATGAAATAAGTTTTTTGAGATCTTCTGCAATTAACTGAAACTTAGCATTTGGACGAACTATGGTTGGTCTAGAATTTCCTTTTGCATCTGGTTAAGGGAACCACTTAAAAATTTCTGCAAGTTGCAATGTCACATACGTGTCACCTCATTGCTGAGTTTCAGTTAATTACAACCTCTCCTTTATAGTATCGTTAACTATTTTGGAGCCCTATCTCCCAAACTTTTCTTTATATCATATTGGGACCATGAGTAGAATGACCCCATCTTCAAAAACAAATATCTATTACAATTTTCTTTTTAAAGTTTTCACAAAAACCAATTATTTTAGGTACCAATAATCATCTATTTGGAGTTATATATTGTATGCATTTTGCAAAAATTAAAATTTGGGTTCAATGCTATTGTGGTTGAGGAAGGTGCTAGCTTCCAAATAACACTTGATGGAATTTATGAAATATTACCTACTTATTATGACAACATCATCTAGATTAAGTGCTCTTTCTGTTTATTTATTTTTTAGGCTAAAATACTATTTTGGCCCCTATACTTTGGAGTTTATTTAATTGTAGTCTCTATATTTTTAAATGCCCATTGTTTGTCCTTGTACTTTCAATGAATCTTAAATTTAATCCCTCGAAATTAATTTTTATTGAAATTGGTTAAATAATAACAATAATTTTCATGTAAGAAAATGCAATATGTGAATATGTTTTCAAAATTTATAATAACAATGCTAAAAGATAATAAAATGCTTTTGAAAAAATCGACAATGAACTAGTAGTAGGGACCACATTTAAGTCTTGTTGAAAGTATGAAACTAAAATTGGACATTTAATAGTACATGGACTAAAGTTGAACAAATCTCAAAATACAAGAACCAAAATGAAATTTTAACCTCTTTTATTTTACTTGTAACTCTAAGGGTGAGCAAGTATTTGTAACTTTAAACATGGGAACTGTATCTAATCCATGCATCCCCACCCCACCAGCCGTATGATTTAACCAAGACTCTGTGATCTTGCAGACTAGTCGGGGTCATGTAAATTCATTTGGATTGTGTTGGCTTTCTAGCTACAAGTCCATTTATATACTCTGATGTCAATGCGGTAGAAGTTTGGAATTGCTTCAAACCATGATGGATGTCTTTGATGGGTTTGATTGCTTTATCTCCAATGTTTTGAAGGATAATTTTATTGAATAAAAACATTTCACTATATTTACAATTTTGTGAAAGTACAGTTTTCTTTTTTATTATATACATAATACATTGATAAGTCAGGGTATTATCCATTTGTCCCTTCGACGTATTCCCTTTGGTCGTGGAAATTTATTTGAAAGCTTTGTATATAGTATTCATGTTTAAAATTTAACCCATCTTTTGGTAGGGCTAGAGAAGCAAATGCAATACTTGTTTTGAATTACGGGGAGGAGTTACAGAACTGTCAAGCGTTTGAGAGATCTGGTGCTCTTTTCACAAGAAAGTTGGATGCCCCCAACAGCTGATTACTCTCCTTCCTACCTCACAAATTTCGCGCCTGCCACCTTCCTCGTGCATCCTATCACTTTTATGTCCTTTTCTCCAAATTTAATTATGCTACACCCATTCTTGCCCTGTTTAGTGACAACAGCCTTCTTCGAGCATATGTAAAACTTATAGGTTATTTCTATGGATACCGCTTGCCTTGAGTTTCATCTGGTTCCTAGGTGGAAGTTTGGGGAACTAAGGAAGTCTTCGCGCTAGTAGCCTTTTTCTTGCAGTCCTACCCAATGACAAGATTCAGTTACGAAATATAGAAAGTAGAATGTATTTCTGCTAAGGCTAGTAGGTATGGTGTGAGCTTTTTGTTCATCTAGTTGATACACTTTTCTGCTTCTCCAGCTTCCCTGGTTGAACTCCCACATCTCCTGTGTTT
Source organism: Lagenaria siceraria (assembly GCA_002890555.2). Classification (NCBI taxonomy): domain Eukaryota; kingdom Viridiplantae; phylum Streptophyta; class Magnoliopsida; order Cucurbitales; family Cucurbitaceae; genus Lagenaria; species Lagenaria siceraria. The sequence continues at coordinate 7,582,345 of CM016484.1, forward strand.
GTTTGCAGTTATTTTTATTAATTGTTGGACTAGTTAATTACACTCCTAGGTCTCGTCTTGTTCCTGTAACTACTGGGCAATAGAGAATACAGTCCCTTGAAGATTCAAATGCATCTAGAATTTGCTCATGTACATCTTATCCTTGTTTGAGACCATCGGTTTAAGAATGCTGTACAGCGTAATGATCTCCTACAAACAACGCAGTAATGGAAGAAGCAACATAAGGTTCTTGATCGTGAGAAAGTTAGCATATTTGGTCAAATAATCAACTATGACTAAAATATTGTTCTGTCAATTTTGGGAAATTCCTCGGTGAAATCTATATTAAGGTGGTAGCCTTGGTACATTATGCATATTTGGTCGCTTTTAAGTTGTTTCATTTTACTTTTTCTATATTGAGTTTGAATGTTATCATGGTTAGGAATGTAACAAACATCATTAGAAGGTTAATGGAATTCGATTTTGTGGTCCTGGAGATCAAATCAGTTCAAATCAAATGGAAAGCTCGGTCAGATACATATGTTTATTTGCTTTAAACATTCAATAGAATATTGTTTTTATCGAGAATTTCTTCCATTCGAGCATTTAACATGCTGTTGAAGGCAGATTAAAAAGTACAAATGACTAAATTTTGGTCAATGTGGTTTCTTTCCAGATGTTGAAGAAACAAATGAAATTTTGAAAAAAAGAAATCGGAAATTAGACGAAAGATAAGTTAATCCTGGATCCATCAGCGGGAGGACCTAAAGTTGGTATGCATATGGGCTGCTGGATTGAAGAGGAGTCCTCCCAAAATTCCCTTGTAGGGCAGGAAAGTCTTCTTCTTGTCCTCTGATGCTGCTCTATTCAATGAAAAATGTGGCTCATAGATTGAAACTGGCCCATTTTTGCTATTGTTAGATTTGAAGCTCGTATTCTTAAACTCTTCTTGTTTCTTGTATACGGTTGAATATTTCCTTAGAGGATCTTTTCCAGTTCCTCGTCCTTCAGATGCACTCCGGAACAGGTCCTTTAGTCTCCATCTTCTACTACCCTTAGATGAGGTGGTATTGGAATTGGTACCAGTAGCAGAAGGAGATCCTGGAGTCAACCTCAGCTGTTTCTCGTCCCATGGAGATGAAGAAACTCTATTGGGGGAGAGCGACCTCACTGCTCTCCGGGAAGCTGAGGACGACAAGGCTGGGTTTCTTCCTCTCCCTCTCTTCTGTTCCTTTTTCCTTTCTTTGCTCTCATTTATCGTTTCTGTTGGACCTTTCCTCCTTTCAGTAGAGTACGCATTCTGAAAGATTTTATTTTGTTGAGATATTGGTGATTGTGGTGGTGTCTCTAGTGGTCGGATTTTACCATCATCAAATAGCTCATCGGCTGACAGTGTGGTTGCCTCTAACTGCTGGCAAATATCAAATGCAAAATCGTCATCCTCCATTTCTGGTTTATCCATTTGGGAAGATTGCATCTCATCAAAGCCCCTGTAAAACTCAGACATGCGCATTGGACTAGAGGGTGCGCTGTAGAAGTAATTTCCAAAAACTTTAGTTGTAGTTGGAACAGTCGAGATCCTAGATCTGCCACCATTGAAATGATAATCCATGCTTGGCGATGGTACTGCCACCTCCATTCTAATAATCTTCTCTGACCCCCCTTTCTTTCTTGTCCCACTTTTGAACAGAAGACGGACAAGATTGATAGAGAAGCAATTCCAATACAGACCAAGCTAGAATTGCCGGTATGTTACTTGAATGAAGGAAGAATAAATATATTGCGGAGTTTGTTGACCACAAAAAGAGAAGCAATGAGGTAATCTCTTTATGGGCAAGTTACACATTATGTTATTCTTTATAACTATATGCACGTGTGAATACATGCAACTTATTTATGAAAAATAAAGCAAAAGGCAGCTTCTGGATTTAGGATTGTTGGCGATACTAAAACTTCAAAAGTGAGAAAATTTCAGTCAAGTAGATGGAAGTCGTGCACCTAACAACTAAAGTGAATGATCAAAATCTGTAAATTTTGGTTGGTAAAGGTTAAAGCTATTCATTGTCATTTAGCGTTTCTTATTACACAAGCATGACGAAATTTGGGACCGAGCCTACTTTCTGTTTCCTAGTTCTCACTATCTCCAAAATGGATGAAACTTAGTTTATTGGTTTGGTACCTACCTCACCCTCTTTATGGATATTGATCAAGGAATTTCTGGCGGTGGAACGTTTTCCTAGCCAGATATGAACTTTAATATGGAAAATAAAAATCGTTAGTAGGTATGAACTCTTTTCTCGTATGGTTTATATAAATATTTTATCCTATCAAAGTTTATTGAACCTGCTGATCCTATTCATATATATATATTTTTATGTTGGTAGAGATTGACCTCGTAAAATAAGGAGAATGACTTTGTTTATTAGTATCTAACCAAAGTTTATTCACTTGTTTTTTTTCATGCAATCGATCGTGTTATGGAGAGACACGTTTAATTATAAAAATAGGTTTAATTTTCAAACTATTAAATTGTCAACAGGTACTTGGGGAGTTTACAATTCACTTCATATGAAAGCAGCACAAACACAGGGAAGATTGTGTTGGGGAGCGTGATTTGAAAATCTTGAAATAAGATTCTAACAGATTATAATAAAAAAAATTCAAACAGATTGCCATTTCTTCCATTGCAAATTAATTCAACCAGGGAGATTTTTAAGGTGTTTAATAAATTATCTGAAAATTAATGGATCAGCCTCCGTTTTAGACTCTATCATTCTTCTAGATGGGGAAATGGTGGTTGAATATTTTAGTTGAAATTGCATTCCATTCTAATGTTGCGTCTAGGTGGCTCCAATTTTCCCATTGTTTAGATGACGTGTCCAAGTTACGAATTGCCATATATCATATTTTTTCTTGCTGACGTCTTTCGGTTAATTCATGTGGACCAGCTGGCGAAACTAATTGGGCCAAGTGGGGCAAACTGGGCCTTGTTGCCTGCAGCCTGAATTCTAGACTCTGAACCTTGGAATTTGTGGGCCGACTTCAGTCCTTTTCAGGTACCTAATTCCTTTGTTGGCTGTTCTTATAATCTTATCTTGGAATTTCATCTCCTCCGGCCCTGTCGGCCAAACCCTTAAAAGCTAGTAAGTTTAGACATATTTGGTTCATTAAGGCTTGTGTCTCATTTTAAGTCATAAATTTAAGCCTGTGTTTGGTTTCTAAGATTTTGTATTTGGTAGGCTTAAAGTTGCTATAAACTATTCTTATATACAATCCAAACATTGATTACACAAATCTAGACTTCATAAGTCTAGCTTTAGGTTTCATAGGCCAAGTTTTAGGGCTTTTAAAATCTCGATCTTCGCTCTTGAATCAGAATCCATTTTTAGGGCAATAAGATTCTTTGACATACTAGTTTCTAAAAACATTTTTAAATCAAAATGAAAATGGAGGAAAGTTCAAGACTATATAAGAATAAGAATTAAAAGTTATGAAACTGAAGTCATATTTATGAAATCTGAAAGGATGGCGTTCAACTAAAAATACTCTAATTTATTGTTGAAGAAAGAATCTGTAATATGATCTTTATTCTTTACCTCAACAACAGTTCTTATTTTACCTAAATGAATTTTGCACCATAAAAATTTCCTCTTCGTATATTATTTTTAAAATTTTACTTGAAAACCACTGTTCAGTTAGTCACTTAGATTTGCTCCCACTCTCCTTTTACTCCAATGGAATGTCAGTAAACTTTCACGACGACCAATCACATGTCGTCGTTTAATAGCTTGATTTCTGTAGGATACGATGTCCAATGTCCACCAAATCTCAAGAGACAACAAAATCATTCACTGGGTCCTCAAACATAAACTATTTCACCATTTCTCTCGAAACTAATTTCAGAAAATTTAAATAGACTGAAAAAAAAAAGAAGCTACCTAAGAAGAAATTCAAGATTGGCACAACACGAAGATTGTTTCGAAAAAGTTAAGTAGACAAGTTTAACTCTAAATTGCTATACTTTTTAGAAGCAGCCCAAGCGTCTAATAATATTGTTATTTTACCATCTCACGGGTGAGGGAGATGGGAAAGAAATAGAAAGAATATGAGTGGTCACTCTCATGCTTTTAACTTTTATATTTGTGTAGTGATCACACTAAGCAGTTTGTTGTTGCCCTTCAATATGGGTGGCCATTGTTTGTGGTGGGTGAGGTTTGCTCAATTTTAGGTAATGAGATTGCATGGACCACTCTATTAGAATCAAATTCCTCCAGATTAAGACAAAATTGAAACCTCTTCCTCAGCTACCATTCCTTTCAACATACCAAAACTTAGAATCATCCAGCTTTCACTTTGCAAGTCAGCTAGTGATTGGATATTTAATCAAAATCTCTTTTCAGTGGGGGATGCCTGGTTTAGATTCCTTGTATGAATTCTTTATAAAATTATGTAAACTTTAGTTTAGTATAATCTTTTAAAAAATTTGACTTGAAATTTCAAACAAAAAAGTCGAAAGAGTATGTGAAATTTCTTTTGTTTAAAAATTTCAAATAAGTTGAAGGACTTATTGGACACATAATTATAAGTTCAACATTACCTACTTTATTAAAACGAACAGTCATATCTTATTCTACTTAAATAATATACTTACGAGAGATTATCACATCATATTTCAACCCCCACATCATTGGCATTGAAATTGGTCCCCTTTTTTATTTTATTAATTTTTCATTTTTTATAATACATTTGCATTGAAGTCATTCTGTATTTAGACATTTTTTTAGATGAAATAAATTAGGAGCACAACCGTTTGCATTTTAATATTTTATTTTATGTTAATTTAATGATATTTTTTGAACTATCAATTTTTTTTTATTTGGAAAAAAAAAAACTAAATGATAGACTAGTATTATATATATAGGTTTAAATACTATTTGGTCTCTTACTTTTGGTTTTGGTTTATTTTGATTTTTATCTTTTAAAAATGTTCATTTTGAGTCCTATATTTTCAATTTTGGTTTATTTTGGTTCCTATATTTTCATAATGTTCATTTTGGTCTTTGTACTTCCAAAATATGACAAATTTAGTCTTTCTATTTTCATTTTTACTTCATTTTTAAAGTATCAAAATGGTCACTTTTTGAATGTTCAAGGACCAAAATGAACATTTTCAAAGTACATAGACTAAAATGAACCAAGGTTGAAAGTATAGAGACTAGAATGAATATTTTAAAAGTAAAGAGACCAAAATAAATCAAAGCAAAAAATACAAAAACTAAAATAGTATTTAAACTTGTATACATAGGTGAATTGAAAAGGAAAAAGTAATTATTATGGATAAAATGGTGTCCCACAAAGTTTGGAGTTTAAGCATCCGTCTATTGGCAAGTCCTAAAGAACATAATGTCGTAGTCTGAAGGGCACATGTGATTTCCTGTTTTACTGTGGAATGATGATCTGTGCAGTGAGTTGGCAGGTTGATTAAATGGGTAATATTATGTTATTGTCTTCATTCCATCTTCAGCAAATCCTCTTTTTTGCGTTACAGCCAAATACAGTTGGCACTCCTTTCTAATGTTTAAAACCATCAAATCAACGCCATCTGGCACAAGTCAACATCAATCACACACACCTTATGCTTATGCACTCTTTTCTCTTCATAACCCTGTTTTTTTCCTTTTTTCTGAAAAAAAAATACCAAATATTATTTTTTCAAAACCTTTTTTTGTTATTGAAAAAAAAAAACTCTTCAAAATTACATTATCACCTTTGACTTTTCTTGAATGTTTTAATCTAATCTTCAGTGTATATATTTAAAATTTTATAAAAAAATTAAGACTAGACAATATGACTATTCATGTCTAAATTTACAGTTCAGGTCAGTGCTCAAAGTCTCAATTTTTATTGAGCATTCTAATAAAAATTGTTTTGACATAACATCATGAAGAGTTTTACTGCAAATTCTAAAACGAATATATATATATATAGAGAGAGAAATTTTTAAAAATATAAAAATAAGAAAAACTATTTAAACAAATTAACAAAAATTTTTAATAGTTGTAATAGAAGCTGATAGAAGTTCATCCGCATCTATCAATAATAGAGATGAGAATTCATCCGCATCTATCAATAATAGAAATGATAAAAGTCTCTATCTCTATCCGTATTTTTTTTCTGTAAATAGTTAAAATTTATATATATATATATTTATTTATAATCGAAAATAGATTCTTTTTTTTTTTTTAATATTTAGTCATTTTTTCTTTTTTAGATTCAATTAGTTCTCATTATTGAAGATATGTCTTAATCATCTAGGGTGGAAAAGTAACTATTTAACCTGCCTAAGTACGTAGTACGTAGAAGTTTGATGAGTCTTTCAATAAATCACAAACAGTTGTCAAAATATGGTGCTTAAATTTCTAACCCTGCGCTGCAGAGCTGCTGCTGATAAGGCACTGTTACGAACAATGTACATATTATTGTACATCAAATCTATATTCTTTATAGCTATCATACAGTGTACTACTACTAAATCTTAACCATTGCTGCCAAAAAAGGAAAACATTCACAAAGAAAAATCGCCTGGATTTTGGATCATTATGTGCAGAGAAGGTATCTAAAACTAAATTCATAAGGTATTACTTTAACAAACTGAGAAAGAGGCTGGTTTTTTCTTCCCTCCATCAACTTAATTGCTTCTTTTCCTAATTCACTTGGTAGTTGAAGGCAGATCCAGTCAACCAAGGACTCCAAGTCTTTAGCAAAGTCTAGCAAATACCAATCCAGCAGCTTTGGGATTCCAAATTTCCCTGATGAAATTCCAACTGCAGCTTGTAAATACTCTCTTTTTGCTAATTCTAGCTCGTTCTCTACTTGGGATGCTGTGTACACTCTCACCTTCATTAAGCAAAAGTTTGATGAAAATTATAAGTGGAATCAGAGGATGGAAAAACATCAGGGTCTCTTAAATCTCATAGGGATGAGTAACTTGTAAATAATAGGATGGGGGTATGGGTAGGTTACGAGATTTGCCTAGATAATTAATGAAAAGATTTTCATTTATTGGGAACTATCTTTAGGAAGTTGCAGAATAATTGAAGAGTAATGTAATCCAGAATCATTACTGGCTTCTGATGCGAAGAAAAAGGAAATGGTATTTATGATTTTAGCAAAATTTTCACCGTTGGGTAAAAACCTGAACCAAAATTAGATGTAAAGACGGGAAATCTGCTTGATGTTTTTAAGAACTTACAGCAGGGGAAGACCAGCTTCCACATGATAGTGCGAACGTAACCAATGGTTCTGACAACTCCAAGCCAAAAATACTGCTAAATGTCTTCTCATCATATTTTGTGCTCTTTGAGAAAGCCTGTGATCAAATTAAATCAGAAAATTATGTACTTTCTAACTTAACTTCAAAGCTAAACATCATAATACATTATTGAAATCAGCAGCTTACATATTGTGAATGGTAAGGCAGTCTCAAGATGAAATGCTCAATAGTTATAGCATTTAGCAAGTGCCCGCTCACATTAATTGTTGCCTGGTGGATGCATTATTATTATGAGTTGGTTTACCAAAATACGAAAAAAGCACAAAACTAAAAGGATAATTAATAATCTGTACCTTCTGCATCAAGGCAACAACCATCTCTGGATTCTCTGGTATTCCATGTTCTAGGAATGCCTACAGAAATTCAATCATGTAAGTGTGTGCCAAAGAAATTAGAGCAAAGAAAGAAAGAAGCATTCGCAGAGATAAATGAGATGGCTCATCTCCACATATGAATGTGGAAAGGAATGACTAACTAGAAGGGTCTCTTAAGCAAAAATTCACAGAAATATTGTATTACATTTATCATGCAGGAGTTATAGATGTTGATCCAGAAAGCAAGTTTCTCCTGATGTGTAAGACGTTGCAAGTTGACAGAAGCTAGTTTCCCCAGAAGGAGTCTGAAATTTAGAAGAATTGAGGCAAGACTTAATATTTAATTTCCGAAACCGAATCATGAACTGATGTAAAATTATCAGTAGCACAAAACTTACTTCAATCTTTGAAATAGAAACAATGAATTTGTTGTCCGCTTTGTATTAATTGAACAAGCATCGACTGTACGCACATTCTTGTATGGACCAATATCTCGCACTCCAAATTCTGAACATATATCATATGGGTCTTGAAGATTCGTTTCTTCAGTTTGCATCGTAGTTACCATTGAGAATAGATGCAAACTTTCAGTAGCCCCTCTATTCTTGATTGAACTCATTCTCAATAGAATGTTTGATAAGCATTTCAAAATATTTTCAGCAATATTGTTTGGACTATCATCACCAGATCCCTTGTCATCTGGAGCACGTAGTTGTCTTGCTTCAGTATTTTCCGGATTTGCCACTCTGTTTTCTAACTGAAAATATGAGGGAAAAAATGCGTATAAAAATTCTGAAAATGAATGAAAACTATATTACACCTTTGAAGATTTATACTCACATTTAGTTTAGGAGAATTTGGTTTCTGTGATGATTTGTGACGAACTGGAGGTTTCTTGACTGGAGTCTTTATCGTAGGGGTTTTCTGGAGAGAGGACCCCTTGTAATTACTTGTCGAATTCATACGGGATTCGTTTTCCTTTCCCAGACCATTATCTGAAACACAAAATAGGAAAAGGAAAAAAAAAATGTTCAAAAGCCTATTCAGCTGACAAAATGTAATACCGATTCAACATTCTTCATTTAATAATTTCAAATTCATATATGAAAAAATGGCTTTATTATGGTTGCCGATGAGTTACCAGTTTTCTGAACTGAAAGTTTGGATTGAAGTTGCTTAGAATTGTTTTTCGGGGAAAGCTCCGTGTTCTTCTTGGAGGAGGAAATGTTGACAGCTTCCTGATACAGATCCTGCCTGAAATGCACAACTTGCTCTTCAAGTCGCACCACCTCCTCTTCAAGAACAGCTACTTCAGCAAGTAGTTCTAACATCTACAGAAGTGAAAGCTCTTGCATTAGAATTCTGGTTTAGTTTGTATAAAGATCGGAGGCAGTTTCACCAATCAAGCCTCTGTTTACAATTTCAATAAATCTATTTCCCTGACTACTAGCATGAATTTTGATTACCATTGTTTTCAATCTTTCTGAAAAGGAAAACCCAAAGCTAACAATGATGGGCAGAGCAGTAAGAAACGGAGGGAGTTTAAATACGTACATTGGGAGGAAGGAAAGGAGGGAGGCGGGGTAAAGCTCCCAGAGGTCTGGTGAAAGCTCTCTTCAAAGCTCGACCCACATTTTCTTCGTGTCTGAGCTTTTTCTTCAGCTTGTCAACCTGATGATTCAGAATGTCAAACCCAAAAGAAAATGATGAAAAGTAAGTAATTAGCGATTTTCATTGGGATCAGACTACGTTAAATTTCGTTCATACGTCTTGTTGTAAAGCCACTTTTCTCTGTCTGCTTGAAACCCGTCCACTCGTGGATGCTTTTGCTGCATCAGGTAAATTCGCCTCCGGCATATCCACGTTTCCCTTCAAGGTAAAATTCGGAATTCAAACGTTTAGCTTTTACAATAGTATCGCAAGTGTGATTCTAGCCCAGTGGTACGAGAATGAGCGACATAATTTGTATGAAGGAAAGAAGAAATAAAAGGATAAGCAATCATATCAATTTAGAACTCAATCAGATATAGAATGAGAGATAAATTTAGCGTCTTTAGTGGAAAAATACTGGAGGCTGGAGTATCAGACTCTGCGGAAACTAGGCAAGGGAAAAAAAAGGAAGTAAGCCACTTTCCCAGAAAATTTTAGTAGTCTGACAAACAGAAAATGAAATTTGAGAGGGAAGAAGTTGCAAAACTATCTTCGAATACCCATCTAAGATGCCCAGAGATGCAGAATTCCGGTTGGATAAAGCATTCGCTAGGCTCTGAAACTTGAGATTGTTCTGGGATTTAAAATTTTGTACAGAATAAGTCGATTTCTATACATTTTTCAAGGCTTTCGCCCATCTACAGGACAAACCGTTTTTCAAAACAAGCAATAAATAAGGTTAGAAACTACAACGACCTACTTAGAACTACGCACTAGACTTGGAAGTAAGGCTGGGATTACTTTTTCATGATTCGCAGATGCTCTCATAGACTGCAGCCCTGTCCTTCCTTTGCGATCCATCTCTTCAAAACTGCCGAATATCACACCAAATCCCATTCACTACTCAATTATCTTCTCAATGTCAATACAATCAATCAAAACAATCCCATCGAATGAGACAAAGAATGGATCAAAACGTATTGAATAGCCTTAAATAGAGATCAGACCTTTCTGAGCGGAAAAGAGTTTCATTTTTTTCATAGACCTCTAAGAACTTCCATGGCGAAAGACCAATACAAAGATTTACCGCCCAATTTCAACATTCCTCGATCAGTGAGAAGAAACCAGAATTGAAACTTTATTTTTGGAATAGCAAATTCTGAGGAGTATCGGACACATGGAAGTCTATTTAAGATACTGTTTGTGACAGCCACAGACAACTGGGTGTACCGACTCGGGAGTTATTTACCTTATCTTCCACCGCTTGGAAAGCTTACCAGAAAGAGAGAGAGAGAGAGAGAGAGAGAGAGAGAGAGAGAGAGAGAGAGAGAGAGAGAGAGAGAGGTCACTCACCGAGTGAAAAGTAAAACAAATGGCTTTGCAGAAAGTTTATGTGCATCTCTGTGCCACGAATAGCACCATAAACAGCTCTTGCATATCCCTCCCTATGGTCCACAACATGCCTGCGTCATCATGGAACAACGTGTGCCTTCCCTTTCGAAGCCATCTCCTTTATATCCTTTCTTTCTTGCCCTCTTTTCTTTCTTTTGGGAATGGACTTTCAAAATGTAATTAAGCCTGAAAACAGAGTACAAACAGAGTAATTAAGATTTCATTGGTTAAATATAAATCAAATCCCATGTGGGTTGTGATTGTTAGTGACTTTGGGAGCACAACTGAGAGGTGATTGCATAAAATATTAATAAGGAATGAATTTGACGGCAAAGGCTGCTTGAGTCACATGCTTGCCAACTAATTAATACATTTTTACTTCTTTTGGAAGATCCAAAGCAGAAGTGCTCAAGAATGGCCTGGTTTGATCATATGTATAATATTGGTATTTGTTCTTAATTACTTACCTAATACCAAGGCTTATTATAATAATCCCTTTCATTTCAAGAAATATATTAACCATTTCAGTTTTGCCCTTCATATGAATCGGAACAGATTTGCATTTTTAGAGCTGACTTGAAAAGAAGGAAAGAAAACGAAATGTTCACCTAGTACCCATTTATGCCGCTCGAGATTGCTCCCCACCTACTTTTTCTTCCTTATCCATCAAGAAAAGATAATTGATAACAAATGAAGCCTCTTATGCAATGTCTGATTTCCCTTCAACCTCCTCAATGCATATGTCAAAAACAATTGATTTCTTTAAAAACAAGCTTCTGGCTGGAAAAATAGTATTTAATAATGAAATCTCTGTTTTTTTAAAAGCAAATTTGTCTATTTTGTCACTTACACATGGAATGGATGCTTTCATGATACAAATGGTCACTTTTCGACTAAAACAAAGGACTTGTGGGAAATAAAGAAAAATCAAAAAAAAAAAAAAAAAAATCAAAGTAAGCACTCCCAACCACGTGACAGAGACTTCAAAGCAGAAATATTTTAAAGCTCCATGATTAACAAAAGTAATAAAGCAATAATCTTTCCAAGTATGGGAGGCATTTAATTATTGGGGGACCCTATTCTAAACGCAGTTGGTATGAGACTAGTGCTTATTCGAATTCCTAAAGGATCGGGCTGCTGAGTTCTTCAAGAGTTTTTTAAATATTTTGTGTACTTGAATCATTAAAACTCCACATAATGAATAAAGTAGGTAGCCAGAAGTGTTTACATGTTTCTCAGAAGCATTTCAACAGTAAACCCAGCTGCAATTCCAATGCCAAAAACTATTTGCATTTTGTCGAACAGTTTGTGCGCATTCGCATGACGGCCCATCAAAGCACAATTGGCAAGCTCTTGTTCTAAAATTCCAAACTCCAAACCAAATTAATTAGTTTGAAATTGCAGTTGGAGAGTGAATGGTCGTCATATTCGATTGTAGACAAACGATTTTGCAGGACAAATGAGAAAAAGAGGGCTATTATACCTGCTTGTTCTTCAGAGAGTCAATCAATCGAGAAATTGGTGTTACCTGAAGCAATCTTAAAAGCGAAAGCGTCAAATTGAAGCGGAAAACGACACATGCACGACCGAACAACTTTTTGCAGTCCCTTCATCATACTTTTGCAATTAATGCAAATTTATTGAAGAACATTGTTTAAGAGCGGAAGCAGAGGCGTAATTGCACTAAACCATTCCAATTATCATTTTCCCGCGAAACCTAAGAATTTTGTGGCTCTTTATTTGGTTTTCAAAACAAATTTGACCTATGTATTTGTCTACACAAATAATAATATTAAAATAAATATAAGTAAATAAAGGTTAAATTATATAGATTAAATTAATTCTTCCGTCAAAATGAGTTTAACTCAACGATAATTGATATGACATTTCTCCCTAAATATTAAATGTTCAATTTTCCATCTTCGTCATTGTTATACTAAGTTTGCGTTAGTAGGTCAATGCAAGCTAACAACGGTATTTAATATGTATTCTTCTACTTAGAGATTCGATGTTCAAACTCTAATGCCCCACTTGTTGTATCATTAAAAAAAAATTGTGTTAAACCCTCCACTTAGCTTTCACCTGTCTTATAATACTACCAACTTTGAAGTTAGAAGTTAAATTCTTTAAAAATTAATGAATTTATTAGATATAAAAAGATTAATTGAAAGTTCATATATATATATATATATATATATAGTTGAAAGTTTAAATCTCTTCACATTATTACAATAAAATAAAATTAATTACAATGACAAACAATATCTTGTATCAATTAAAAATGAAGATACTCCTACTTGAAGTATTTTGATTTAATATATAAGATGGTAGTAACTTCATTAAAATTAAAATCTCCACCTCTATATATAATCACATCACTTATAATTGAATTGTAATACTACAAACAACTTTCAACATCAATGATTGAAATAAGAAAATCAATTGGAACTCATTTATAGATCTCAAGACTATTTTTCTTATTTTTTCCCCAAATAATAAATATAGTTTGTCCTTTTGTATATATATATAAAAAAAAAAAATCCCTAAAATTGTAGGAGAGCAAGCTCTTTGATGAAGGAGTGGGTCTCCTTCCTTTGTCGGTGTCCTTTGCAACACCAATGAAGAAGATGACTTTATTGACTAAATTAATCAATACTCATTCATACAAATCCAATAAAATGCTTTTTTTTTTAAGCTTTGCAAGATGTTTATCAAATCCGTCGTTATTATTGAGTTGGTATCAACAAATTGATATGTTTATATATATCAATTGCATATATATAGACCAAAATTTGAAATTATTGTATAAAAAACATATTTTGAAAACCTAATATAAGAATAAAACAACTACCAATACCAAATTTCCAAAATGGTGAGTTTTTTTTTTATTATTTTATTTTCCTTTTTCAAATAATAAATTCATAAGAAAAAGGTATATAAATACAACCACCACAACCATCCTCATTGAGAGTACATGATACTCAATAAGGACAATTAATCCTTAAAAAAATAGCATTATCCTCCGGAGAAAGTCATAGTATTAAATTTTTATCGATATTTCGATATTTCCACGTTTTCATGAATTTGATATCGATATAAAGAGTAAATCGATATTTCTATTATAACGTAGAAAAATCCACAAAACATAAAAAGTAAGTATCGAAATGCCACTAATATAAACATAATATAAATAATAGACATGTTTACTTATTTGAAAGTAATAAAATGTTTATTTACTAATTTAAATTTATTTTTAAAACTTTTTGTTTTTATAATTTTTTCAAAATTATCCATTGAAATCAATATTTTATCGATATTTCTATCAAAATTTCCGTAAAATTAAGATCACGATATTTCTATCGATATCGATATTTTAAACCTTGGAGAAGACTGGACAAAAATTTCAATGAACAACTGCCCTAGCAAGCAAATAGGAAAATTGTCAAAAATAACCCTAAAAAACTATTTCAATGAATTTCAAAGAGAAAACTATTTAAGGGTTATTTTTGACAATTTTTCAAGCAAATGAGGCACAACAAAACCTTTTAATAATAGGACTTCATCAATAATCGACCTCTCAACAGTCTTAAATTTCTAAAGGTTCTCTTCTAGATTGTTGAGAAAGTTGAGTTGATGAATTCCAGAGAGAAGAATTAAATCCACTGCTTACATTTTGAATGAACCTCAAACCTTTCAAAACAGTTTTGTCTGATAAGTTGATACCCAAAACATATAGGAGATCCTTACTTAGATATTGATGTCTTTTTTTTTTTTGGAATCAATATTCAAAATTTAACACTTCATAAGTAAATTATAAATCATTTGTAGGTTCATATATCAACTAGGAAATTATTAAATTGCTGTTAAAAATACATATTTTGAAAATTTTAATAGAAAGAAAAAAAAAATACTAAGCTACACACTACAAGGTACAAATTTATCTTTATCTAATAAGGTGAATTTTTTTTTTCTTTTTCTTTTTTAAAATGAGGTAACAATTTTTTTAAAGAAATTGGAGAAAATCCTTTTCAAAATTGTATATAAACGCATAAGTTTGATTGAACCAAAGATCAAAATTTAAAATATATATATATATATATATATATATATATATATATATATATACACACAAAAGTTAAAAAAATAAAAATAAATAAAAAGTGATTTTTTTAAACATATATTTTAGGTATAAAGTTGAAAGATATAGATTAGCGATTTCTATCCATATTCTAACCGTAATGATATTTTGATCTTTTTTTTCTTTTTGTAATTTAGTCAATTATTAATATTTTCACCGACATTCCAAGGAAAAAAAATGGCGGTAGAATTTAAAAAGATGTCGATGAAAAATTTAGTACATATTTATTAAAGAAAAAAAAATGAGTAGAGAGTGATGAATGATTGGCATGTCTAATGGGCAAAGAGAAGACAGGTTGATGCATAAAATAAGGTGAAAAGGTCCTACTCAGATTCTTTAAATCTTTATACATTCATTTTTACTTCCACAGTTTGTACTTTGTGTTTTGGGAGTTCAGTTTCAGCTTCTCCCCACTTACTGTTTCAAAACACAACAATATCTCACTCCTCTTTTTTATTAAAAAATATACATGAAATTATTATTATTAATTAATTAAAAATATTCTATAAATTCTATCGCTTCACACTAGAATTTTTCTATATTGGTAAATAATTTGGCTCATTTTTCTATATTTGAAAATAGCTCAAATTAAAAAGAAATTTATTATAAATAGACAAAATATCAAACTATTTATAAATATAGGAAAATTTTACTGTCTATCGTTCAAATGATAAAATTTTATCGTAGTCTATTGCTGATTGACAGTAAAAAATTTCTATATTTGTAAATAATTTGGCTATTTTTTATATTTGAAAATTCTAAATTAAAAACTAATTTTTAGGATTAAAATTGAGTTGAAATTGAATAAGAGTACAAATATAGCTATGAAAATAATATTTTAATCTATAAAATTGGACTCTTCCTGAACTGAAAATCAAATGCAAATAAATGAAAACAAATAAAAAGTGAATTTCAGGTGGGGTTCAGGTAAAAAGCTCATCAAAGTTTGTAATTAAGCCTTGTCCTTGTTTTATTTTGAGATGGGTAAAAAACAGAAATAATAATAATAATAATAATGGGATTTATTTTGTTGTATGTATTGAATGCCCTTGGATTTAGCTGTCAATTTAATTTAAGTGTTTTTTTTTCTATGGTTATAAATATTTTACAAATAAAATATAGAATTTTGTTCTGACGTGAATGTAGTAATGTACCTCTATTTTGTTTGAATTGTAATGCAATAAATTGTAATGAAAATTTTCAATTTCTTTTTTTTTTTTTTTTTTTTTTACTCTTGTACTTGATTTAATGAGAATGCACGCTAAGCCGACTGTATTCAAAAATAATATTTTTGTTTTGTACGTGTGTATATATATTTTTATGAAGTGTAAAATGAAATTTTTGCCATCTAAGGATCATAGTATTAAATTTCTATCGATATCATAATATTTTCATCAATATTTTCATATTTTCATGAATTCAACATTTATGAATTGACAGTTCTATTAGGGATGTTAAAAAAACTCAATGACTCAAAAAACTCGATAAACCCAACTCAACTTGTATGATTCAGGTTGGAGTGGGTTTGAATTAGTTCATGAGTTCTTACTTAAAATAATCAAAATCAACTCGAACTTATTATTAGTTTTAAAAAGTTTGTTGTTTTTACTTATGATACATTTATTTTTACATATATTTATATTTATTTTATTTCATTTCATGAATTTGTTTGTTAATTTATTCTCCTAAAAATAATCTTTTTAGTATTTTGGAAAGAAAATTTTTATAATATAAATTGAAATTGAGTTATTAATCTTAATTAAATAATTTTTTTACATATTAACATTTTACTTATTTTTAGAATTTTTTTAAATAAATGATCCGACTAATTCGAACAAATCCAACCCACCAAAATGTTTCATGGTTGGGTTGGGTTCATTATTGAATAAAAAGGTTATTTGGGTGTTTTAGAAATTTAGAACCCGAACAATTGAATTTGGTTTAAAAAGTGCTTCAACCCAACACTGAACACCCAAGTTCCATTATTTTACACAAAATCGACAAAATATTTATAAAAAACAGCAAAAAAAAAAAAAGAAGTTATAAATGTTATAACAAGTATTTTAACAAGTAAAATGTTTATTTATTATTTTAGATATATGCTTTAATTCTTTTTGTTTTTAAAAATTTTCCATAAATATTTATGGACATCGACATTTTATCGATATTTTTTTCGACATTTATAAAAAAGTGAGAGCTTGACATTTTGGTCAACACAAACATTTTAGTTATTGTCAACGAAGTCGCAAGTTTTCATCTCGTGAAAGTTCCTGACAGAGGAAAGAAAAAAATTTCACTGAGCAATTAAGAAATAATTTATAAAAATATTTTCAGTTTAAACACTTTTATTTTAATATAAGTATTCAAATCTACATTCGAGAAGAAGAGGCAGTAATAAGAAGTATTTGAGATAAGGAGTGAAATAATGAAAAGTAAGGAATTATGAAGTCTAGGAAGTTGTGGACTCTTAGATAAGGAGTTATAAGATATAAAATTAATGTCTTTTAGTAGGACCCACCAACTCTTTAGGCCAAATAAGGAGTGAAGTTTTGAACTCTTAGAACTTCTTGGACCAAACACAACAAAGAGTATAGAGATATGAATTGAAAGGAGGATAAATTTTTATTAGATTGAATTAGTTAATGAGACACACACTTAAAAGCTATATTTATACTAAAGAGAATAATAACCTAAGACTCATCTAACTTGAAATCATCCAATAAAATCTAATTTAGTTAATTTAGGATCCGTTTGAATTGATTTTAGAAAAAAAATATATTTTTAAAAGAACTCATTTTTTATTTAAACTCTTTTGATAAAAACGGGTTAAAATACACTTCAAAATCTATTTTGAGTAGTTGTCAAACACTTCATTTTTTTTTCTTTCCAAAATGACTTATTTTTTAAATTAAACACTTAAAAATGCATCACACCATTAGGACCCGTTTGAATTGACTTAAGGAAAAAATGTTTTTCAAAAAATTCATTTTTATTTAAACTCTTTAGATAAAAATTGTTTCAAATACACTTCAAAACTTATTTTAAGTGGTTGTCAAACAATCTAATTTTTTTTCAAAAATAACTTATTTTTTAAATTAAATACTTGAAAATGTATTCAAAACATACCTCAATCTAAGGATGATAATTTAAACATGGTTGTGAGGCCCAACATTTTGGAGAAACTTTTTAGTAAAGTTCACCAAAAAAAAAAAAGAAAAAAAAGGTCATTTCTTACTTTGAAAAACACATCATCTCACCAGCAATGGTGTTGTATAAAGGCAGCTACTTTTAGGTTTTTTTTTTTTGGAACACATTTTTGAAAATGAAATAGAAGTTTATGATTGTGGCCTTTAAAATCATTGTACCTCTTATCTGCTACAGCTTCTGTCTTCTTATTGTGTTGTGAAAATTGCTTCTTTCCTTATCTGTTATTCTACTTAATTTCCATATTGTGCACATAAAGTATAAACTCAGTATCAAATCCCACAACAAAAAACATAGTCATTTTCATGCAACAAACCTGCCATTCTTCTGTCATCAACTTATTATTGCAACTTCCAATTTCAAATACAATTTCATATTATAACTTATAAGTGAAGGAAAATACTCCCTTATATATTAATGTTTTTCAATTTAGTCCCTCGCTGTGAAAATTTAAAGATATAACAAAGTTCATCTAAGAGAAGAAAACATAAATCATTAGAATTTTAAAGAAATTAGAAAATTTCCTCGCTTAAATTAACATCCCAAAAGAAATCGCAGGCTTTAATATCATTTATGAGTATTATTAAGCTACTCGTTTTCAAGAAAATTTGACTAAAATTTAAGGTTGTTGGAAAAAAATTAACTTGGAGGATTTGGAGGTTTGATTCTCTCATCTTACATATTGTAAAAAATAATAATAATAATTTTTTTAATATACAATAACATATAGAAGGAGAAAATTTAAACGACAGTTTTGGTAAAAAATGAAATATTTTAATTAGTTAATATATGCTCAAATTAGAAACTATTTATTTATACTTTCAAAACCGTTTAAAAAAATATATATGATTGAATGAGGTAAAAGTAAAAGTAGTTGTTGATATTCTTAAAATAAAAAATTAAAAGAAAAAAAAAAAGTAGTTGTTCAAGTACATTTCTACATTTTTCCTTTTGTCAAAATTTATTAAATGATCTCTAATCTTTTAGAAAATTCTTAGCATGATCCTCAATATTTTAAGCTCTTAATTTTTTCCTTATGTATTAAAAAATTCAATCACTTACTTTCAATAAAAGAAAAAAAAAATTTGCAAATTATTGTTTTAATATCATACTTGACAACTGGACTTACCACTTGAAAAAAAGATGGATTTTGTTAGACAGGTTGAATTTCGTCTACTTCAGTATGTCCCATATGTTTGCATGTGTGGATAGAAACAAGGTTAAAATATTATTTCATCCTTATATTTTGGGTTGATTTCATTTGTATATATGTCAAATTTTAATTCATGTATTTTCAGTCAAATTTAAGAGAAATTGCTATGTATAGAAAAAAAAACAAAAGTAATTACACATATAGAAAAAAGTGCACCTCATGCTTTTGTATTTTTCACTTTTTTCTATATGTGTAATTATTTTTGTTTTTTTTCTATTTGTGAAAATACCCCCAATTTTAATTTAGCCATTTTTTTTTATCAAAATTGGTTAAATAATAATATTAATAATTTTGATGCAAGAAATAATACTATGTGAATATATTTTCACAATTTATAAAGAGAACACAATTAGAGACTATTTTTTTTTTAAAAAAAATTAACAATGAAACTAAGTGTGATGACTAATTTTAAGATTTATTTAAAGAATATGGACGAAAATAGTATTTAAAAAAAAAAAAACAAAGAATACAATCTTTTTTTTTTTTATATAGCAAACATTGACAATTTTTTACTAGATAAACAAATTGAGAATTTTTATTATATGAAAGGTAAAATAAATAATTTTTAAATATAAAAACCCAAGAATCACTTTTTTTTTTTTTTTTTTTTGTATGTTATTGAATAATCAGCATACCTTTACAAAGGTGAATAGAAGACTAAGAAAATTACAATAAAGGAAAATACTAATTAGGAGAATTACAGCTCATAAGCATAAACCCTAATTTATGTTAACACCCTCCCTCAAACTCAAGGTGGTAGAGTGGCGAATAACTTTAGTTTGTGAAAAGACTAGTGAAGCGACTGGATAAAACTTAAGGTGTGGTAGATTATGGAAACTGAAGAAAATTTTCCAATCACATAAGATCTGGGCTGGAAACAAAAAAAAAAAAACCCCACGAAGAACTTCTAGGCTGGAAACAAAGATCCACATAGAGAGACCTAGAATAGAGACCCACTCAAGAACGACCGATTTAAAAACAGAACAGAGAGTTGAAAAACATGAACGGACCAGAGAGCTCCATTGATGAACAAGCAAGCGAAGCAGTGCTTTGATACCATGTTGTTTTGTATATTCTCTTGAATAATTAGCATACCTTTACAAAGGTGCATGGAAGACTAAATAGACACTAAGAAACTAAGAAATGAAAGTACAGAAAAGGAAAATACTAATTAAGAAAATTACAACTCATAAACATAAACCATAATTTACATTAACATGACTATTTCCTACCTTTAACATAATTTTTATTTTTAAAAGCATAAAAATTTATTTCGAACACAAATTCCTAGTGACATTTTTTTAAAAAACAAATAAATGTGAGGTCAATTTGTATAAGCTCTAAGCTCCAAACAAAGTTGTTGGCCAAAGAAAGGGTAGAAATAATGGTGTGAAATGAGTGATAAAAGGTCATCATCTTGAAGTTGAGGCATCACACAATGTAAAAGAAAGTAAAGCCTAGGGAATTGCTATATGTTTCTACAACGGTGGGGGTGTGGTGGACCCTGCCGTGCTAAAACGCCATGCCGTGGGGGCTGGGCTGTTATGCTTTAACGCAGCGGCAGCGATTTTACCGTAGCCGTAGGGCCACGGCGGAGCTGTGACATTGACATGCCACAGCCAGCTACTATCTAAAAAGCCTCTTTTACAATTCCCAATTGTAATGCAACACAATCCAAACAAAATTACCGAAGCTTTTGGCTTGGCTTGGCTTTCCTTCAACACTGTTTTGTTTTGTTTTGTTTTTGCAGCTTTCAATTTATGGGTCCTTTTTTCTTCTTCTTCTTCATCTTTCTTTCTTACTTCCGATATTATTTTGAAAGGACACTCAATTTCAATTATGGTTTCTGAAACGTCTTCATGATTCGAGCTTCCAAAGCTGAGGCTTTAGCGTAAAAAGGAAGTTGCAGACTTGCAGTTGAACAGTGATATACAATTAAAGATGATTAAAGCATAAAGTGGTTGTCCACCAAAAGTCAATGTGTAGTGTACCCATTTCATTTCGGAATCTAATGGGACTCACTGCTATTACTGCTATTTTCACTTCTTTTTTTTTTCTTTTTCCATTGGGTTTTGGGGCTAAGAAATGAATTGCTCAATCCCAATTGCACCAATAATCAAGCAAATCTACCATAATTGTCCAATTAACTATAGTTTGTCACATGGTAAACTTTCGCAAGAAGATATTAGAGACCAAAATACACCCAAATAATATTACACATAAATATTCAAAATTGATTGTGTGAAAATAATAAAAATTATATATTTTTTTTAACGATTTAACTAATTTTTATGGCAACATAAACCATTTTAAATTACAGGTAGTACACGGATCTTCAATTTTGTAGGTGGATAAACACATCTTGATTGAACTCTTCTTTCTTTTTTTTTTTTTTTTTGGAAAAACATATCCAATATAACCTTCTTTAAATATTAGATCACACATAAAAAAAATGCTAAGATTGAAATCAACCATTTGAAACCGCTGAAGATCCGTTTGAATTGACTTTTTAAGTGTTTATAAATACTTTAAACATTTAGAAAAGTTAATCCAAACGGGCCCGAAATGAAATTGTAAATTTTTAAAGATTAGAAACAAAATGGAAAAAAAAATACAAATTGTATTGGACAAGTGACAAGATGTTTGATATCAACTAAAAAGGTTTAAATGGAATCAGATATGGTAGGATAGGGTGTGAGCAGTACCACTCAAATAGTGGCCAAAAACTTATCTCTAGAGGTGAGTTAGACATTCCAAGACTCAAACTTGTCCAAACAAAAGGATATAATTTCACTGCTGATAAAATAAAATTGAGTCTCCACTCTAGTTTATCTTGAATTAGTATTTTGATTCTCCAAAATACATATATTTTTTTTAATTAGTTGGGGTGAAAATATGAAGAAAAATAATCTAAACACAAAGGAATTTAATTTTATTTTTTAGTTAATAAAGAAGGAAAAAAAATCAAAATAATAAAAAAGCCACCAAGCTCAAATCCTTAAACCTTAGGGCTTCAACTAGAGCACGCGCTATTATTTTGTGCGCCTCGCCCAAACTTGCATAGCTCTAGAGTGGACTTTTTAGAAACTGTTCATTACTATATGTTCCTATCATAGAATCAAAACATTAAACCTAACACAAATTAAATTTACAATTTAAAATAATCAATATATCATCAATTCAATACCAACCTAGCCGCATATCATTCTCACAAAGTGTACATAAAATTCAGATGTCAAAGGCATCCAAAAATTCTCGCAAAATAAACCTAATCTTAATAACATGCATGCACTATTGCGGGATCATATATATTCTAATAAATAAGTTTGTTATCAATCTCAGTAAGAGTAACAATCTGAATGAAATAAATATATAAATATCCCCTACACGAGATGAGAGAACTAGCTTAGGTCATCAAAATTCAGTTCCACTAGGCAGATGGAAGGATGATTAATATGGAAAAAAATCTAAAACCAAGTGAATTCCAGAAGCTGAAGCAACTTCAGCTTTTCTACTTGGAAAGTGCCTAAGGATTAATTAGAGCTTTTTCGTGTTCAGATTACTTGTTGTTGATGGCTTCCATAGACTGTATAAGCTCCATAAGCTGCGTGATACATACTTGGATCGTGATGAGGTTGCAGACCATATCCATAGCCATCATATATGTGACCCCCGTAGTAAGCTCCATTCCACTGATTCCCAAAATCTCTGAACTGCCAAACCTCAACAAATGAAAGAAAAAATACTGTTAAGTTTGTTTATCCAACTAAATCAAACGCTTTAAATGATAAGAACTTAGAAGCAATGTATAAACCAGACATTTTTCGGCTACGTGTTTCTGGAATTAGTTCCGTAAATGAGAAAGGTTCGGTACCACATGAGTTTTCAGTAGGCAAAAACATATGACAAAAGATTATACATGGAAATTCATCGACCACAGTAAAGCTCAGACTTAATTGGAATCCTAAAAACAGCTCATTTTAGTTGTTTTCCTATCCTTGCCCTTCAGGAAAGTCATGGAAATTGAGAGAGATGTATATTTGGTTTGTTAAACATTTTCACAGTAGGAGAGAAGGGTAATTTGCCTGCTTATTTGCTGGATTTCGGCCCCAAGAAAGACGAACAGTTTGCTTGCCAATTACAGTTGCATTTAGTTTCTGCAAAGCCTCTTCAGCATCATTTCTGCAAAGGAAAATTGAGAAGAATATGTGACGGAAATTAGTAACTCAATAAATTGACAAAACCAATAACCAGATAGATACTACTATTTCATTGTTTATATGATAGGAAAACCTGATTACAAAAATTTTACCTGTTGGCAAACTGGACAAACCCACATCCTTTACCAACTGGTATTTTAACAGAGACTATCTCACCATACTGCAAGAAAGGTTGTCTCAGATCTTCATCGGTGACATTAGGATCAAGCCCTCCAACAAATATCTAAAAGGAAAGCTCAGATTAACCCAAGAATATGAGGTGGAATCTCTAGCCATGCAAACAAAAATAACCAAAGCAACTCACAGTTGTATTTGCAGAATCTCCTTCAGATTGGAGACCATGGCTAAAGGAACCATTTGTTGAATATCCTCCTACAAAAAGCAGAGGACAACATATGTATAAGCAGTCCAAATGGGTATGGAAGTGTACAACCATGAGTAAACCCTAAGAAAACAGGCATTCAAAGAATTAAATCCTTCAAATTGTTTCATTTGGTGTCATTGGTGTCGTATGCAAACTGACGATGATTTCAAAAAGTTCAATTCTTTGGAGATGCTATTTCAGAACTACTTTTGCTCAAAGAGGATTCACAGAAAATTTTCAGAAGATTACTCCATTAAAGTTGACAAAGGAAACATTTCCCCAAAAAAAAAAAAAAAGTTGTCTAAGGAAAATGCCATAGAAATGGCCCCAATTCAAAACTTACTAACACAAGT
Organism: Lagenaria siceraria; assembly: GCA_002890555.2. Classification (NCBI taxonomy): domain Eukaryota; kingdom Viridiplantae; phylum Streptophyta; class Magnoliopsida; order Cucurbitales; family Cucurbitaceae; genus Lagenaria; species Lagenaria siceraria. Next base: position 7,606,505 of record CM016484.1, read on the forward strand.
TTACCCTGGATGGCCTATCTTATTAATAAAAATAAATCCACAAAGAAAATCGCTTAAATAAACACATAGCATTATTGGATGCCTGAAAACTGAAAGATATAATAGATTATATTCAGCCTGAATTATAAGGAGGAAGTAAACTGACTTGCAACCCTGTTTGAGCATATGAACCACTTCAGTATGAATTATTACACATCTACAAAAATTAAGTCAATATAATTGATAGCTTGTGTGTTCTGTTGTCTAACATGATGTTTTGACACACAAACATTAACTGCTACAAAATTTCTAAGGAGAACAATAAAATCGAACTCCAAATTTGTTAGAGAGGAAGACACAGACCACCCTCCCCAAGGACTAATCCTACTCCTTGGAAGTGGTTTTAGGCTAAGCGCACTAAACCCTAAAAATTAAAATATACCTTGTGAAGAATGCAGTTGCTGAAATCCAGAAGACTTTCTGGGCGTTGCTGCACCAATGCGCATAGGTCTGCTTGAACAATATACACCATTCATTTCAGTCATGGCCTGAGACCTTTCATTGTCATCTCCAAACCGCACAAAACCATAACCCTTTGAACGACCAGTGTTGGCATCAATTACAACTTTTGCTGCTTTAACCGAAGGAAATTTACTAGAAAATGTTTCGTACAACAAAGAATCAGTAACATCTGCAGCTAAGTCTCCAACGAAAATAGAAAGATCAGGATCATTATCTGATCGCTTGTCACCGGTGCTAAATGTTGCCCAATTCAGGCGGAAAGTCTGCTCTGTACTTGGCATGAACACTCCAGAATAGTTCTGAAGAGCTTTCTCAGCTGTTGCATGAGAAAAAAATTCTACAAATCCATACCCCTCAGACAAACCAGTTTGCTTATTACGAATGACCTTGAGAGCTGCAATCTGCATCATACAGAAAATAGAATTATCAATATTCAACATGATCATGCCAACCTAAGTACAATTCAGGATTTTCGACAGAAAAAAGATTCTTAGAGAACACTAAAGGTGAATGTGAACTACAAGAGAATGTAATTGAAAATAACATTTTTCAAATAAAATGCTACACATTCTCTAGTAATTGACGCTAAAGGCTACACATTCTCTAGTAATTGACATAATCTAATCTTCCAATCACTACAGAATCTACACATTCTCTACAGAATGTAATCTTCCAATTACTACAGAACGTAAACTTCCATTTATTAATAACATAGTCTAATAAAATATTTCTTCTTAACCATTTCACGATATTCAATAGGCTGTGAATTTGAGAGGTTAGAAAGATACAGTAATTCAGGACTAGAAGTCTTGAGACATACTTCTATGTCGCTTTACCACATACCAGTTATCAATCCTTTCTCATTGTGATTTGTTAAATTCCAAAATATATAAATATTTTTTTACAAAATCTAGTGCTGCATTTTTAAGCAGATTTTCTCTATAACCTACTGATATCAGAAACCGTCTTCTTTTTTCTTTTCCCAAAATCCAAACCAAATATTTGATCAAACTTATAATTGCTATTTAGTTCTGCATTTCTATGTTCAAATTGCACAACTACAGTCATGTACGGAAACCTCAAAAAAAAAAAATTCATTAAAATAAGAAACTAAGTAACGTGTTCAACTGTATGAATGAATCGGGAAAAGGAAACATTCAATATTTATACCCTTAATTTAATGAACAGAATTTATCACTTGATCAAAAAGAATGATTTAATTAAGAACTTCAACAATTAAAATTCCAGCAAATCAGCAAATAATCATATTATCGATTCATCGTAACGACTTATTAGACTAGTAATATATAGAGAGTGAATGTTAAGACATTGATCATCATCAAAATAAAAACGCGTACAAACGTAGAGATAAGTGAAAAAAGAAGAGAGAAAATTGAACCTCGCCGATGGAAGAAAAGCAGGAATTGAGGTAACTCTCGTCCATCCAATGATGCAAGTCACCGACCCAAATCGTCTTATTTTCGCCGCCAGATCCCGGTAGCGGTTGCGAATGCTGAATAGGGAGATGATGATGCTGATATTGGTGGTGATAATGCATATAAGGAGGCGGGAGCGGCGGTGCCATATAATGCTGCGGCGTCATCATATGGTGCGGCATTACCATGGTTGGCGGCGGGTACTGCATTGGTATCCACGGCTGCTGCGGCTGTTGGTGCCGTTGATTTGGTTCCTGCGGCTGCGAATCAGAACCGTTGCTCTGCATCTTATCTTCCTCCGTATTAACAGTGGAAAAAGAAAGAAAGAAACAAAGAATGAATGAAGCAGATTTTAATGTACACCCTAACCCAAAACGGAAAAAGAATCTGAATTGAAGGAGATGAAAAAGAAAAAAGAATCGGAATCTGAAGAGTTTAGAGAAAGGGGAACTGAATAAGGGAGTGGATTAGGGTCTAAGCCTGAGGATTTATTTGGAGTTTCAGAATGACACGACAAACCGGAAGGTTTTTGGGCCAATGCTCTGCCTATATACACCCTACGATTAAGGGTACACTTTAATCCCAGCCGTTGATTTCAGTTTCTTCTCCGGAGCTCTGGTTCGATCCGCCGCCAATTACCCTTTTTCCTCTCTAACCCCCAACTCTCTCTGACGTCACCTTTTTATACTATTTTGTTATACTCATAAAAATCACTCTAAACTCTCTCTCTTTTTTTCCTCCTTAAAATAGAAAATTTGAGAAAAAGTTTTATCTCTTCTCCTTAAATTTAGGAAAACTCAATTTCGTTAATAACATTTTATAATTTTATTTGCTCCCACATTTTTCTCTATGGATCCAAGGAGAATGGCCTAATAAATCTTTTACAATTTCATTTTTCTAAAATAATTTAATTATATTTAAGGGCTTCCTAGTTTCTAAATATTCCTATTTCTTCCTAAATAACTTAATAGACTATTATTTTACATAAAATTTAATTTATTGTTTAGCCCTTCTTACCATTAAGTTTTTTTTAAATATATATATATATATATATATATATATATATATAATAATATTTATTATACTAATAGTAAGAAAACCATTAGTATCTAAAGGAGGAAGTTGTTTCTTATCGTTATAAACTTCCCAAAACGATATTATTTTTAAAACATATACAAGTAGAGAAAGTTTTTTCAAAACTTCAAAAAGTATTGTCTTCATAAATGAAGCAAGAAGCTTCCAAAAAGAAGAAAAAAAAAAGGTATATTTGAAATAAACAACACTATATATTTGAATTTTCTATAAATAAATAAAGGTATATTTGATAAGTGCATAAACAAGTATAATATTTGTCGTATATATTGAACAATATATGTGATGCACATTTGCATTTTTTTAGTATATTTGTAAACATATCAAAAAATAAATATGGTATATACAACATATATTTTCATTTTTATTACATTACTAGTATATTCGATATATACTTGAGATCTTAATGGAGAGTTGATCAATTTTCAACTAATAATATAGAAGAAAATGAATAAAATCTCCTAACATGAACTAAACATTAATTTGGAGTATTCTATATTAAATGAATAGCCATCGAAATTAATAACTAACAAAAATAAAGTCAAAATTCAAAAAAACAATATCAATAAGTTTATTGACAAGAGATAATGTAATTAATGATATTTTAAAAAATAAAATTCTTATATAATTAATAGTAAAACCGAAAATGATATCTTTTTATTTTAAAATATTATGAATTTAAAAAAGAGAGAATTTATCAAAAGTTTAAAAAGGTCACAAAATGTTGTTAAAATTTAATTATGAAATATTACTAAATTTTAGGATATTTATGTGAAATATAAGTTATGAATTAGGTTAATTCATAATTCTTTCTATATTTAAACTTATTTATTTAGTTGGGCCCATTATTATTTTTTGTTTGGATCAAATTCAATACCACCAGCCCAGGGACTTTTGGATCAAATCCATACTATAGGCTGAACTAGGGGATGCCCACCATATCCCAATTTTTTTTTAAAAAAAACTTATTAGATTATTTTTATTTTTAAATAATAAAAATAAAATTTATTAGTTTACTTTCTATTAGTTTACATTTTTCAAAAACTATATATATCATTTGGTGCTAATGAGTAGCTGGTTGACATAAAACAGTAAATGTAAAATTTTCTCTCGCTATATATACAAACATGTATGTATATATGTATGTGTATATGTAGTTATTTTCAAATATAGAAAAATGAGTCAAACTATTTATAAATATAGACAATGTTACTGTTTATCATCGATAGACAGTTAAATTTTTTCTATATTTGTAAATAATTTGATATTTTTTTATTTATAGTAATTTTTCTATATATATATTGCTTATGACAAGTGTTATTTGACACTTGAGTGCAATGCACAGTGCAATCCAAAATGCACCAAGTATTTTGATGGTTGAGTTGTGATCGTATTGATTTAACAACATTAATTACTTATAAAATATTGAGTTAATTACATTGCATTAAGAAAATTATGCCACAAAATAATAGGAAATGAACAATCAAATTTATGTATCGAAGAAAATATTTTAATTAAAAAAATAATATAATGTATTTTCTTTTGTCAAATAAACATTATAGTAAACTTTTTGGTAACTTATTTCGCTCATTTATAGTTAAATAGTTGTCTACGACTTAAATCTAAATATATTTTAAAAGAGATCGATTACAATCTATAACGAAGAGTAAGTGGTACTTATAAGAGTGATGATTAGTATTTTAAAAAGTGTTCCTAAGTGTCTTATATTGAGAGAGCATAAGAATAGTTATTAATTTTTTAATATGTTTTGTACTTTAAATAATATCATAGTGTTAGGAACTTAGGAATATAGAAAGTGATAATGTTTTATGATTAAAATATATGTTTTTTTTTTTTTTTAATTTTGATATGAAAGTCATTTTTTATCTTCCCTATAAGAAAATATCTTTGGGATAGTGATATTCCTACTATTGTTTTTCAACTATCTGGCACAAATATATTTTTATTTTAATTTAAATTATTAAAATTAATAACTATGAAAATAGTTGAGAAAGTATAGGATCAGAAAGAAAAAAATTAAAGCTTCATTAATTAACAGATAATTATTACATAATAATAGATTTGTACACATATGCATATTGCACAATAATATTTTTAAAACATGCACTTGGTAATATGAATAACTAAACTACTTAAGTACTAACTATATGAAAATATATCATGATTAATAACATATGCGTGATTTATAGAATATCATAATAATCCTAATGAATTTTGGAATCCATATGGCTGGCTGGTGCAAGAGAGTGACCGGCTCCAGGGCTGTGGCCCGGGGTGGTTGGACGGAAGTCGCCGCCTAGAACCTCCGCGTCGCTAGCAGCTAAGGGAGTGTGGTGATCAAATGCTGGTGGCCCCGACTTGAGAGGAGCAACGGCGACAGTTTCTACGATCTCACGGTGGAGATTTTCGTGAATATCGACGTTGGGATGCTTCATCGGTAGGAATCTTGCTTCTATATTGGAGATGGAAGATAAAATGAAGAGGGCGGCTGCTATAGAGAGAAAGAGATTGAGTGATATTGCAGTCATTTTTGTTTGGAATATGGAGAGAAAAATATGAGGCAATATGAGAGAGAAGAGAAAGGTGTTGGGATGCTTCTAAGCTTTAACAAAGAGGAGTATTTATAGACATTATTTTGGTTCAAGGAAGATACTCATGTATTTTTGTGGTAGTGCTCATGGTTGGAGAATTTTTTTTTTTTTTTTTTCTCATTTGGTCCCTCATTTTTTTAATAATTTTTTTTCGATTTTAAGATTTTTTTTTCTATTATTGGTTAATATTCCATGTTGTTTATGTTATTAAACTTAGTGATAGTTACAAATATAGCAATTAGGCCCAAAATCTTAGTAGATATAGCATAATGTAAAAAGAAAATTATACATATAGTACAATTTAGATTCAACTCTCGAAGTCTATTAATATAGATTTTGTTATATCTGCTATTCTTTACAAATGTTTTAATATAATTAATTATTAGTTTTAAAAGTGTTGATCATTGCAATTAGTCTTAAAGTTATATGACATAACGTTAATGACTATGCATAAATTTAGAAAAGAAAAACAGTCACACTATATATAAACTCATTTATTGACTACTAGTTTAATATATCGTCAAAGTGAGCTTAGCTCAACAGTAATTGGCATGACCTTCTTTTTTAGAGGTCGAAGGTTTGATCTCCTATCCCACTATTGTACCTAAAAAAAACTTAATTTAATTAATATGTTCACTAACAGTGAGAGACTAAATCATATTCCAAATAACTTAGATTAAGTTAAAGAATACACAAATACTAAAACATATATTGAACCTAGGTTCTATATTTTGATATATGTGTATTTGAAAATAAATTATTACCTTTGATTGTAGGTTAAATTATACAAAAAAAAAAAAAAAAAAAAAAAATATCTTTCAAAAGTTTATCCTTAAAACTTCTAATATAAATTAAAAAATATCCTTACAGCTAGTTTTGGATGGAAATCAGTTTTGTGTAAAAAATACTCCTAAAGTTTTAGAAGCTTCAAAAATACCCTTAAACTAAAAAAAAAAATTAAAAAATGTCCTTACTATGAACAGAAATCATTAATACAATCTTACTTCTCTATTTTCCCTCTTTTTTCTCCACTCTCTTCTTGAACACTTTTTTTTTTTTTTGACTATTTGACATTTATTTATCTCAAAAAAGAAATAATAAATTAAACTACACACGAACAATAATAAGAAGAAAGAGAATAATGGAAGCACCAAAAACTTTTAGGATTTAAATGTTTTAACAAAGTTGTAGGTTAGTAGTTGAGTCTATTAATAGCTAAATACATTTTTTTATTTGACTTTTTATGTGTTTGGTATGTTTTAAGGGGAGATTTTAATCTCTGAATTCGATGAGATTTTGGTGTAAAAATTGAAAAAATAGGAGAAAATAAGAGTATCTATGTAGGAAAAAGAAGGAGAATATCTATATAATTAATTAAAAAAAAATTTGAACTTAAGAAAACTTCAAACAAATTGATCACCATATTAACGGTAGGAGCATTTCAAACCTTTTTTTTTTTCAATTTTAGACTTATTTTTGGAACGAGATATTAACAATTTTTGTTTATATACTAACAGTGAAGGTATTTTGAACTTTTTTTAAGTTTTAAGAGTATTTAGGAAAATTTTAAAAGTCCAGGGTTACTTTTTAAACATAACTTTAATGATTTTCATCTAAAACTAATGATAAAGTATTTTTAACTTTTTTTTTTTTTTTTGAAAATTAAAGGTATTTTTGAAACATTTGAAAGTTCAAAAGTATTTTTTATACAAATTACAAAGTTCAAGAGTATTTTTTTTTATAATTTAGCCTTGATTATATGTAAATACATGTATACCTTACTTCGTTAAAATAATTAAATAAACAAATGTACTTTTTTTTAATCAAAGAGTAATTATTTTAAATGGTAAAATTGTTAGAAATATTTTTAAATATAGCAAAATAAGTGTCTATCACTCGTCTATCAATAAAGAATGACATTTTGTTATATTTCTAAATAAGTTAGCTCATTTGGTTACATTTAAAAACAACTCTTAACCAAATGTACTTTTTGTTTTAAAAAAAAAACCTAAATCAAACCAAACCGGATATACATTTTGTTCTAATTTTTTGAGTTCCAGATACTGATTACCAAACCCTATTTCAAAACCTTCATTTAATTTTGTCTAGTATTAATTTTTGGACAATCAAGAGTCTTTTTATTTCTTTTTTTCCTTTTTCTTTTCTTGGGATAATGAAGAGTCTTAAGTTAACCCAAAAAAAGTTATAGTTGTTTTCAAATATAGAAAAATGAGCCGAACTATTTACAAATATATAAAAATTTTACTGTCTATCAGGAATAGAATTTTAGACAGTGAAATTTTTCTATATTTGTAAATGTTTTTTTTTTCTGTTTATAATAATTTACCAAAAGGTTAAATAATAATGGAAAAACGCTCCTTGGACTGCCCAAATATCATGTTTTGATTAACATAAGTACAATTATTTAAATTATACATAGGATTTAAACATACTTCTTTTCTTTTCCAATCGATTCTTTCGCCCAACAACGATGAGTAAGACCGGATTTTAAAGTATCATTTATTAACAATTTCGTTTTTACTTTTCTATTTGTAAAATCTATGTTTTGTTCACTCCCAATTTTGCATTTATTTTGTTGAAGAAATACATTAATCTATAGTTAAATCTAAAAAAAAAAAAAGGTTATAAACAGAATTTTTAAAAAATCATATTAATGGAATTTAAATTTGGAAATAGAAAAAAATATATAAATGTGAATACTTTTGTTTCTAATTAAGAAAAGGTAAATTGGAATTGGAATTGGGTAGAACAAAAGGAAATTAAACTGTAGATTTGAAAGAAGGGAATGATTATGTGCCCCAAGATTCTCGTAGAGAGAGAAAGTGTGAAGAGAGAGAGAGAGAGAGTATTTGCTTTTATTGTCAAAGTGGCAAAAAATTCTTCATCCTCCATTAGCAAATTTGCATGTCCCATGCAGAAAAAGGAAGTTCCATTTTAGAATGACTCATTTCCAAAGAATATGCAGTTGCATCCAAATAGAATCACTTGCTATTTTCGAATAAAGAAACCAACCCAAAGTGCCAAACCCACTACTATACTTTCTATTACCAAACCCATTTTTGACTAAACTTCACCATTGCTACCTCCATTAATGCTTCCCTTTCACGTGCTTCCAATATAAACACATACTACTCCAATTGATTATTGCATTTTTATACATTTATTATATTTGCCATGTATTCAAATCGAAATCCTCCCGCTCATTACATAGATAATGTTGTTTTATTGAGTGGTTTTAAAGCTTATAATCATTCTCAACAATATTGATGTAAGAAAAACTTACGTTTTTTTTTTTTTTTTTTATTTATTTTCAAAGAGAATGAAATTTTAACAAACATTGAACGTTGGATCAATGACAAAGCTCTCTTAGGTAGATAATCTTAATAAGGTTTGCTTTGAAGTAATAAAAAGTGGATGAGTGAAGGTCTCTATGAAGAGACATGTTGAGAGCAAAGGCCTTGCTTTTTTGTGTTCGAATACATGGTTTTCATCTCCTTTGACCAAGAAATTAGAGGGCGGCGTTATGTTAAGACGAAGATAATTAAAAAAAATGAAATATAATATCACATTGATTTAAAAATTGAAAAAGATGCGAATAGAATGATTAAGATTCTTTTGAAATTCCAAAGGTATTGTGGTGGCTATGATAATGGTAGAGAATCAAATGGGTGAGATTCGTGGGGGATCTCATTAGATTGAAAAATAGTGTGTTGAAAAGCAAGCACTTCAAACGGCAAATGCTTCTCCTAAGCCCAACAGTGACAAACAAATGTTTGCCTTGTATAGCAAAGCATTTTGAGTTGCTCTCCAATGTCCTCAAATAACCATACCACCAAATTATATATACAACAACTTCCACTATAGAAATTTGAAAAATAAAAAGATTAAATTTTTAATTTGATACCTTCAGTTTGGAAAAAGTTATAATTTAGTCCCTATAGTTTGTCATTAGAATTTAGTCCCTATGATTTGATAAAATCTTTGAAGCTGGAATATAATAAGGATTAGTGTTGGAATGCGTGAGATAGCGAGGGTGAAACAAAAATGGAATCGTAAAACGTAAAAACGATAGGAAATAAAGTTTGGTTAAAAATTGTTGGAACGGAATGAATTTAATATTACAAATCGAGCCTAAAATGTTCAATCCAAACATGGGTTTTAAATCATTACAATCCAAACTTATTCCATTACAGGTCCCCAAACAGCCCTTATAGAATGTTATCAAACTATAAAGACTATTTAAGAAGTTTTTATCATAGGGCTAAATTCTGATTTTTAAAACCATAGAAGAACTAAACTATAAATTTCTTCAAATCATAGAAACCAAATTTGTAATTTAACTAAAAAAAAAAAGAAAGAAAGTTAGAGTAATTTTGAAACATAATTAAAAAAAATTTTTAAAATAAATTTACTATATATAAAGTTAAAATATCTCATGAACATATGTTTCTGACAAAATTTCTCATTCGAAAAAGAAAATATAACATATTGATGAAGAAGAGTATCTTCAAAAGAATTTCCATATATTTCTTAATATGCTTCTAAACTATTAGATTTTCCTGATATGTTTTAAAGTGCATAAATACTATTCAAGAAAACTTTAATTAAAATTAGGCAAGTTCCTAAAGTTTTGAAATGCCTTTTTTTTAATGGCCCTTCAAGTCAATTTATCACTAGTGGGTCAATTGAAGGGTTTGTTTATTCATTTATTTAATTGAGAAGGTTCAATTGAAGAATAAAATATAACAAGTTATAAGTAATAAGATGATCCCTCAAATCGTTTTTATATGAAATCATTAACTTGTTTGGATTGATTAATTTTTTAAGTACTTAAAAATATTTCAAGCAATTATAGTCAATCCAAACGGATAGAAACTTAGAGACCAAATCATTTTAAAAGTTTCAGAGGTTTTTAAACACAGATGTAATTAAGCTCTTAAAATTGGTTTTATCATTGATAAAGCTGCAATGAAACTGTACACAAAACAAAAGAAAAGAAGGGGGGGAAAGGCTGACACCGATAATGGTATTAATATCATTATTATTTTTAGAAATATCAGTTACGATCAAGGTTCGAAATATCGATGTTGATAAAAATATCGAAGTCTCAATTTTATAGAAATATCGATGGAAATTTAAAAAAAAATTATAGAAGTTGATGGAAATTTATAGAAATTGTTATAATTAATTAATGAAATATTGACTGTGGCTTAATTAGATTATAACTAACTAATTTTTAATCACAATTTCTATAAAGTAAGACAATATTTAGATATCTATTGTAAATGTCTGAGTAACTATTGATACGAGAGCATAAATTTAAAATAGAAATGAAAACATAATTACAAAATAATAAAACAATTTATGAATATTTTGAGGTAAAATGATGTGAAAATTATGAAAGGTTTAGATGATAAAAGAAAAAATCGCATCAATTCAATTTGATGGTTAAATGATGTGAAAATTTAATGAAAAAGATTTGATTGAGCTTAAAAATAAATATAGAATTTTTTCTTGTGGTTTTTTAAAATTCAATTTCTTGATAAATGAAAATCTTGAGTCGAAAATAAAGCTAAAAATTGAGGAAAGTTGGAAATTAGAAAATGTAGCACATAAAAAATGCTTAATAATTTGTCGAAAAATGACATTGGCATGTGAAACTATAGAATTGTGTGTAATCAGGACTATAAAATTGAAAATTTTGAACTGAGCTAACATAGTTAATTTAAAAAAAAATCGAAATTTTCTCAAAATGTCAAAATTTCGTCAAAATAAAGAGAATTGGAATATTCTCGGAATTTTCTCAAAATTTCGAAATTTAAATTGGAGAATTTTTATCAATCAAAGATTTCAAAACCTTCAAAATCTCGAAATTTTGAGAAAATGCAAATGCAAGAGTAGATTAATGATAAAAACAAGCTTAACACCGCCAATGGTGGTATGATTTTAATATAATAATACCTCAAGAAAATAATTATATATCAATGATGTGAGATTATGTAATCATCCAAACTTCATTAGACAATAATAAGCAATGATATTCGTTTAATATCGGTTGAATTATCATCAAACTCAAGAACTTAAGCTTAAACATTCTGATAAATTTATATTTTAAAATATAAAAACTTTCAAACACTCCCTTATGTCTGAATTTAATATATATTGATACGAATCAAGTGTGGTCATATCATTAACATGGGACCTAACATAGATTATCATATTAAAGTAGAGTTAAAAAAAATTCATCACAAGAATTTGAATAAAAAGAAATTAACCTGACCATATATTAGTTAAACTATAAATTTAATCCCTATACTTATAATAATATGTCTATTTAACGCACAAATTTTAAAAAGTTACAAGTTAAGCTTTATTTATTAACCATTTGATTTTTTAAAATTAAACCTATTTTCTATCAATTTCTTGCGATAATTTTTATTATTCTTAAGTAAAATAATTGAATTCTTAGCCAAATATATTCTAAAAACAAAAACTACTTTTTTTTAAGTCACGTTTGGTAACCATTTTGTTTTTTGTTTTAAATTTTTAAAAATTAAGCCTATTTCCTCGTATTGTCTTTCAATGGTTAGTATCTTTCTTAAGTACGAGAGTTGAATTCTTAGTCAAATTTCAAAAACAAAAATAAATTTTTAAAAACCACATTTTTTAGTTTTTAAAATTTGGCTTAGTTTTTGAAAACATGGATAAAAAGTAGATAAGAAAGCAAGAAATTTAAAGGTAGGAGTGTTTGTAGGCTTAATTTTCAAAAACTAAAAACTAAAAATCAAATGGTTATCAAACGGGGCCTTAGTTTTTGAAAATATGGACAAAAAGTAGATAAGAAAGCAAGAAATTTTAAGGTAGAAAGAGGTATCTATAGACTTAATTTTCAAAAAATAAAAATTAAATTATTACCAAACCAGACCTTTAACTTTTGAATTTTAGACTATACTCCCATTTAAATCCTATCATCGAGAGAATCCTGATATAACATGCCCAATTGATCATGTTTGACCGTGAGATAAAGCAACTAGCTAGATAGATTAACGGACAACCTGCATTCCAAACGTGTAATTAGATTTTTTTAGAAAAAAAATTAAAGACTAAACATTTAACACAATACTCCGAACACAAACGAAATATATAACCTAATATTTAGTCTTTTCGATAGATTCTTAACCATATCAAGAATGAAAGTGCCAATTTGATTTTGTGCTGGGTGTCGCTATCTTGAACGATGTTGAGGCACTAGGCAAAGTGAAAGTGATAATTGACCAAGTGCGCATTACTGATTATGATTTTGAGAAATAAAAAATGTGTATATAAATGTGAGAAAAGGAAGGTGTAGAAAGCTTTAAACCCCACCAAAAGCCAAGTCAAATGAATCCAATGGTTCTCTAAAGTACTTTAGAATGTGTACCTGATGGCATTTGATGGAATGTTGAAAATAATGGGGTTAGCTCCTCAAGTTGGGGAAGGTCACTAGCTCCATACCTCCAGCCACCACTGTCCAAAATCACTGATTTGTTTTTAATTACCAATCAGAGTATCAAAGCCTTTGAATGGGGGCAACTCTGTAGATTCATTGCAACTTTGATTGATTGAAAGAGAGCGCCATTTTCTGAGCTTTGTCAACTCCTATCCCTGGAGAAAAAAGCTCCATTACCTATTGGAACTGTACAAAGAAAAACAAGGGGAAAAAAATTATTAGGAATCTTATAGTGTGTAATTCAAATTCAGATTGTAGATCATGTACCTATGTTGCCAATTGCCATTGAACTCGTATTCATCTACATATACCAGTTTCTACAATACCATTAATGGTTTCGACAACAATTATATGGTTTTCATATACAGTCCTTAATTTTATAGCACACTTGATAATTAATCAAAAGAAAAATCATTAGATGCAAAATTAAGATGATATGGAAAGAATCTTGAGAAAAAAGAACTAGAGCACCATCTAAATTGATGTTAAATGGATGACAGTACATTGCAAGTTGTAGTCCGAAGTGCATAGTGAAGCTATCAGCTAACCTAAATTAATGGTGTTGTAGAGCATCAAACACTGAAGATTTGAAAATAAAAATACAATCTGGAAGTAAAAATAACAGGCATACTCCGTTCATTGAGGGGTTGTCATGGATTGAATTATGTTCAATATAGAAACATTTTAGCTCAATCCAACAAAATCTCTCCAATTCAAACAAGCCTATAGTTAGTTGCATAATAAACCCAGCAGAGCAGTGTAGTTTTTAGTTCGAGTTAGTTCAAATTATGCAATTCATCCTTTTTTTATTTGTGCAAAAAAATAGTGAAAATGATAGAAATAAGGATTTCTGTACTTATTTTCCTACAATGAATGAAAAATAATAGTAAAGTGTTGGACTTTATTAATGAAAACTAATATTCTTATCTGAAAAAGTTTCATAGGCACAAAGCAAACAATTATTTTCTAAAAGCTAAAAAGGAATAAAAACTCTAAAAGAGTTGTTGACTAAAATGTAATGTAAAGAGACAAATAGTAAGCTAATGAAATTTCTTACTAGTATTAATAGTTTGAGTAGTTTATAGAGATAGATTTTTTTAAAAAAAAAACTCACGAATACATTAAAAGAATAGAATTCAACCGATTTGATCTTAAACTAATCCAAAAACCCCAATTCAAAAAATTTAGATTTAGTTGTTCTAAAGTTGGCCCCAAAGGGCCAGCTCCCTCGACAAGTTTGGTTTCTGGGTTATATTGGCTTAGGGGTTCCAAGTTCAAACCTTCGACTGAGTTTACTATCAAAAGTCTTTGATGTCTCTCAGGTTTGAAATTTGGAGCGGACACGGGTGCCCCGGGTATAAGGAAGCGAAGCTTACTATCAAAAGTCTTTGATGTCTCCCAAGTTCGGACTTTGGAGTGGGCACGGGTGCCCATGTATAGGGAAGCAAAGCTTTGACTCCCCATTATTCAAAAAATTGTTTTTCTATTAGATATCCTACGGTATAATGAGTTTCAAGTATAGATAATTTATGCTGTTTTAAAATTAAATTTGATCTAACATTAATATTGAATAATACAACTTTTGGCTTCATATTATGGTAAAGAGGTAATTTAAAGTCAAAAGAGCATAGTTTAGAAATACTCAAACTAAAATGGTGGTATTTTAGATCATTTTCATTACTTTACTGTTTATTTAAAGACCATGATAAAAAATAATAATAATAATAATAAATAAATAATATATAGAACCTTGCACCCCTTCTGCTAGTGAAAATGTTTCCTTTATTAAAACATATATATTTTAAAAAATTTCTTGCACCTTTCTTTTTATCAATAAGTTCATAACAACCAAGGTTAAAATATTATAAGCAACTCTCAGTAAATTCAATACTAGTGAAAGACAACATTAAAAATAACGGTAGTTACACGGAACTCTCATATGCGAATCTTAGACAACCACTAAATTACTTGTCCTTCCAACGAATATATATAAGCATTTAATGCAATCTTCACTCCGGCCTAACATAAAATACCTAAAATTGTGCATATTTCAGCTTAAGTTGCATTTTATCTTAATAGGACTCCCCACCCCCTAACCTCACTGCTATCATAAAATTAGTAAGGCAAAACACGCTGTGATACAGGACATCAAAACAACCATGCTGGTTCTCGTTCTATGCATATCTGGCAATATCCACTTTACTATCTTTCGATTTCTAGGTAATGGTTATGAACACTTAGTGTGAAAATATCTGGTAGACTAACAGCAATGACAAAGAGGAACCCTGCCTCTCAGGTCAACGAAAAAGAATGAAACTATTTTCCTTTTAAATGATGTTACAGGAACCATCTCCTTAAGATCTATTGTTCTAAACTATTTCATAGGTTTTGTTTCTGTTCTCGATATTTTCCATACTGTAGACAATGACTAATTCAACTAATCACCAATCTCTTACTTTTATATGCAGTAAACAACCCCCATCTAAGCAAACAACATGCAACATAACAACACTCTTTCTCTTCCTTTTGATAGAAATCGTGTCATCCAAAATTTAAATGGTACAAAATATACCAGGTGCATGATATCATACACGTTTCGGTGACACAAGATATATATATATATATATATATTTTTTTTTTTTTTTTTTTTTTTTTTTTTGATACCCGTGAGTGTCAGGGCCAGTTTTTGCGCACCTCGACTAATTTTACGGGACAACCCGTCTAACCCTACAATAATTGGGTGTCAAGGAAACTCGTAGGATATTAAATCCTAGGTATGTGGCCAACATGGATTGAACTCATGACCTCCTAGCTATTTATTGAGACTATGTCTCCTTTTTTACCACTAGAATAACCTTCAGTGACACAAGATATTGGTTCAAAACAGAAAGGAAAACATCAAACAATCAACATATGGCCAATGATTCATAACATGAAAATATCAATCTTGGTAAGTTCATCGACAATGAGGGATTAATTTAGGGGTAGATGTAGTCGAAGATATCACACCTGTTCTTATTAGTCCGCCAGAAACTTTACACGCAGCAGCACAACTTTAGAGAAAACTAGGTACCTAGAGGAGATTGAAAATGAGACTGGTCCTATGTTAAGATATATCTTCATTCATACATCAAAATTTATAGACTACTGGGAATCAGGGGTGCAGAAAAGGGAAAAGGAAAAAATATAAACTTTTCTGATTACTTAATCAAATTTGTCTCAGTTGAAGCACCTAACTTTTTCTTATTAAATAACTGATGCGCTTCTTTGTCTGTGACTCTTCAATTACGTACAACTTGTGCAGCATTTTTTTAGGAGTTTTCTAACCGTAATGGAGGTTGAATGTGCATTTGATTTTGTGCAGCATTTATTTATTTAGAGATTGTTTTTATGCACAAATTAATTAGATTCTTTTTCATTCTTTACGTCTTTATCATACATAAGATTATACCTCATAATAAGTATGTTTTATTAAAAGATATATATAGTGAAGTTCGACTTATATTTGATTACAAGAACACAATTTTTCTCATTTTGAGGCAACTGATCTTGTAGACATCCTTAAGATCTATGATAGGATAAAATACATCCTACATCCTAGTTGATTATCGAATTTACTACAAGCCTCTGCGGATAGAATTAATTGTGATGACTGCAACTTGGTAATTTCGTAACATATATTATTGTGACAGTTTGCTTCACCTTATCTTCGTCATTCATTTATGTCCAATCTTTTCATACCTTGAAATAGAAAAATTAACCAACTTTCAAATTGTTTCCTCTTCCTTTACCATTGATCATACTATTATATACATAATTATAAAAGTCAATGCGGCTTCTTATATCAATATAAGAATTGTCATTTTTTGTGAAAGGGCGGAAGGGTAACTTTTTAGTACTTTTTAAAAAATAAATATTTATCAAGCACATCAATCTCTTCTTCCTTCGGGAATCTTTTGGAGGGACTCTTCTAAAAGACAAGGGGCCTTTTATGGATGCTTTGGAACTTTGGAGGAAAAGAAACAGTAGGATTTGAGATAAGTAGATAAAGAGTACTTTTGTAGCAATGCAGTACAGATACTTCTTCGTGGTGGTGCTCCAACCACAAAATTGTAACTATAGTTTATTTTCTATTATCAACCATCTGAATGTTGTTTAGATGTAGTTTTGTGGGAGAAGAGGAGATTTCTTCTACCCCAGAGCTTAGTCTATTTTTTCCTCTTTCTTGTTTAAAAAGATTTCAAGAATTAAAAATACCCATCTTTTCTATTACCTGCAACTAAGTTCGGCCATCTAAAATTTTGAACTTTTACTATGAATGTGTCTGTATGTTGGCAGGTATCTATCTAGACAGTGGAAAAGAGGAAGACTGCAGGTCGGCAATGATGAGGAAGAGGAACAATGAATAGAAAGGATGATAGTTTGCAGCAACAATTTAAAGAGAAAGGAGAAATAGATGGATAACATAAAATGACAAAAAAACATGGGAATATTGTCCAATGCTTAATGTTTTAAAATACATCAACCATTTATGTATTTTCTTGAGGGTGTACAGTTATGATATGTTCTGCTTATGTGAATAAACGTGTGCCTTAACCAATTTGTTGGCCCCTTAGCATTCTAGTCTTGTGCCTATTGAGAATGTAAGACAAAGGATATAAATGAAACAAAGGTATAAAGTGAAGCATAAACAATACTGCTGCATTACCGGGAACACCTTCACTGTTGTAGCGTTTAAAATAGCTAGTCATGAGATGATCAAACGAACTATCTGTCCCAAAAAGCGAAATGACTTGGTTGCTTCTCTCAAGCATTTATTTTTCTCATCCCGAGACCAGTGCTGCATTAGTGCGAACATAGCAGCCTAGGGTTAGAAAATGGTAAAGCAAACAGTATTTAACTAAAAGCAATTTACTAAATATTCAACGAAATCAACCTCTCCAAGCATGTTAAGCTTCTCACGAACATTTTTCAGCAATTCTTCTGCATCCCCTGCCCATGTATAAAATTCAAGCCTTCTTCCTTCAAGGAGTCTCTCAGAAACCTTTGGAAAAAGATTATAAATCATGATAACTTTTTTATCAGCTAATAAGTACAATATCAAAAATATGTAACTTCCTTTCTTTTTCCGATAAAGAAATATATGTAAATTCTTAAGTTAGAATAACTTTTAGGATAAATGATTAATTCTTGTCAGGCGTCTTATGCATGAAGGAAGCCACAAGTCATCAAACACTATCTATAATATAAACAATGCCCAGCGGTTGGTTGGTTTATAACTCGTGACTCAAATAGTGTCACAGGCAGAGGCAGCTCCCTTTCCATGAAGAAAGGCTACTAATCATCTTTGTATACTAAGTTCTAAGAGAAGAGGTTATGCCTTTTTTTAAAAAAAAAAAAAAAATCTCAGATCCCAGTAGCATCAGATTGTGAAAGCAAAAACATCAGAAGGCTTCACATACCTGTTTCGCTATCACTGGCCACCTGAGATGTGAAAAGTATATATTATAGTAATGGCAAAGGAATAAAGGGGCATTTCTCTCAGCAAGTTCCTCCAGATACTTGGCATAAGAAACTCCTGGAGTGGTCGGCTCAGGTATCACAATACCCTGTTCGCTGAACCATTCTAGATCCTTTGCAAGACATTCTGAACGTTCCAAACCTGATTTTCTGAAGTAACTATCTGCAATCAAAATAATAGATTTCAGTCTTTTGCAAATGAAAATGAACAGAAACCAACTGTCAGTCTGTCACTTTAGTGTAAACGTGCTTTTCCATTTTTCAATATATCAAAAACTTTATACTAAATTGATTAACTTTTAAAAATACTAGACAAGAGTGCACTGCACATCATCCAATTACTAATAATTCTCAAGAGAACCATTCAGACAACCCGGAGAATCATAAAAGTTCCAAATGTCCGGCAGCCATAGTTTCTCTTATGGACCTAGCATTTATGCACTGACGAATTAGTATCACTTCTTTTAAAATAAGAATTTTAGAATTGTATTTCGATAAGGAGGATTACTGAAAAGAACATAGGCAAACCAACACAATTCAGTGTATGACTGAGAAGAATGCCCTCTGATCAATGAGGAAAGTTGAAAAGTTAAAAACTCCTTGCGTAGTGTGAACCAATTTTAGACCAATAGACAATGTAAGCAGAACAAATACAGATACGACACGACACATCATTTTTTTAAACCTAGGATACGACAAGGACTCGTTTATATATATATATATATATATATATATATATATATACATTTTAAACAAAAAATTCAAAGTCAACGAATTTATGCACTTATACGTCCAAAAAAAATAATTTGATGAATTTTGCTCTCAAAATTTATAATTTTTGTTATATATGCGTTAATGGTATACTTAATAAGTGTTCTATGCACGTCTAATATATGTTGAACTTATTTTGATTTTATACAACTAGTGTTAACACTTTTATTATACTAACAAGTATCCAATACTTGTCCAATAAGGATAGCCAAACTAAAGTGTTTGTGCTTCTTAGGTGATAACATAAAATCTTTTTTTAAAAAAATGTTGGCATCTAAGTATCTGGAAAAAGTCGTTGGTTTCTTTCCATCAAAAGTTGTCGAAGAACCATAGAGGTATCTCTCCATGATATTATGGCCTTAACCAAGAACCAAGAGCCAGAAAGTAATCTAGGGAGCATCAGCGAGATGGCCTGCAGCCAGCATCAGGAGATATTGAAAAGATTCCAGAGGAATAACAAGCAACCAGAGGCAAAGGAGCAGTGACTATCATGAAAATCTTTAAACAAGAACTTAACCGAGAACCCCCAAATTTTAAAGCACAAAGGCGTGCATAGGAAAGACACTGATCTTTAAAACAAGTAAAAAGACATGTATCTGCGTTCATTTCTGCCATAAGTAGGAAGGACCAAAATAGTACCAACAGTCAATCTCTACAGCCACAGAAACCTGTATTAGTCGCCAACATTATCATGCATCCTCTCGTATTCATATAAACGAAATATAAACAATCTGGAAGAGAAAATGCTGGGAGGAATCTTACAAGCAACGTCGCTGGATTCATCAACGATTTGCTCCACAGTGCTGAAGACGAGCTTACTATCAACCAAATATTTAAGGAATCCTTCCAAGCTCGGTTGCCAAGTCTGTGTACCATCCCCGTTCTCATCATTATCATCGTCACTCAACACCAAATTTCCGTCATCTTTCTCCTCTACTTCATCTTCGCTGGATGAATCCACAGCATCACCAGATAATTTTTTACCATTAACATTGCGAAGCCTCATGGCGACGAACCTCAACTCCTCAGTAATGCCTTTGCTCTCTCCAGGATACTCTCTCCTGTATCTCTTCCTTCTCTTCAGCACCGGAGGAGCAGGGCCCGTGCTTGTCGCAGTCGTGGAAGGCAAAGGAGTAGAATGATTTGAATCCGAGCAGCACAACCTCAGAGCACCTCCATTTCTGAATTTCATCTTCCGAGTCGTCACACTTGTGCAATTAATCAAAGGTCTCGAAGAACCTAAAAAGGAGAAGGAGGAAGAAACAGAAGCAAAAGTTGAAGACATTAGTTCAAAAGAATGCAGCGATACACTCCCCGGCAGCGTCATCGGCGCGGGAACGGTCAGGCTGACGATTTTCGTTCAGCAATATCTAACTTCGCCGGAATCCTTGGAACTGAATCTGACATGAAGGCCGGGCCTCAATAGAGCATCAAACTGGGTTGGGCTTGCAGACAATTTCATATCTAGTTCTTGGATTTTAATAATAAATTCTTAAATATTGTTTTTATTTTCAGAGAAACGTTAAGTTTAATTTTTTTTGTTTTTTATTTTTGAAAAAAATACCTTTTGAGGAATCCTTAGTTTTCAAAACATGTATTTCATCCTTGAGTTTTTAAAATTTACTTTTTAGTTATAAGTTTTAAAGAGTATATTCAAAACGTTCATAAGCATTCTTTTTTATTATTGTTTAAAAAATTTATCCTTTTTTAAAAAACTTTACAAACCAAACACACATCTTAAAAATTCAAGACTAAAAAAATAATTCTTTTAATACAACAATGGCAAAAATAGAGATCTAACCTTCAATCTCAAAAAGAGATTACATGTCAAATAAAAGGACAACCTGAGGAAAAATAAATTTAAATTTTAAAAGATATTATAAAATTCTACAAACTTATTTGTTGAATATTTGACACATTCATTTCGAAAAATTACTATAAACTGAAAAATAACAAAATACTTATAAATATAAAAAAAAAAATTACTGTCTATCGTTTAAGCTATAAAATTCTATCGCGGTAATCAGTATATCATTAATAGACAGTTAAATTTTTCAATATCTGTAAATAGTTGGGCTCATTTTTTTATATTTTACGAAACAAACCTTTCATTTCCTATCTTCAAATTGTAGTAACTGTGATTCTATGCTAAAAAGGAATTTTACATCTGTTCGTATGTATGTACAATATAATATATCTTCCTACCCCTTTGTACTCCTATCAGCACAAGGACAAGGTTACAGGACAGGGGGAAAACACATTTAAATAAATAAAGAGAGTGATGGTTGTATCTTCTATGCTACGTTAGCATTAAGATTGCAGACGATGCCACTTGAATTTTGGTCGAGAAAGAATGACTAAAATATTAGAACCTTGTGCCAGCCATCCCCCTATGACTATATACAAAAATGGTGGGAAGTGGTTTCCTAAGAATAGCGAGATTTCAACTTCTGTAAAAATTCCAATGTCTCAGTGTATGAAGGGTCAGTGCGGCTGAGGGGCTTACACGAATTTATGTGATCAGTTGATTCTAACACCTGTAGAGTGATGAAAAAGAAGGAAGAACAGATAAGATTGGTTAACAAGATACAAATCTCAAATAAGTGAAAAGCTCAATAAAAAGGAAAATGAGAGGGGAAAAAAAAAGGAATATCAAAGTATTGAGCTAATTTATTTATTCAAGATAAATTAGTTTAATGAACCAATAACTTTTGGCAGTTGAATCCTATGATTGATTCTGAAGCATTTTGATTCTCATGAAAAATCAAATACAACCATCAAACATTAGGATCTTAAAACATTTCACTCTTAGATATCGATACAATGCTCCTCCAATAAAATCAGAAAACAGAAGGGAAGGAACCCTAGAAGAAGTTCGTATAACCAAAGCAAAACCATGAAAAATGAAAATAAAGATGCATTTAACTAGTTATCTATCATTAAAAGAAAATACATTATAAAATTGATGAGGTTATAATCAGAAAGAACGCATTAGAGAACCACATAAGGATCAATTCCAGAACAACAATAGCATGCACTATCCATTACAGTTTCACCATTTTGTCCAACAAAGTGTCATAAAGAATGCTTATCTGGGATATATTTAGGTGGAGAAACACAGCTTATTACTCTATTTAAGAAAATTAGGGTACATAATATTCATGAAAACTAGGTCTTTAGAAAGAATTCCAGATCAAATCAACAGGAAAAAATTCATTTGGCAATTTAATTTTCATGGTATACTGGTCCAAACTCCAATAAAAGCGGGTGAAACTAGTGTTCAGATTTTTGTTCAGATTTTTCTTCTCTAAAAAAACTTATGTTCAGATTTGTGGATTGTAAACTAATCACTAATCATACTTACAACTAGTTCGCCGAAGCCAGGATATGCGGATTCAATAGGAACAATTTCCATTCGGAAAGCCCATCCTCCATAACCTTCAACAATTGGGGTCACCTTCGTCTGCAGATAATCATAAGCTGCCCATCATTCTAAAATATAAGCACGAAGGAGAATTGTATTTCAACTCAAGTAGACTACCTCACAGAAACTAAGAACCTCAAGCAGTCCTTTCTTATGAAGGTGACGGAGAAAATCGTTCAGCTCCACCAATCTAGGAGACCCACTTCTCAGCTCTCCTATCTGAATAATATGAGATGTGATTTGATGTTAGTATATGTATATTGATGAGAATGTTAGTATAAAAATTAAACTAATTCCCAAAGAAAAAACAAGAAATCAAACGATTAATTGTTTCAAACAGAGTCACTTCGTTAATGGAGTCGAATACTAACAGTGGGAGTAGGGCGGAATACAAGACCCATTCGCCAAGGCATGTCTGCTAGTTTGCTTCCAAAATGTGGGCAGCTATAGAAGACCTGAAATCAGTTGTCAAGATATGACTGATAAGAAGATTGAAGACACTAAGAAAACAAAGCAAGTAAAACAAATATTTCGAGGTAACATACAACTCCCACAGTATTCTTCACAAGGTTATCAATATTTTCTGTCTTGGCTTTATACAACATTTGCTTGACAACTAGCCCTCCCATGCTGCAAACATAAAGGTTGCATTTGGTTAGAGGGTTTCTGTCACATAAGCAAAGCATAGGACAAGAATTAATAATGATGAATAAATAATGCTGCATAGATAAATCAGAATCAGAACTAAAAGATATGACTGATTGCTGGCGCCTATAATTTGAGTGCATTACAAAAATCAGCAATGAGCAACCTTATACACTTCTTCAAGCAAAAAGAAAAAAACCAAAACAAACTCTGCAATGAAGAAGGCTAGAAAATCAATAAAATGGTTGAGGCATCAAGCTTTCAAAGATTTGACAGTTGACGGTGAATGCATCAAGCATCTAGCCTTTGACAATAACAGCAAAAAGAATATCTTTAATGTGAAGAACAGAAAATATCACCAAGATCAAGAAGGCAGGCATTTAGGCAAGGAATCCAACTCAAAGAACAGGAGGAAGGATGACAAAATAAACCCCTACCTCGCCAGTCTAAGAGCTAACCACAAAGTAGGAATCTAAGTGGAAAACAATATCTTTCTAGATGGAAGATTTCACATCAGAAGAAAAAAAGAAGAGAACAAAAAATAAAAATAATAAAATAATAATAATAAAACGAAACAAACAGGGTAAACCAAGCTAGCCTCAGGTCTGTTATTCTCAGATTAAAAAGTGTGATTCTTGTACAAACCTGTGAGTAACAAATACAACAGGTCGATCCCCAATTCCAGCAGCAACAAGCTTATCCAGTAGCATGGAGCTGACTTCCTTCAAGTTTTAAAAAGTAAAAGTCGATGACCAAACATTCAGCAAAGACAACAATATCAAACACGCTCACACGAAGACCAACAAAAAAGAATAAAGACACTAGAATTCTCATTTAGGTGAAAGAATAATAAAAATCAAAACAATCAACATTGTAGTCAAACTACATCACAACTGCAACATGAAAACTACAGAATTATTATTAGTTTACACAGCTACTAATGAATTAGAAATCCAGCTATCTTCCATCAAAATATCAACCAAAGTGAGATTGGTGGTAGCATACTGCAATCCATTGGGCTGCTAACGGTCGGTAAAGAGAAGAGAATTATGACTGTATTAGCTAAAATCCCCAATGAAGAACATCAACAATGGCACAGTGCATAACAGGTTGTATATTCTCAAAATGAATTTGGCTTTTATAATAAAAAACATATGAACTTCTAGGAATTGCTATATTACAAGTTAATGTAGCAAACAAACCTGAAGAGGAAGGCTAGCCCCAGACCACTGAGTGAGATTTGTCTGCACAAGATTTGTAAAAGCAGATCTTTTAGATGTACAGATAATTTTCAAGTTTGCAACTGAAGTTTCTAATTTTACAATAAATGGAACTTAAAGTTCTGAAAAGACCTTGTATTTAAGGGTAAACATACGAGCCCTTGGGAAGTCAGATGAAAGCCATTCACCTGGCCAAAACGTCCCTAGTTTCCCTGCCTCCTGATCAATCTTCTCTACCAGTCCAGATTTTGTTGAGGATTTGTCCTCAGATATGCGCCATGACTTGTAAGGTCCACCTCGGAGGCCATGAATAAAAACAACATCTACCAAAGGAGAGTCTGGCCTAGAATCATTCTGAGACGTATGAGATGAAGAGGTGTAGTTATCATTTCCATGCCTTGCCATAGCTACACCATCAATATCAATGAGATTAGCCTGTGAAAGAGAAGATTCATCCTTTTGAACAGTATCCTGCTCCTTTTCTTCATGAACCTTCCAGTGAGGAAGTTCGGGATTTATTAAAAAAATCATATCATCATAACGGGGGCAATTCTTCTTCCTGTTTGTAGACTCAGTATCAGAGAGAGAAGCATTTTCAGAAGCTCTACGGTTAATACAAAATATATTTAATAGTGTGGCTCTAGCATAACTTTGCAATTTAGCATCATGGCAACCAGGAATGGCCCCATTGGCACAGTCCTCAAGCCATCTACAAAATTCTTCATCAGAGAGAATCTCCTTCTGGACTTTCTCTAGAAGTGAGAGGATGGTTAAAAGTCGAGCAGCATGCCTACGGATGTGAGCCGTGGGGGGTACTCGGACACTAGACGAGTCATTCTTCTTCTCTGAAAGTGATGGTTCCCCAGAGGCATTTGAAACACGTTCTTGAGCCTCAAGAGCTTTAGATGCATCATATGCTTCCATGGCTGCCAGCTTCTCATAATCATCACATAACAAAAGGCGTCTCAGCAAAAAGAGAACGCCAAAATCAGCTATTCTGCTCTGACATGAAGAATCATCTGCACAAACTTCAGTCAGTGCTTTAATCCCCCTTAACGTTGCCATTGCAGAATCAGCTGCATCAAACTTTTGACCATTCTCTTTTTTTATCTCTTTAAAGTGCTACAAAAGGTTCACGTGAAAGTAAATCTGCCAACGGAGAGGTATCTAATAAATCAGTAGTTGCACCAAACTGGTGTACCGCCAGGTTAACAACAGCAGCAGCTAGCTGACTAGCAACTTGACTGGCAAAAACAATGTTCGACTGCTCAATTCTAGTCTGCAAAAATCCATCAAGAGATTTTCAGTAACATAAAATCGACAAAATACCCTCCTTTATAAATGCACGACAGTGTGGCATGAATATACGGGTGTGATCTACGCATGTAAAAATCATTTTGATGTTACTGAACAACACAATAAGTAACTGAGTGAAGAAAAATAAAGATATTTGCAAACCTTCACTTTGTCATTTTTAAGCTGCGTAGCTCCATTCACTGCAGGCTTCTTAGTAGAACCTAGTATTTCAGTCAGCAGTATAGCCAACCATCCTTGAGAAATAGGTATGGAGCTTGGTCCGTAATCTTCAAGAATGCAAGATAAAATTTTCGTTGCAGAAGACCTCAAAGATTCAGAGGAAAATTTGCCAAAGACCCATTGAAGTAATATAGCAGACCATCTCTGACTCTCTTCAGCTGATAGATGCATCCATCCAGTGCTGAGTAACTCTAATGCCTTTGCTAATGCTTCTTGAACCTCTCCATGTTTTTGGGTCCGTATAGCAGCATCTCTCAGTAGATGCAGACCCCTCTCCATTATTTTCTTTTGTGCCTCAGGGAACCGTTCAACAGAAGCCAAAAAAGCAGACAAAGCAGCCTGAGCCAAAGGGATGTCATCATTTTTACTTGCATGAGAAACAGTAGAAAGAAGGCTTGAGCTCCAATCAGAAACATAATCATTTAAGGGAGATTTATGTCCTCTAGTAAAAGCCTAGCTACCAAACTTCCATGCCATTTCACCGACCTTTCAGGTGCCATTAAAGCACTCATAACAGCATGTCCGTCTTGATCTAGTTCAGGGATGTGCAATCTATTCAGTTCTGATGCCATTGACCAATTTGCCAACGCCCAAGCTGCAAAAGGTACAGCAACATGCTCACAATGCAAATCATCCCACAGACCAGGAACAACGAAAATTTAGCTACGAGTGAGCTATCATGCTTTTCTGATACTGAACTTTTAGGTGTATTTTTTACCAGTTCTATATGACCAACATCAGAATATGCCAACTTCACAAACCCACTTATTCTCGAAAGTCCCAGAACAGTAGTGCCTCCAAGAATCTTAATTCCTATTCCTTTGATTCCTCTTCCACCATCTTCATCTTCACCGCCATTTGGTTCATCAAATTCCAAACCACCTTCCTCAATAACTTGAATAGCTGCTGCAATATCTCTAGTTTCAGCATGCGCAGGCAATGATGGCTCAATAGCTAACTTCTCTAACCTATCACAATTGGACGTTACAATATCCATGATGGCAGCCACGAGCATGCTCCTACCTTTCAAAGAATCAGAAATATCGAATGAACTACGTCTTGGATGCTGTCCCACAAAAATGTGACAAATATCAATGGGAAAACAAGACTTAAGGGGGGAAATATCATCAAAATCAGAACTGAATCCGCTTTCTAACTCAGATTCTAACATGTGTTCTGATCCCACGTGTACGATTACCTTATCTACCAATTACCCTCAAAATCCGCTTTCTAGCCATTTTATGGGAAGACAATTGTGAATCTACCCAAAAAACTTAATTTCCTTTCATCATGAAATTTGTTTTTCAAATTTTAGACTTACTAGGCGGCTTTTAGTATGTATGACAAAAGGTAAAACAAATAAGGTATTGAAAAGATTCTCACTATCTATAATTAAATGATGGTAGTCAACTGCATCAGAAAAGAAACTCACCGTATTTTGTAACTTCAATGTAAGATTTATGGTATTTGTCTCAAGTACTAAAACTTCAATGTAGGCCTAATTTCTTTTTCTTTTTACACAAGAAATGCGTTAGAACTTTATTAATCTCAATTGTATATCGTAAATTTTACCTGCTTCGTTCGCCGAGGCTGACACGAGAAGATGAATCTCAAAAGATTTGGAACAGCACGAGGCCTTCCAAGGACGGAAGCAGACACGTCAGGATCAGCAATCAAGTAGGCCAGCGCTCTGGCGGATTCTGCCTGAGTTCCACATCCATCCCGAGGAACCGCCACCGACTCGAGCAACCAATCTACCACAGCACCGCCTCCGGCCCCGACGAGCGCTGCCCTACGGCTGGCATTGGCTGCAGCAATGTCAGCCAGCAATGCCGCTACCCTGAGTTCAAAACCGGACCGGACCTCATGATTGGCCGACGACATCACCGACCTTAACGACTGCCAGAGAACCGAGGCGGCAACGCCAGTTTGTTTAATGTGATGAAAAATCTTCTTAAATGAATCGCTAGATCTCTGAGCCGCCCCTTCAATCCCATCATAAAAGGAACTATGACTCTCCTGGGGGCGATCAGACCGACTGTCAGAGGTAAGAAGAGCAATGGAAGCGACTAGAGCAGAAACAACAGCAGCGGAGACAGTTATAACCGAACTGCGAGAAAAAGAAGCGGGTGATGCACTAGGCAATAAACTGTTCTGTGGGCGCTGCAAAATCGGAGCCGGTGGCGAGACTAGATGCGAATTCTGGAGATTGTTCGAACCCTCGATTGATTTCTGTGCAGTAGAAGATGAAGACGCCGATGAGAAACGACGAAGATGAATCAAACGATGAGAACACCGACTTCTTGCCCAAGCACGAAGCATAATTTCGTTAGACTTGAAGATATCTACTTCCCAATTCTTATTCAAACAAAATTTCTAAGCAAAAAGAAGAAACAGAACAGACTATCTTCCTGTTCTTCTTCGTTGATCGTTCGTCCGAGAGAGTGTTGTGCGAAATTGCTGGCGTTAATACATGGCGGGACGAGGATGCGCGAATTGTACGGTAAAGAAAGTCCTTAGGGAATTTTCTCACAAAGATGCGAACATCGCAAGCGAGAAAAAAAATTAATAATAAAACTAAATAATAATTTGGGCCTATAGGGCCTGGTAATGGGTTCAAATTTTCGGCCTGTGATCGGCCGGCCCGAGAGGAAAGGATTCTTCATGGGACAATTGTCATACATAGAATTAAGTGTACAGCAACATTTACAAAAATTTATAAATATAGCAAGATTTATTAGTCATATACTCTTAATCTAAATTTTATTATATCTACAAATTCTTTTACATTGTACTATATGTATTAATACTTTGAGCATGATTGTTATATTTGCAACTATACCTTATATGTATGTTGAAACTTTGATTTTTTTTTTTCTTTCTGACATGATTAAGATATAAACATCGAACTTAAAATTAAAATATTTAAAAGAAAGCAAAATTTAAAAATAATGTTCAAAGGTTCCTTAAATATTATAGACTAAGAAAAATATGTTTGAGAGGACTTTAGTTGATTGAATTCACCCATAATTCGAGGCCCTACAACTTTCGTAATCAAAGTATCTCAATAAGACACCAAACATTGCTTTTAGATTTTTAAATCATCGACCACTACATAAATAATTACGAAGAAGCAAATCACTACAAAAGAATGACGACCACTACACAACACAGAGGGAATCATTGTGGGTTAGCATTTTTTAATTGACTAATCTCAACAAATATACACTTTTTTAATAGTTTAAAGATTTATTTACGAGTTAACATGAGTATAAGTCATTTTAATGGACACGTACTATTTTCCAAAAAAAAAAAACTAACTTAAAAAATCTGTATTCAATTGACATCTACATTTTTTTAGTTCAGATATTATTAAATCCCTATATTTACAAATAATAATAATAATAATAATAATAATAAACAAAAGTTTAAAGGGTAATATTGTAATTTTGATTAGACGTTTTCCCATCTCCCGCAATCACCATTTTTAAGAACCAGACGACAGAAGTCTTGTTGAGAAAGAAAGTTCAAGTCTTGCATGTCCGGCAACCGGAAAGATCGACGCTGAGGGAAAACTTTACGAATGGAGCGGCTACAGAGAATGTTCGCCGGTGCCGGAGGTTCATTGGGGCATCCGCCGCCGGACTCGCCCACTCTTGATTCGTCGGAGCAGGTCTACATCTCCTCGCTCGCGCTTCTGAAGATGCTTAAGCACGGTACAGTTCGAATTGAAGTTTCCATTTTTCTTGTTTCTTCGGCTCTTATTCTTTCGGATGTGTTCACAATCTTTTACTCTTATACAATCAACGAATTTGGATGGATTTGCTCGGTTTTAGGTTTAGGATGTTGGATGTAGTTTAGGTTATTGGTAACTAAGATCGCGAAGCTTTAAATAAACTTTTCGTTTATGTAATTTCCCACTTCAATGTGCTTAATAGGAAGAGCTGGGGTTCCCATGGAGGTGATGGGTCTGATGTTGGGGGAATTTGTTGACGAGTACACCGTGCGCGTGGTCGATGTATTTGCTATGCCGCAAAGTGGTACGGGTGTTAGTGTCGAAGCTGTTGATCATGTATTCCAGACCAATATGCTTGACATGCTCAAACAAACTGGACGGTAATTTTTCGTACTTATACAGATTGAGATTTGTAATTACATTTGCTGCAGAAAACATCTTAAAGATTAAGTTGCTGAAAATGAAAATGAAACTTCAGATTTTATTTCTATGTCCTGCCTGTGGTGTCTGGGAGGCCTTGTGCTGTCCAGTGCGTGTTTATTTTTGGAATAGACCTGATTTTAGCATAAAACTTACATAGGCTTACTTAAATTTCATTGTAAACTATGCAAATGAATATTTAGTGGATCCTAGGATGGTTAAACTTTAGCCAATAAGAGAATCTTTTGACGTCTATTTCTCTGTTGAACAATTTGCACATGCACTTTAGTTTGGAGGGATTTTAGTTGGCTGGCCTGCAATGTTCTTTCCTATTTATGCCGTTGGGCCTTCATTTGTTAAGAATCAGAATCAGAGTCATTTCTCATGCTGAACCCAACTCTCTACTTCTCTTACGAATTAACTCCCTGAATGTGGGCTCAATTCATTTTAATTTATTGTCATTCCCGTTTCCATGGTGCACCACTCACTATATTATCTTCTATTATAAACATTTATCTTGTTGTGCCCCTTGTTTCATTTGAATGACTCCCCATTTTTAGGCTTCTCCCCGAACATTTTTAGTTGAGCTTTAGTTTTGGTTTTGGTCTGGTATGTCAGTTGACATTTTCATTGAATGAAGGTTAGAATTAAATAAGGTAATGACTGCATGGAAGTCAGTCTTCAACATAGTATGCACGATCTCTATATCATTCTCACCCTAGAGGGAAAAGAAACCCCCTTTTATTCTAAATTCCGATTTACTCTCGTTCAATTCCCAATAACGGAAAGTGGGAGTAAGCATGAAGAGTCCGATAGTGTTCCTATTAAGCATGTGTACAAGTGGAGGTGTCTGAGGAGAAAACAGTAGGGAAGTGAATATCTTCTGTAATTAGTTAGTTAAATGGGCCCATGAGAATATGTAGCTAACCATGGGCTAACGGAGGGGGGTGTACTTAAGGGTAAGAGTAGGCCTTGTGAGGAGGTTCATTTTTGCTCATATTTGATTTGAGAGTGTTTTGGTAGAAATGGGAAGCTCCTCAATTCTTCCCTTGTTCATGTATCTCTATTAATAGATAAATCCAGACTTATAAGAGTCCAGTCTTTTCTACTTCAATTGTACTGAAGAATGAAGATTGAACTCATCAGTGACCGATAATCTTCTGCTGTCCTTTACCTTTAACAATATGATTTTTTTGTCTTCAGCCCTGAGATGGTTGTAGGATGGTACCACTCTCATCCTGGATTTGGATGTTGGCTTTCTGGTGTCGACATCAATACTCAACAGGTTTGTGGTTTTAAAACAGCCTCCATTTTACATATTGTTATCCACCTTATTGTTTGAATCTTTCTAGGAGGTGAATTCCTTTATTCTTATCTATCCAGGGATTTGATCTTTTGTAATAATTTTTTTACTGTACGTTTTCTTTTATTGGGTGGTCTTCCAGCTACAAAAAAAGTGTAATAAAATTTGCAATTGAGATTAAAATGTGAAATGTGCTTTATTTCGTTATCATTTGTAGAGTTTTGAAGCTCTTAATCAGCGAGCTGTTGCTGTAGTTGTGGATCCAATCCAAAGTGTTAAGGGAAAGGTGGTTATTGATGCCTTTCGTCTAATTAATCCCCAGACAATGATGCTTGGCCAAGAACCACGACAAACAACATCAAACCTTGGCCATCTTAATAAACCATCTATACAAGTGAGTATTGAACAACTACAATTAAATCATTCTAGCTTTCAATCTACTGACTCATGCCATTGTTTTCAGGCATTAATCCATGGGTTGAATCGCCATTATTACTCTATTGCAATTAACTATAGGAAAAATGAACTTGAAGAGAAGATGTTGCTTAATCTTCACAAGAAGAAATGGACTGATGGGCTAACACTTCAACGATTTGATACGCATTCGAAAACTAATGAGCAGACTGTCCAGGTAAGCAAATGTCTTTTAAGTTTTAACCTTCTAGAGGTTGCATCTCTTCTTGGAATATTAAATAAAATGAGTTTCTTGCATCGCCAAACAATTCAAATGCTCTCTGATTGTACTAATATCTTATGAATCTTGACAACGTAAAGTGTGATGATTTCATCTAATCAAAAAAGGGTTGTGATCAATCATCTCGACGATTCACTTTTCATAGCTAAATCAGATAAACTTGCACACAGCAGGGGGTGTATTTCATTATACATAATCTATGTTGTCATTTATGGGTATGGTGTACCGTGCAGGAAATGCTGAACTTGGCTGTCAAGTACAACAAGGCAGTACAAGAGGAAGATGAGTTGCCACCAGAGAAACTTGCAATTGCAAACGTGGGAAGGCAAGATGCCAAGAAGCACCTGGAAGAACATGTCTCCAATTTGATGTCATCAAACATCATACAAACATTAGGAACGATGCTCGATACAGTTGTGTTTTAATCGAACTATGGTCGTTAAAGAACTGAACATCCCCTGCCAGAAACACTTAGAAGATTCTTCGTTCAAAGTTGCAGGGTTACTGTTAAACAAGCTAAAGAGTGTGTAAAACTCTTCCATTGCTACTAACTCCTGCCTATCTTTCACTTTAATATTTTATTGGATCTTAGGATGAGAGGTGGTTTCGTTTTTACAGGACAGCTATTGGTTACAATGCTTGGGATGTGAATCAAAAGATAATTAATAGTGTTTATAATCCGTCGGTTTCGCAGCTAAAACAGAACAATTTGGAATGTTTAATCTTCATTTAGGAAGAAAGCCAAACGTTTGGTAAGGGCCTTGGCTTTCTCGGAAGTGGGATCTAACATATGAAATGCATGATTCTCACCTTCCGTCTCATAAATCTCCACCTTTCCTTTCCATTCACTCTTTGCCAGATTTTCATAGTAAAGCTTCCCTCTGTCCCTCAGGATATCCTTCCCCGCAACGATTACCACCACCTTATCCCCGACAAGCCCATCGATTGCTGGTGACCCGTCGGAGAAGGGGTTGATGAGGGGATCATCGTTTCTTCTGTCCGAAGGGCAGACGAAATTCCACCAACGATCCACCTCAGCTTTTTTGTGATGCTCTGTGATCTCCGATCCGATGGGCTCCTGTCCCCAGAAGTATGGTTGAATTAGAGCGATTCCTTCAATTTTGATTTTGGTTGTCAGATCCGAGTTTTTGGCTTGCAGAGCCATATGGTGTGAGATGTTTCCGCCCGCACTGTCACCTACCAAGAACACCTGTTCAAATGATATAATTCAAAACCATTCAAATTAACTTAGATGTCTTAATTGATTGAACTATGCTCATAATTAGTTCTTATTACCCATCAGGCAAGGTAATTGATGCTGTACTATTTCCTTCATAATTAATATTATCTATGACCTACTAATTTAAGTTTTTTGAACCAACTAATCGCTTAATATTATATCATATCATAATAAAACACAATATCATATGACAATAAAACACAATTAATGATATGGATATTTTTCAACCCATCAAACTTTATAATATCAAAGAGAGTTAATTTGGTCATATTAAAATAAAAAAAGCCCAAAGTACGATGTCTAAATTTGTATTTTTTTAAAAAAAAAATTCTGAAACTGTATTTTAACCCTTTTTTTTTTTTTTTGTAATAACATTTTTTTTGTTCTAATTGATAATCATAATTATTTGGATCTTGTATTATTGTATCAAACTAGTTTAATATCGTTTTCTTTTTCAATTAATACTGACAATCTTTTTTTTATACTAAATTTAATATTGTCAACCACTTATTAATTCTATGGTAATTTTTAAAGATGTGTTTAACAGGCCTTTCAGAAAAGGAGGGAAAAGAAAACACTGTTCTTAAGTTGAACACTTAAAACACTGTTAGAAGAAAACTAATTAAATACTTCATCTAAAACTACTATCTTTTTTAAAAAAAATGAACTTTTCAAACTACTTTTGATATTTTAAGCCTCTAAACTCGAAATGCTTTTTTTTTATATACCGTCTAAATAACTTAAAGTACTATTAACCAAACCCTATTTAATTCTTTGGGAAAAAAAAAAACATTTTTAATTATCTCTAAGCATTTTACTATGTAGTATGAGAGTAGAGTAATTTTTCATGGACTTTACAACTTTATTTCTTAAGGATGTATTTGGCCTACAGAGTTGGTAGATTTCACTACTTAAAAAAATCAACATTATACCTTATCAAATCTTTATACTGTGTTGTGAGTTCACAACTCTTCAAATTTTATTACTTACTTCTTGTCTCTTTGGGTATTCTCCATAAGGGGTAGAATAGTGAGTAGTAAGGAGTTATAAAATTTAGGGAGTTGTGAACTCTTATAATTCGCAGTATTAGAAGTTGATAAGATATAAAAAATACTTTTTAGTAGTGAGAGTCACCAACCATGGAGTGAAATTCCTAACTTCTACTTACCAACTCATTGGCCAAACACACCCCACTTAGATGAATTTACTTGAGTCATAGGAGGGACTTAACGCAACAATACCTTATCAAAGTCGACTAGCTCTTTAAGCCAAGGCTCATGGCCGGGCTCGTCGGCGGAGGACTGGGACTGGGCGGTAATCCACTGCAGCGCCGCCCAAGAATCGTCGTAAGCAGCAGGGAGAGGATGCTCCGGCGCTAATCTGTAGTTCACCGAAAGCAGGACGGTTTGGGCCTCAGCGACAAGCGGGATGAGACAGTTGTTATGGTAGATAGGTTCAGCACTGGAGGCTACGAGAAACGCACCACCGTGAAAGTAAACAACCAAGGGAAGTTTCCGGGGAGGGTCAACGGCGGTCGGACGGTAAAGTCGAGCCGAGACACCAGTTTCAGGGACAATAATGATGTCTTTAGATTCAACTCCTGTTCGAGTATCAAACCCAGGGGGAGTGACACGTGTCCCTAGAAGCCTCTCAACGACGCCGTTTTTGTAGAGTCGAAGATAAGGAAGAAGCTCGAGATCCAGCTCTGTGCTGTTCGAATCTGCAGCCATTTTCGGTTTAAGAAATTAACATGAGAAAAATAGAGGAAGAATATTGGGAAAAAAAAAATGAAGAGGTTCGATTTAAAAGATAATTTAATTGAAGTGATGAAGAAATGGAAGAAAGTAGTTGTATTTGTAGTTGTATTTGCATCTGTCAAAATCTATCTTTAATTAATTCCTAATGGGTTGGTCACCATACATTTATGGCTATTAGCAAGCTACCAACCATATTTCTGCCGGTGGTTTCCTTTCTTCTGCTACAGCCTGCAATGCAAAACGAATTTAACCACTACTGAGTAGATTTTTTTTTTCAAAAAAAAGAAAAAAAAAAAAAACTAGATATTTTAAGGATATTATAATACTTACCTAGTACTACGACTTATAGCAGCATTTTCACTCTCATCAAATTTTACCAAATTTACTACTCTTTCAACGGTTAGAATTAAGGTTTAAGGTTGTTTGTTTTTATCTAGTCCATGAAATTTTAAAAATTGTCAAAGAAGTAGACAAACTTTCAGTTTTGTATTTAAGATCTATCCCACATTTTGTAAAAATATGTACTTATCTATTAGATATAAAAATAAAAGTTTAGAATTATATTTGAAATAAAATTTAATTTTATATTTATTAAATTAGGTCATTTTTAAAAAATATTAATTATGTTAGAAACCTAAATGATAAATTTTGGGACATTATTAAAACACTAATTGACCTAAGAGCTTAAGTTTATGAATTATGGTAAATTTAATATATCATTACATCAACAAACCTATTTGACAAATCATGTCAATAAATCTAGTTAGCAAGATAACTATATCAAATCTTCTTTTCAAACTCTTTAGAGATATTTTAAAGGTCGGAGACTAAAGATTTTCAATTTTTGAAACTTATAAAACTAAATAAAAACAAATATATACTCAGACTCAAGTGTATTTCACTTAATCAAATAAAATAAAATTTTGTTCTAATATAATATGAAAAAATATTTGAGAGCATTTGGATTGTACCCTATTTTTGTATATCTCATTGTCACCTAAGTATCTAATCACAAGTTACCACACATAAAATCTTTTTTTTGAAGAAAAACATTTTTAAATAAGTTTTTTTGCGAAAGAGATGCATGAGATTAGGCTACAACCACAACTAAGTATTGTTCATATAATATAATTTTTTGGTTTTTAAACCTCTAGTTTTAAAATGACTAGAAAACCTTTTCAAACAAAAAATGACTAGCAAATAATATGACAACCCAATAAACGAAACTATGAAATTAGTAAAATTTTCTTAAACAAACACGGCATTATTAAAAAAATAATTATAATGAATAGCAATTTTAGAGATAATAACTAAATGTATAACATTAAAAAAAAATTGCAAACATTGCAAAGTCTATCCGTGATGAACTCACCGGTCTATTAGTGATAGACCACGTAGACTATAAAAGTCTATCTTTGATAGACACTTTGCTATATTTCAATTTTTTTAAATGTTGCTATATACGTTAATATTTTGAATCTGATTGCTATATGTGGTTCTCAAAATCGAGGCTTGTTTACCAAAAGAAAAAAACCATATTCACACAGTCAAATATGATTATTGAATAACAAGGAGAGATTTTGATCCCATAAAAAAAAATGAAGAACAGATGCGGGAAAGGAACATATGGAAACCAGACAATCTTTACCGTTCACAAGGAATTCAATCTTCTGAAATTTCATGGCAATTAGAAGATCTGATTTGGAGTTGCTGAGACGTGAGCGAGATGAGAGACTGAAGCTTAGCAACAGCAGAGGACTTCTCAGGCGGGCATTTCGAAAGTGAAACATTCAACGAATGAAGAGCCTCATCAAGCTTACCAACAGTCAATGCTGCACAACCTGCCTTGTATGCTCCATCCGCCATTCGAACATCATAATGAGTTCTTAAACTCGCACTAGATCCCACATCCTCTGGATCAGCGAGAGAAATTGGAGATTCTAACCAAGCCGTGGTTCGAGCATATTCGAAATTTGAAATTGCTGCATTGATCTCCGCCATTAGAGCTTCAGGAGTCTTCGTTGTAGTCTTCACATTGTCAAACACATTCCAAGCGGCGATTCCTCCTCCAGAATTCATATTCTCCCTTTCTTTCAAATTCTTGTGCCAATCTCGTTGAGGCATTTTCACAAACACCTTGCCGTCCTCAAACTGATACCAAATTGGCCGATCGATTTCTTGTAAGAAATCTATTGCGCCGAACTTCAATTACGAATCCGATGTTTCTTTACGTCGCATACGATTTTATAATCCTGCCAAAGTTTATATCGATTTATGAACTCGGCGAATTCTCTCAAGAACGAAAACAACCAATCAAGAAAAGGCAGGATCAATGATAATAAACCGCCATATTAACAAAAATGGAGTCGTGAATGCGGCGAAAGAAATCAATACAGTATCGGAATTAATCCCGATGTAATTGAATCAATATCGCTCCCTAACTTTATTCTGACCTCGCCGCAAATCCAAAATCTCTTCTATCATCTTAAGGAGAAAGAAATAGGGATAGAAAAGGCACCTCACCGGTTCATATCGGAGAGCGGCCAGCCGTTTTCGTTGACGTCTCCAACTTGAATTCGAGTCCGATCAACTATTTCTTTGAAGATGAATTTTCTGAGTTTTTATCCATGACAATGATTTTTTAGCTTTGAGAAAACTGCAGTTATAAGGAAGAAGACTGCAAAATAGACATTAAATTTTTAAATGATTAGAAATAAAGGAAAATTTTGAAAAAATGTCAAGTAAAAAAAAAAATATAGATTTTTATCGTATCTATCACTTAGATAGTGCACAACTGAAATTTAAGAAGATAAATTTTTACCAGAAAATAGCAAAAATAAAAAATTATAGATAACTTCTATCATTTTTATCTGACATTTATCATAACTATCTAAAAATTTTACTATTTTAGGTAAATAATATTCCTTATTTTTTTTCTATTTTTAAAAATTCTCTTAGAATAAATTTAATGGGTTAAGATTCTCATGTAATCACATACAATAAAACTTAATTAATAATAGAGTAAAAAGTCTAAGGTGGTAGTTATGAACTTTAAAAAGATTGCAAAAATTAATCTTAATACTAAGCAAAGTAGACTTATTTCAATAATTTAATATTGATATTTAATACAATTATTCTGTATAAGTTATCATTTTAAACTATGTATTGTTTAAGTTTTAAAATTTTTATTTACTTAAAATTATCTGTTAGAATATTAAAAAAATAATTGTTATAAAAATGGAATAGATCCCAATTCTAATAAATAAGAAAAAAAATGAGAAAAATATTGGAGGGGATGGATGTGAGACCAGGACAACTTATAAAGGAAAAAAAAATAATTGATTTAAAAAAAGACGATTTTCAAATATAAAAAAATAAGTCAAACTATTTATAAATATAGAAAAATTTTATTGTCTATAGTGATAGACTACAATAAAATTATATCGCTTAAGTGAGAGATATCGATATTTTTTTTTATAAAAATGTAGTGACCTACCAATGAGAAAGTGATTTTATATTAATTAATAAGAATTTGTTTTAAATTTGTTTTTTATTAAACTCAATAGCCACAACCTTTTAACTAAACTTATAGTTAATTAGTTAGTAAAAGAAATCAAGAAAGTACAATAAAATTTACTCTTGATTTCTAAACGTTTTAAATTCGCATATTTCAAGTTCAATGATAAGAATCAAATTTGACACAAAATCGTGTTAGCTAAAATTCACTTGTTTATAATACATCTATAATTTTGCTAGCCATTATTTCAACAAAAAAAAATTATAGTTCTTATCCATTTTTTTAAGTTTAAGATAAAAATTACAACACTCTTTTTAATGTTAATGCATTACATATATTCAACAATTATCCAACAATCAAATTAAATAAATTGGTAATGATAAAAATGGAGTTAAATTATATATTCACTCCCATAATTTTTAAGTTTGCATGTCTATTTAGTCGCTAAATTTAATTGTGTTTATAACGTTCATGACCTTTCATTTTCGTGTTTAATAAATTCTTAAAATTAAAAAGTGTCTAATAGACTATCAAAATATAAATTTTATGTCTAATAGATCATTGAATTTTTAAAAAGGTTTCTAATAGATAATTATTAGTTATTCGATATCTTTTTAGCTCAAAAATTAATTTAAAACAAATTTTAAATACCAATCAAACAAAAAATTCAATTTAGGCGTAAGGGATTGGTTGATTTTAAATTTTTTAAATGTTTTTGATTTATTGAACATAAAATTATGACGCTTCTAAATCTAAAGTTAAAAAAACTTCATACCATCCTTAAATTATATTATGTGAAATGTTATGTTTGTGATTATTAATTATATTAGGTAAATATTTTTTTTTTATCAAAATAAGCATAACTCAACTTGTACTTCAATTCATCCACCACATGCATTAATTCAATACAATACTAATAGGGAATTACAAATAACAGAGTAAAAATATAGTAAATATTAAAAAAATACATGTAAATAATTAAGTTGAAGATCACGCTCTAAAACACCATTCTTTTGGCCAATTATTCTTAAAAGAGCTAAGGAGAGAAATGAGAGAAAAATACTTATTCGTTGGTGTATTGTGTTGTGATTTGAGAGAAAGAAACATTAGGTATTTATACTAAATTTTAGATCTAAAAATTTTAATATATAATTAATATAATTTATTTAACATTTCTTCGAATCACAATACGTTTCTATTTAAATTAATAATAAAACATCTTTTAATTTCTAACTTTCTATAAACGTTAATAGTCATAAAATATTAAAAATCTAACATCAATACCTTTGCCAAAAAAAAAGTTTTAAAGAAAACTTCGATAGAATTTTAAAAGTTCGTGTACTTAATAACTTCTTAAACCCAAATATATAAATTCATCTGGATGTAATTTAATTTAATAAATCAACTTAAATATTTTTTTTCCCCAGAAAAAAGAATTATTGGGTTACCGTGGACTGTGGCGTATGAGATAACGGCTCAATTGGTGGGCGGTGGCGAATGCTTTGTCTTTTTGATGCCAACACAATTCATATGAGACGACAAAATAGGAAAAAGGAAGGGCTAAAGGGCAAAAAAGGCAATAACACAATCCGATAAATAAATTTGCCTAATTTGGTTTTAAAAAATCCCATAAATAAATCAAAATTCAAGTATGGCCAGACAAGAACGGCACGTTACGTGGAAAACGGAAATGGTAATACTTAATTGGGAGGGATCATGTCTAATCTGACTGGGCCTGTCCCTTTCTAAGTGGCGGCCACGGGCAGCTAACGACTGACGGAGATGAGAACGGAGCCGGCGTTAGGGGTATTTTAGTCATTCGCCAGGTCAGATCTTTTTATTTATTTATTCTTTTTTTAAATTTTCAAATTATTACCGGAAGTAATTATTTTCATCGTCATTCTTCCAAAATTAAAGTGGATTGATAATATTCTTTTAAAAGCAAAAGAAATATACATACTGTCAACAATATATTAAACAAATGTAGCAATGTGTCATATCATATGTACACAAGTAACTTTTATACTAAGCGTTAATTAACTATTAGCTTATGTTTTTCAATTTCATAGATTTTAATTTAGGTAATTGATTTTGAGGAATTTCAAAACGTAACGAATCTTAAATAATTCTGTTATTTGCGAGAAAGTGAATAGTATCGTGTTAAGATCTAATTAAGAAACTGTTTGAATTGACTTTCTAACTGTTTACTTATTTAAACACTGAAAAAATCAATCCAAATGTGTCATAAAAGACATATTAATTCATTTGATTTGTAGTGAATAGTATCGTGTTAAGATCTAATTAAGAAACTGTTTGAATTGACTTTCTAACTGTTTACTTATTTAAACACTGAAAAAATCAATCCAAATGTGTCATAAAAGACATATTAATTCATTTGATTTGTAGTTCTTTAATGTATAAACTTTTTCTTAGTACATTTATATGTACAAAATGATAGGGTTAAATTATCTCTTTAAATATAGCTAAGGGTAGTTGACATGTAATTCTTATTTTGAGATTCAAGGTTCAAAATCTCATATCCTACCTTTGTTGTATTAAAAATAATATTCGTTTAAATTATACAAAATTTCTATAAGCTTTAGGGGTAGATTCTAATTATATATTCTTATAAATATTTTAAAATATTTGTTTATCCTTGAACGTTGAAATTTGTTGAAAAAATTATATTGAGAGTTTTTCATTTAATAAAATAAAAATGAACGCAATGACTAATATGGAAAATTAGAAAACATACGTGACACCACTTATAATATTAATTATGAAAATTGATATGAAAATTAATGTACAAAAATTGATTATAGAGCTGATTTTAAATTTGGGTAACAATAATCTTACTCATTTATATAATATAGATAATATCACATGCCTCCCTTAAAATTTTTTTACGTAAGTATTCATGCCAATTTTCATTCTTTATTATAATAATAATAAAAAAAAATTACTTCACGGATATCTTTTTTGAATAACTTTAAAAGTTTGAGAGGAAAAATGAAAATTTTAATTGAAACCTATATGAAAGTTTAGGAGTATTTTATATAATTAAACAAAAAAAAAAAATCAATACTGTAGGTGAGAAGAGGTCGTTGATGTGGCTCCCTCCAACCATTCCGCATGCCCGGGAAGCACTCATATAACTGGAGAAGGAAATTTTTATACACATTTTGGTCTAGTTACTCCATTCCTTACTTTTACATAATAAAGAGGTAAGAAGAAGAGTTAGGCACTTTGGCTTCGAATTAGCACACATTTTGGTGACAGGCTAAGTTGACTCAAGTGTTTGTCATTGATAGAATGACATAAGAATGATAGAACGGTTTTCATGAGAATCCCTATAAATAGTAGAATTAGGTCTAACTAACATACATAAATGACTTTAGTCACACTCATATCAATACTACATCGTTCTTTGAGTAGCCCCACACTAGTGCAAGTTCATTATGTAGGATCTTCATCTTAGCTAACTTATCTCTACTTGGTTTTAATATTAATAAGGGCTTCCTGTGCGATAATATATATATTTTTTGTTTTGAGATAATCTTATGCCATATTCAAAATATTTTAAGGATGCATTTACGAATAGATAATAAATATCGATGAAGGTGAATAAGAATCGTATGACCCACTCCATTTTCTTTGATGTTACCAAGATCAGAGAAGAAGAATAAAATGTTGGACTCACTCTAAATTTGATAATTTCATTCCGATTCTTTATTCTCCAAAAAAGTGATTAATCTCATTATCATTTCTTATTTTGTGAGACTCACACCATTTTGTTGGCATTGGTTCTCGCTCTACGTTCTCACTCAATTTATTTTCTTTTGGTGTTTTCTTTTGCTCAACCTTGATATCATTAAAAAAAAAATCATATTATATATTTTTAATAAATTAAAACTAATAATAAATTATTATTTACATAAAAAAACAAACAACCAAATTGAAATTTGAATTAGACGAGCGAATTTTAAGATAATTACTCTTTTATTTTCTAAAGTTAAATGTTTTTTAATTTAAATTTTAAACTAGGCTACGTTTACATACCCCATAATGAAAATATGATTCAATCGCAATGAAAATAATGAGATTCCTTTGATAATGTTTACTACAAACTAGATGCAATCATAATAAAAAAAAACTCATTGGTGTTGTTTACTTTCATATAGAAACATAATAAAATATAAATAACCATGTGCCCTTTTTATATTTATAATTAATTAAAATGTGGTAACTAAATAATATGTTATAAGAATTGAAACACTCTTTTATCATTTTTATTTATTTAATTCAAATTTTTATATTTTAGAAAATTAACACTTAGATTAAAATTTTAAAAAATATAATTTAAAATAGATAAAACAATAATTTCAATTTCAATTTAGAAGAACACATACTATTTCTTTTTTCTTAAAAAAAACACACAATTTTCGTATAAATACATTAAAAAAGAGTAACAATTTTCAAACAAAATGTCCAGTAATTATTTGATACTTATACTGATATTGATTACCGATATCAATACTGATATCGATATTGATTATTGATATAGATTTTCAATACTAGTACTGATTACCGGTACTAATATTGATATGGATATGAATATAGACAAGAGAGAAATGACAAATGATGGAAAGTTACTAAAAAAGATAGTATGGGTCCTACATAATAATCAAAAGTAATTTGATCGAAGACTTATTTGGGAGGAATGGGATTACAAATTTAGGAGTGGGGCACACGGTTCATTACGATTATGGAATATTATTGGAATCTAATTAATTGAACCTCACTTTTCTTACTACCATTGATTGATTACGTATACGTCAAAGTAAACACGACCTTAGTTAATAAACTTTTTTCAAGTGTAAAATTTTAAATAAATAAATAAAGTAGTAAATTGAAAAAAAATGAGGGAGAGCAAATGCTGAACAAAAACATGAGATCCCAAATGAGGACGATAGAGATACAAATATTTGTTAATTAATCTATTTTAAATTGATTAGAAATATAAAAGAGTAAATTTTGTAATACAACAACTGTGGAGATTGGAGATCGAACTTTCAACCTCTAAGAAATTAGAAGGTCATACTAATAAACGTTGATACTCATATATTTCATTCTAATTCTACATAGAAATAAACCATATAAATTATATTTTAATTTTAATTTTAGACAACTCCTAGCAAACAAATAATAACATTCTCATTTCCGTGATTTCTCGCTTAATTTTTATTTTGATTTGGCCCATTATATCTGTGCAATATTAAAGTGAGTATAACTCAACTGATATATATATATATATCTTACCAATCAAGATATTTGTGGTTCAAATCTCCTTTTCACTATTAAAATTAAAAAAAATCTTACAAGTATAATTAAGTTGATTTTTATTATTGAATAAAACAAAATATTACGTGGATTAGCTAAAAAAGTAAATAACTACTAGGAGTACTACAAAAATAACTCTATGTTA
The DNA here is from genome assembly GCA_002890555.2 of Lagenaria siceraria. NCBI lineage: Eukaryota > Viridiplantae > Streptophyta > Magnoliopsida > Cucurbitales > Cucurbitaceae > Lagenaria > Lagenaria siceraria. The sequence goes on from CM016484.1 coordinate 7,650,924, forward strand.
GACGTTACCAACTTAATGCAAATACATTTCCATGTCAATGGCGGAAATTGTAATCGTGGAAATGACGTGGCACGATTTCTTCGGCGAGACGCAGCAAAGTGGGCCCATTACCCGTTGAATTTCAACAAATAAATTAAAAAAAAAAGGGGAAAAACGAAAGAAAGAAAAGAAACGAGCACTTGCGATTGCAATTCTGGGCAATTGCTTGCGGTTCTTCTACTTTATTCGGTTATTCGGTCAGTAAATTCTCCGGTTTTCCTTTAGAATCATCTTCATCCTCCCGATATTTTTCAGGAAAAAGCTTGAAGACAACGACAAACTGAGTGGTCAGTGCTTCATTATCCGGACCTGCAAGATATACAGGATTTTGGATTCAGAGAGAAGAGAAGACGAGGAGAAAGATGTGGGGATTTGGAGGAAGGTATTACTGGGGAAGAAGAGAGCGAGTCGGGAAAGTTGAAGGGATTGTAGTGGCGTTCGCATGGATGTCTAGTCAGGAGCGGCACTTGAAACGATATGTGGATATGTATTCCTCTCTGGGTTGGAATTCACTCGTTTGCCATTCCGAATTCCTCAATATGTGAGTTCAACTTCCGAATTTACATTTTTTTCCCGCTTTAATTGTCACTGGAAAGCCGATTTTGATGATGTTGCCGAATCTATGAACTGCTAAATACCACCTGTGTTTGAATTGCTGGAGAAAGGCAAATTTATTTTACCAGCTTCTTGAGATTTCTAGCGGCTAGTCTTCAAATTCCATCTGCATCTGTTGTAGTGTTCATTTAACGAGTACGCTTAGTGATTTTGGCAAGCTAGGTCCATAGGGGAGATCCTTGATACTTAGAGGGAATTGGGATATGTGATTTTGGATTTACTTTTTTTTGTTGGCTGAAATATTGAAGACAATAATGCATAGATTCATATGGCAGTGAAACTAACGAACGCTCTTGCTTGAGAATGTTTTCCTTTTTACTTCAGTATTAAAGTTTTGAAATCGGGGGTTTTGTTCCGGTTGCTGATTTATTTTCCCTTGCTAAGACGTTTGGCTGGCAAACAATGAACCCTTATTTATATATAATCTTCATTGATTTTTTGTATGCCTAAGTTTGATGGACATTTGGAGCAGGTTCTTCCCCGATAAGGCTGCATCTTTGGCATTTGACATTCTTAAAGTACTAGTCGAGGTTAGTACTCAGTACATTTTGAAGTGCAAAGTTAAAATAATTGTTGAAGTTTAAGCTAACTAAATATGTTTGTAACCTCTGAATTTTACTTTCAGGAGCTAAAAATAAGGAGATGCCCTGTAGTATTTGCATCATTTTCTGGTGGGCCTAAAGCATGCATGTATAAGGTTCTCCAGGTGAGCTTTGTCATACTTTTCTATTATAGTTTGCTCAAACCACAACGGGGGGATATCCTGTTGAGGATGATTAACTTTTCTCTCACATTTGCCCTTCATATCATGGCAGATAATTGAGGGATACCAGGAACCGCAACAACGTAGTTTGGTAGACTTTATTCTTTGCTGTTTAACTTTTCTTCAAAGATAATATCTGTCACATGAGAGGAACCTATATGGTTTTTCCCTGAAGTTTTTCAATTTGTTTATTTTAAACTCTGGCTATAGGATGATTATCAACTGGTCAGGGACTGTATTGCTGGCTATATTTATGATTCCAGTCCAGTTGATTTTACCAGTGACTTGGGGACTCGATTTATTCTTCATCCAACTGTGATGAAAGCATCCCAACCACCAAGAATAGTATCATGGGCAGCACATAACATTGCTTCTGGTCTTGATGCACTCTTCCTCAACAGATTTGAATCACACCGTGCAGAATATTGGCAAACTCTTTATGCCTCAGTTGTAAGGAATTTAATATTTACTTTCAGTTCAATTCAATTTTGCAAGATTTGAATTCACCTAACACTGCTCTAATGCAGAGTATGAAAGCTCCTTATCTTATTTTGTGCTCGGAAGAAGATGATCTTGCTCCCTATCAGACAATCTTCAATTTTGCTCAACGACTAGAAGATCTTGGAGGAGATGTTAAATTAATCAAATGGAATGGCTCCCCACATGTAGGTTTGTTCCAAAACTTTTGCATTTTGTAATCTGTATGCGTGGACGTTACTCTTCTCTATGGGAGTCCGTGTTATAGAATAGTGATACACCATTGTGTTATTTCGTTTTCTTTTGCTCATTCGTGATTCTTCAGAGGCACTTACGTTGTCAAAGTTCCCAAGTAATTTGCAGTAATGTTTCTATTTTCTGTTAGCCAACAATTCTCTCTCTTTTACCTTGTGATTTGAGTTCTTCAAATCTATGAATTATACCAGCTTTGAAATCTTGTTTTGTGATCGCACATTGCAGGGCATTATCTGCATTTTCCCAATGAATATAGAGCTGCTGTCACAGAGTTGCTAGGTAAGGCCGCCGGAGTTTACTGTCAAAGAACTAGACCTGATGAAGAAGTAACTGCCATAGATAAAATGAATGGCGACTCTTGCAATACAACACTTGACGTTAGAAAAGCTGCATCTCCATCAAGTAGCTTTCAGGAGCCTGCTCTTGCTTCAAATGACCCTCTTCTCTTATCGAGCACGATGGATGGATTTGACTACAGGGTCATAGGATCCATGCGTGAAGAACACATGGAGGGAGTAATGCGGCTATCTAACTCGCCAAGTACCATTCCTCATGGAGTTCTCGGTCAAATCCTTTACGATGTTTGTGTTCCGAAGAACGTCGAGGATTGGGATATTGGATCATCAAGTTCTTCAAATGGTGTCTTGCACAAGCACACAAGACGACATACCTCCTTCAATCCCATCAAATTGATGCGTCGCTCGAGACTGTAGCCGGAAAAGCCAAGCCGAAACTCATTTGTTGCCATCAATTGCACGTCTTGCTTGAGAACATGGCCCCTGCCATAAATGCAGAGACAAAGAATTTACTGGTTTGTTGAAAACTTTGGCTGTTGGGAAACTATGGACCAAGCAACAAAGTAAATGTAAAGTAGAGCCGCAATGCCAGCCCCCCCCTGCAAATTTGTAAATCAATGAGGAAAAGACGTAGTTTGTGATGTGAGTCCTTCAAATTAATAAATGTTGACAGAAACTGCCATTTAAAAAGCTTTAAATAAAAATGGTGGATATTATTAGCAGTGGCTTCTATAAAACGCAACAACTAAAACTAGCAACTTTGAGCACTTAGCAAGAGATTACTAATTAGTACAAGTTCTCTTTCTTCACGTTTCACAATTGTGTAATTTTGTGTAGAGAATTGATTATGTAACGAATAGCGATATATAATTCTAGGCATTGTAAGGCATTTCCAGCTTCGGCAAGTTCAGTCACTTTGCCTTCGTTGAAAGTATGAAGGTTCTTGTAACTGGGGCGTCTGGGTATCTGGGCGGAAGGCTGTGCCGTGCATTATTGAATCGAGGCTTCTCCGTTCGGGCTTTGGTCCGTCCGACCAGCGACCTTTCTGCTCTTCCTCATGATCCTTCTGCTCTTGAGCTCGTTCATGGTGATATCACCGACTACCAGTCGCTTCTAGAGGCATGCTCCGGCTGCCATGTCGTCTTCCACGCGGCTGCAATGGTCGAGCCATGGCTTCCTGATCCATCGAAATTCATCTCTGTAAGTACGCAGTTTTACATCTCAGATTTCTTCAAAATGTTGATTGAAACCGAGAAAAAGAAAATTTCCCGGAAAATGTGTCGAGTTCTAGGTTTTGGTTCAGTTCGTCGGATTTCTTTCAAATTTTTAAGAAATAACGAATTATCCGGTTGTTCATGTTAGGTCAATGTACGAGGGTTGGAGAACGTGTTGCAAGCGGTTAGAGAGACGAAGACAATCGAGAAGATTATCTATACGTCGTCCTTTTTCGCGCTTGGTTCAACCGATGGATATGTTGCCGATGAAAAACAGGTACTATTAGGATTTAAATTTTCAGACAATTATTCTTCCTCCTTGCTTTTGTGATACATGGTGATCTTCATTGATGTTTCCAAATTTCTCTGAAAGCGACTGTAATGACAGGTTCACCACGAAAAGTTCTTTTGTACGGAGTACGAGAAATCGAAGGCCATTGCTGACAAGATTGCATTGCAAGCTGCATCTGAGGGCATTCCGATAGTGCCGGTTTATCCCGGAGTTATCTATGGTGCTGGAAAAGTCACGGCTGGGAATGTTATTGCCCGCATGGTAATGTCTGCTCTTTCTCTGATAAATATCTGTTGGATTCGTGTGGTGTCTCAAGTTAGTGAGTCCTAGATTAACCAGCAAAAGATCAAAGTTCATTCAGTGGAATGACACTCATTTTGAATTCAGACTCCATTTTGGTGACAAAATAATCATGGACAAGAAAGTTGTTTCTGGAAATCCCAAGTTAAAATCACTTATGAGTGAGCTATAACTCCTCAAATGAGTTTACTAATGACTGGCCACTTCCTACTTTGGTTCTGGTTATTCTTTAAGTGTGAGTTTGACCTGACTTTTATAGCAGTGAAAATTGAAATACTTTTTTAGCTCACACTTTGACTTGAGCTAGTTTTGTTACATAGTCAAAGTGATTTTAGAAAATTACCAAGTTGCTTAAAAGCACCTCTAAATACTTGGGTGTTTGGCTCACCAACCTTATAAGTTAGTGTTAAATAACTTATTTTTAATAGTGTTCACTATTGAAGTCTGCACATTTATCGATGAACTTCATCTTTCTTTCTTTCTCTCTTTTGCACATTTATTGAGGAACTCTATTTTACAACTTTGCACCCCAAACACAAATTTCCTATCTCCGACATATTAACTCCAGACTTCAGAACTCAACTCAGTGTCCTAAGCACTCCTAGGGCCGTTTGACCCACCTAACAACTCAACTTCAATAGTAAACACTATTGAAGCTTGCACATTTATCGAATAACTCTATCTTTCCATTTTTTTTTCTATTTTTCACATTTATCAATGAACTTCATCTTACTTTCTTAATCTACATTTCACAATTATCGAGAAATTCCATCTTATAACTTTACACTCCAAACACAAACTTATTAACTCCACTCATTGGGCCAAAAGTCCCTTCAGTATTTTTGTTTCACTTGTAGATAAAATGTTTCATTTAACAATACTACTCTAGAAAGAAAGACATTTTTACTTTTTCTAAAAGGTTTTAAGTTTGAATCCCACGCAAGAAATATAATATTCTCAACACTGTTTTAAAAGGTTATCTCAAACACACTCTTCATTTCTTAATGATGTTCATAAATGCTCTTTATAACCTTTTTGAGGATTTTGTGAAGAAATCTGGTGAATAAATACAATTAATGAGGCGGTTAAATGCATTAGACAGAATATTATCATTAGCCTTTCTCCTCTTCATTGAATTGATTATTCTTAGGCTATTTGGCTAGGCCAATGCAAATTTGGTTAACTAAAATAAATCCTTTCTCTTTGGCTTATTTATTTATTCTTTTAGTGACCGGGTGCCAGGACAACTTGCGTGCACCTTGATTAATCTCAATGGATAACTCCCGACTCTACAACGTTTGAGTTCCAAGAAAACTCGTAAGATATTAAATCCTAGGTGGGTAGTCACCTTGGATTGAACCCATTCCCTCTAAGTCATTTTATTATACCCATGATCCTTATTGATCACTAAACCTAACCGTGTTACCTCTTTGGCTCTTTCCCTTTCTCTTTGAGCAGACTATTCTTCCCCTTCCTATCCTTTCTTGTCTGTTATCCTACTAATCATTTGAGAACTGCGGAAGTTATGCAAATTAGATTTTGGTAAAAAAAAAAAAAATTATTCTTCAATAAAAAGAATATGCTTATCCATCTCTTGAGAGCCCTTGTGAAACTGAAATGGGGAAATTTTTGGAATTTCCTTACTTATTTGTATGAAATCGATACATTTTAATCTGTCAAGTACTTTACTGATCATTATCTGTTATAAGTATTTGACTTGGCTTTCTTTCACAATGGGCCATTGTTGTTATTTCTAATCAGCTGATTGAACGGTTCAATGGGCGATTACCCGGATATTTAGGCCAAGGAAACGATAAGTATTCTTTTAGCCATGTCGATGATGTGGTAGAAGGGCATATTGCAGCAATGCATAAAGGTCGTGTAGGCGAAAGATATCTTCTAACAGGAGAAAATGCATCATTTATGGACGTTTTTGACACAGCTGCAGCCATTACCGGTACAAGAAAACCAATCTTTAACATTCCATTGTGGTTAATTGAAGCCTATGGCTGGGTTTCAGTTTTGATCTCTCGCATCACAGGGAAACTTCCTCTCATCAGCCCCCCGGTATGCACTCTCATGGTTCTATATTTATGTTAAATTGCTTGCATATCTCTTGTACTTAACATGGACAGCAATCAAATAGTTTAGGATTTTGCACCGACCATAGCACCCTATTCAATGGTTGAAACGCTTAGGCTGTTACTATGTTAATAAGTAACATAATTTGGAGTTGAAGTGACACTCTTTTTTGTTTTGTTTTTCTATTGTTGGTGCAGACTGTGAAGGTTTTGAGACATCAGTGGGCATATTCTTGTGACAAGGCAAAACAAGAACTGGATTATAACCCCAGAAGTTTAAAAGAAGGATTAGAAGAGATGCTACCATGGCTAAAGAGCTTGGGTTTGATAAAATATTAAGAAAGATGGATCTGTGTTGCTACTGTATTTTGTTGCTATATTCTGCCAATTCTCTATTGTATCACACAGTACAAAAATAAAGAGCTGTAATTCCAAACTTTGGCTATAAACTGAAAAGCTAGCTGTAATCCCCCCTTACTCTGATAATTTTTGTCTTTTTCTTTTCTTTCTTTTTCTTTTTCGTTAATCTGTGAGCTTTCGGGCCAGTTTATGCATACCTTGACTAACTTCACGGCCACGGGACAATTGACCTGACTCAAAGAAATTCATAGGATATGCAATCTTAGGTAGTTGACTACCATGGATTGAATGCATTCTCTCTAAATTCTTTATTAAACTCATGGTCTTTATTGATCACTAGGTCAAACAATTCTTCTTGCATTTTCCTCCCTTATTTTTAAAAAATTGCTTTTGCATTTTAGTCACGTCTCAATAAAACATTTTAAATTAGTTATTTATTCATAATTTTTTTATTAGTTTTCAAAACATAGTTGTTTCTTTAATAGAGAGTGTTTATCATAATAGTTCCTAAAATTTTTGGACTAAATCCTAAAGTTAGCAAACTTATTTCATGCATATATCAAAATTCAAATTATGATTATATAATTGGAACTTATAAACTAATTAAGTCATATTCTGTGTTAGAGATTTGAATCGGAACTCCATGTGTTGAATACCATTGATTCGAACTCCATGTTTGAATACCATTGACAGAATACCAGCTTGTTTCATTGATTAGTGGATTTAGTTACTTGTCAAGTCACATGGTGGGGGAGGTGAGAGGAAGTTTCGTAGGTTTTGGAGTAACAGAGGAATTGAGTAGAATTGATATGTATAATGTGTTTGTGGAGTAACAGAGGGGTTTGGTTGAATTAAGGGGATAGACAAGAAAGAAAAGAAGGGTGTTTGAAGGGAGTTGGGTTGTTAACAGCTGTGGGAAATCATTAATAATAATAATAATAATAATAATAATAATAATAATAGTGTATTTATTTAAAACAAGACAGCCGCATGAGACGGGGATTTTAGAGTTTTTGGCGTTGTCGTGCAGTGGCCCAACACAACAACAAGGCTAAAATCCCATCTGTAAGCCAAGCTGTTAGCTGTTGCTTTTCGGCTGAGCTTCCACTTCCAAGTGGCTAATGTAATGAATATGTTAGATGATATATAATTAAATCTACTTTCATCTATTAGTTTAAATTTTTGGATCAATCGACGATTTAAGATGGCATCAGATCAGGTTGCTTTAAGATGTCTTAGGTTTAAGCCCTTATAACCTTCACCTATGGATCAATCGACGATTTAAGAGAATCACAATGTAATTTATTTCTTATTTTCATTGATCTTTTTTCATAAATCTATAACTTCGAGTCCGACATCGATGTAAGGAGTGATCGATGTTTCTATTGTATTATAGAAAATAATTGATGAAACATATGAAAAAAAACATTATTATTAAATATAATATAAATAATAATTATTTTAACTCACTAGACCATAACTCATAGGATTCATGTAAAATTTATAGTTTTATTTTTAGTATATAGAAAAAAAAAGTTTTAAAAAATCATGATTATTGAAGCTTATTTTTACATTATTTTGGTCTGAATAGTTGTAACTATTTGAAGAGAAATACAAAAGTGAAATTTATGGAATTTTAAAAGGCAAATGACGTGATTGTTTCTTTCAATGTATCTCCACTGTCAGAACATCATATCTATGTTCTTAATCAAACCCATAGAAAGAATAATACACCATATTCATCATATGTAACCACTTCAACATGATAACAATGCCACTTATGACGTGATAGTTTGTTCAAACATGTCTCCACTGTTAAATCATGATATTCCATATTTATAGTCTAGATCTGAATCACAACCGTAAACAAAAAGATATATCATACTGTCGTGTAACCATTTTTGCTTGAATAGTTGTAACGAGAGAAAAAAGTGACTGCTTGTTCAAACATATATTCACATTTAAGTAATGATGTTTCATATCTATAGTTTAGATCACACTTTATATGAAAGAGTACATCACTTCATGCATAACCAATTTGATTTAAATAATTGTAACAAATGATAAAATATAAATTATTAAAAAAATATAAAGATAAAATGAAGATGTAAAAATTCCTCTCTCCTAACTTATTTTATAACATAACATAGGTACAAATTAATATATGGTCAAATATTTATTTTTTTATGAATCAACATTTTATGGATATTTAAAATTTTCAATCCATATTGCGGGCATTGACTATTGAACGTTTATGGCAATCAATCAATCAATCTATAAATAATACTAATAAGGTTAAAATATCATTTTGGTTCATGTACTTTAACATTTATTTAATTTTTGTTTCTGTGCTTTCAAATGTCCAATTTTAATCTCTGTATTTGTAGTGAATCTTAAATTTAGTCTCTTGAAGTTAATTTTTATCGAAATTGATTAAATAATCATAATAATTTTCATGCAAAGAAATGCAATATGTAAATATGTTTTCAGAATTTATAATGAAAATGCTAATAAAAATAAAAAGTAACGAAAAAAATCACAATAAATTAGTAATAGAGATTAAATTTAAGATTTATTAAAAGTACAATGACAAAAATTAGATAATTAAAAATATAGGAATTAAAATTGAAAAAACTTGAAAATACGACGATGAGTGTTATTTTAAATAATAATAAGAAGAAGAGCACAAAGTTTGTTTGACTTGGTGGTGGTTGGTTCACTTCTTCACGCGGTTTTTGTTTGGTTCTCAATTAACTTCCAATTAACGGCGCCGATAATTTGGCACCCGAAACCTGACGCTTACGACGGGGGTGGGCCCACTCCGACTTTATTCATTCTATTTCCATTTTCTAACAAATTTCACCCACCCTACCCATTGACGGTGCCCCCGAGGCTACATTTTTCCTTTCTCCATCTGCTTTTTAGTTGAAATTATTCTAATCTCTCTGGTTTTTTAAAAGTTTTTATTCAATTGCAAATTATTTGTATTATTAATAATAATGTATGTTTTATAGTGCAAAAAAATATGTAGGTAGAAATTTTAAATCCATAAATATATAAAATAGAATAGAAGAATGTAGCTCAATTTGGCATAAGATTTATTTGATCAGACACTAAAACGATACAAAATATTGAATTTGTTGTCTTTTCAATTGATAGCATCTCACAAATTATAACACACAATGTCTAAAACTTATGCTTTCCTTTTCTATTAAGATATTTTGAATAATGCGAAAAACGAGTATAACTCATGTGATATGCAATATGTGTTAGTGATCAAAAGATATGTGATTCGAATCTTCATTATTGTACTAAAAAACATGATTTGGATTTACATCGTAAAAATTTGTGTGTTTATAATTTGCTTGACTTTATCTCTCTTTTGTATTGGGATTTAGATAGGGCTTATGAGTAATCGAAAGAAATTAGTGGTTTTATAATAAGTTTTATAAATAATTTATTGGACTACAGTTATGAGAACTAAATTGAATCGATAACCAATTGGGAAGTCATTAGGTGCAATTATGCATCCCTCTTTATTACACGATCAAATAAAAAATAATTCATTTTACTATTTAGGCTACACAAAGATTTTACTATTTACGCTATACAAAGATAGGTGCAGAAAACATTCAAACTTTTTTTTTCTATCCACTTTATGAGAACAAATGGATACTTCAACATTCAAATAGAATCTCTAACCTTCAATTTTTTTTCTATCCAATTTATGAGAACCAATGAATACTTCAATATTCAAATAGAATCTCTAACCTCAAAGTTGATAATACAAGCACTATGTCAATTGGGTTACGCTCGTGTTGCAATAAACTCTTTAATTAAACAAATAGAATAGGTAACTTCTTAATTAATTAAATATCTCCTGAATTTATTAATGAAATTTATCGGCTTCAAACTTAGAACGTATGAGTAGGAAATTATTTATGTCATGATTCCTTATTTATTTTTAATACAATAGAAGTGAGAAATTCAAACCACATAGCTTTTGGTCACTAACACATATAATACGACAATTAAGCTATACTTGCTTTAATCATTATAATTTCCTTATAATATTTTAAAATCGTCAAAAGATGTATGGATTAGTTTATCTCATATTAATATATATATATATATATATATATATATATATAAATATTTATATGTATGTAGTGGTTGAATTTGGTTTATCTCAAACCAAACAGGCATCTAAAAAATATATTAAAATCGAATAGAACAACATAAATTCGTCATGAAAAACAAACTATTTCGATCAAATTATATTTAACTGTAAGAGTATAAACGTTAAAATGAGCTTAGTTTGATAGTAATTATATGCATTTTCTCCTTAGATGGTTGAAAGTTCAATCCTCATCATTCTAATCATTGTATTAAATAAAATATTGTAAGAGTCCAAACATAAACAAATATAAATAATTTAATGAACATAAATTTCATCCAACAATCTAATTTAACATAAACAAGTAAGGGCAAAAAATGAGCATAGCTCAACTGATATAGTGTTTTACCATAAATCTCGAAGTTAGAGGTTTGATTCTCCCACTCCACGTATTATAGAAGAAAAAAACAATAACATAAATGAGTTAGGAACATAAAAAATGAATTACAAAAGGTAAAATTTTTAAATGCCTTTGAGAACGTGACCAAAGTCCTTAAATTAGTTTATGTCCTATTCAAGTTCATTCTTCCATACCTATTATTTCTTGCACTACAATAAAAGATACCTGATTCTTTTATTTTTTTTAAAACGTACATTTTATTTTTGATATATATTCTAAAAATATCAAAGAAAAAAAATACAGGTTGTTATTCCATATTTAATTGTTCGTTGAACACGTACCAAGTATTTTGTTACACTGTAATTCAAACGGAGAAAACAATGTGACAATTTTCAAAAGCACGAGGTGAACAAATAATTTAATTTCCACATAGTTAATAATAATAATAATGATAACAAATAAAAAACATGGATATAGTCATATAGTCTTATAGGGGTGGTAAAAAGGCGACACGTGGCAAAGGAGAAGTGAAAGAGGTGGAGACGGGTTGGAAGTGGACCGGATCCAATGTGGAAAAAGAAGATATAGTAGGGCCCATAAGAATGGTGGGCCCAAGAGAAGCAGGCCCAGACCGGAAACGTGACCGGCATGTTATTTTCTTTTTTAAGTTTTTTAATAAACTGGAAGTCAACAAGTCAATGGAGGGGAAAATGCTGAATCAACGGTTTTCAAGGCGCCGCAAGCGCCAAAGACAGCTATGTCGGCTTCTAACCGGCTCCGGGCGCCAAATTAACGAATTACATTTCTATTTATTTTATTTTTTTAAAATTTTTTCTATTTATTTTTCATTTGCCATGTCACCTGTAAAACACACAAAAAGGACACCCACAAAACTCCCTCATTTACGCTTTTTTAATTTTTTTTCCAATTACATCTCTCTCTCTCTCTTTTTCTCTCTCTCGCGCGCGCGGAAGAGCAATGGAATTTTTGCAGGATGCCGGGATCCGCGTTTCTCGATCGAAGAAATCAATTCGACTGATGGAATTATTCCCAATTTTGGTGTAGTTGTCATCAATCAATCGCCTCAGTTTTCGTCTCCTCTTGCCTGTAAATGCTCTTTCTATTTTTTACTTTTCGTGTTCTTGTTTTTGCTTTGGCGTTTCCCCTTTGAGGATTTTTTATTTGAATGTTAGTAAGGTAGGATGGTCATTTCATTCCCGGTGATCTGCATCCAATCTATTTCTGTTGTCATTGCGTTTTTTTCTAAATAATTTGTTTCGGATCAACGAACTAGAGGCATAAGTTTTTTCCGATGGTGAATTCGGAGTAAATTGTTATTGGATTCGTATGTGAAATGTTGTTACTTTTATTAATTTTTTTTATAAATAGTTTTATTTTTGTGCAATTTTTTCTCTTCCCCTTGGAGATCTCGAAAGGTATGCAGTAATGATGGTGATTTGCGTCCTTGAAGCGTCTGATTGGATGTGTAACTCCTTGTAAGAAATTTGTTTTTGGTTTTTATCTCTGCATTGTTGGTGTATGTGCATGTAAAGTGGTTGGTTCGTGCGGTTTTTGATGATCTATTTTGCAGGATTTGTTCGATTAGATATGACGATTTAGAGTTGGACGCTGCATATTTTCTGCGGAAGGCTGTTTTGCAATTTTGAGGACGTGAAACACAATGTCCACGAGGAGTGAACATCATACAGTCCCGCTCTCTGTGCTCCTGAAGCGTGAATTGGCGATTGAGAAGATTGAGAGACCGGAAATCTTACATGGTCAGGCGAGTCAGAGTAAGAAAGGGGAGGATTTTACATTACTAAAGACGGAATGCGAGAGAGTGGTCGGAGATGGAGTCTCAACGTATTCGGTTTTTGGGGTAGGTTCTTTATTTGCTGGAAAAAAGTTGATGTACTCTATTCGATCGGTGGTTTACTTTTAACATCTATGCTGTATATAATCTCCTCGCCCCTAAGAATGTGAAATTTTGCTGCATTAGATTGGACTTCTGTTTGTAAATAAAAATTGAATTCTCATGTTTGCAGCTTTTTGATGGACATAATGGATCTGCTGCTGCTATATATGCTAAGGAGAATTTGTTGAACAATGTTTTAGCTGCTATTCCATCAGATCTCAATAGAGACGAATGGATTGCAGCATTGCCAAGGGCCTTGGTTGCAGGTTTTGTGAAGACGGACAAAGATTTTCAAGAGAAAGGTGAGACTATCTCCATATAAACTAAATTTCTGATCTTAGTTGTTCTTGGTTACCTCCTCTAGAGGTAATTCACATTCACTCACCTTAGAAAGGGAAGATTGTGGAATGGAGTTCATTTTATTTTGTATGATGAGGAAAGGGTTGCGGAAGCTTATATCTATCATTATGGTGCTTTCAAGATTGCAAATAGGGAACTTAATGTAGAGGAAAAAAGAAAAAATATATATAACATTATGATTTTGGTTTGCCCAGAATTAGTCTCGAAAGTATTTGACATACACCATAAGTTTATGGGCTGCACGCCTGTGGCCTTTCCTCCCTTACAACTTCTCTTATAAGTTCACTACCCAGAAGTTGCAATTCTGGTATGGACATTTTAAAACCTTATGATATTGATGCCTTGCTATTTGTTTTTATTTCAGCACAAACATCAGGAACCACCGTCACCTTCATGATCATTGAGGGATGGGTTCTCACTGTTGCTTCCGTCGGTGATTCCCGTTGCACTTTAGAATCAGCTGAAGGTGACATCTACTACTTATCAGCAGATCATAGACTAGAATGCAACGAAGAAGAGTATGTTGTTACTTTTATTGCAACATGACTTTGTACCACCCACTTTAGCTATTATTATTGTGCTTAAGATTCTTGAATGCTTTTGAATAGGAGAGAACGTATAATTGCTAGTGGTGGTGAGGTGGGTCGGCTGAATACTGGTGGTGGTGCAGAGGTACGATTGTCTGACTGACTTTTTATAAGCTAGTCTTACCTTTTCAAATCAAGTGTTCCAAGACTGACTTTTGCTTGCTTACTTGCATGCCCTTTTCTCATCTTAGATCGGTCCATTGAGATGCTGGCCCGGTGGCTTGTGTCTATCACGATCGATTGGTGATATGGATGTTGGCGAGTTTATAGTGCCTGTTCCCTACGTGAAGCAAGTTAAGGTAGTTTTCTGTCCGACGATGCTATCTTTGTACTTGTTATATGTTTAAAAGTTATACTTATCCTTGCTTGCTACAAAACAATCCTCTTTCTATGTAACAGTTTTGCTTTCGAACTTTAGCATAAGGCTATTGCCCATTGGAACTCTTTTTTTCAAGTGTGAATATAATTGTTTCTGTTTGACAGATGCTTGGGCACAGTTCACTCATTAATTTATTATTGCTGTTTGTTTCTTTCCCCATGTTTTGGCATGTGATCTGCATGTGGACCTTGTTTTGGATCTTCAACATCCTTTGATATCCATAAAAGAAAAACGTATAATATTCCTTTATGAGGAAAAAATTGGAGCTTTATTTTTACTGGATTGTTGGTCTCATAGGTGATTATGGAAAAATCTTATGCTCTTGCACTGTTCTTGTTCAATATTAAATTAATATGTTATACAGCAACGGCAACAGTATCTTTCTAACCGGGCTAGGTAATATGTGGTCCAATTGAATTGCAGATGAATTTTAGATGTGAGTTGTGTAGCAGGAGATGTCAGAGGAAACAAGTACAATCCATCTGAGGTGGTTTAGAGTTGGTTAAAACTGAGAAAGTACTAACAGTCTTTGGAGGTAACTCAGGTGTGTAGAGTAAGTGACCAATGTAACCGTTGAAGGAGATAGAGTTTATAAATAGGAAGGGCAAACGAGAGAGGGTAGATGTACACGTTGTCTTTTGGTGGATAAGGGCATATTGAATGGAGGAGAGGCCGTACTCTTGAACTTCTGGTCTTATTTTTAGCTATCAGTAAACTATTTATGTTTTTTAGTTCATTGCCTCTTTTTGTATAAGATCTTGTCAGGCAACCAGTTGCTTTCTGGGTTTTCATATTTGATACTTAATTGAACTGCAACATATTTGTGTAATCCGCATCTGGAATGTCATTCTTTTGTCAAGTAAATTCATGCTCTTATTTAATCTTGCAGCTATCTTCTACTGGTGGTAGGGTTATTATTTCAAGTGATGGTGTTTGGGATGCTTTATCAGCTGAAACTGCCTTTGATTGTTGTCGGGGGATGCCAGTAGAAACTGCTGCTGCACAGATTGTGAAAGTATGGATGGTTACAATTGGATTCTCTTAGTCCTTGTTTTATACTGCTGCAGTAACTTTATTTATTTTAATGCAATGATGATTTTCTAGTAATTGAACGTCTTTTTTAACAGGAAGCAGTACAATCAAAGGGACTTCGAGATGATACTACATGTATTGTGATTGACGTATTACCTAGGGAGAAACCATCTACTGCTTTGCCGCCACCGAAGAAGCAGGTAAAAGGAATGTTTAAATCAATGTTCCGCAAAAAGTCTTCTGAATCATCTTCTCATTTTGAGAAAGAATATAATGAGCCAGATGTTGTCGAGGAATTGTTTGAGGAAGGATCGGCTATGCTGGCAGAAAGGTTTGTGCTTTAACAGCAGAGAAGTTGAATTAATTTAACTAATATTTTGATGATCAACGCAGATGGGCAATTCTGGTTTATTGTCAATTTTCTAGTAATGGTGTTTAGTTGTACGTGTCTAATGGTAAATATTCTCCTGACTTCAACTTCTGAAATGCAGGTTAGATGCCAAGTATCCTATCTGCAACATGTTTAAGCTGTTTGTATGTGCAGTATGCCAAATTGAGATCCAACCTCGGGAGGGTGTCTCCATATATGCCGGCTCATCTAACAGAGGAAAATTGCGTGCTTGGGATGGACCTTTTCTATGCTTAAGTTGCACAGAGAAGAAAGAAGCTATGGAAGGGAAAAGACCATCTGGAGGTCTGTGGATCCCGTGTTTGTCTTTTCAAATAGTTTTGTACATATTTGGCCCTAAATTGCTTAAAAATTATTCTTATCCCTCTGTGCACAGATAGACACAGCAGTGGAAGTGACTAGCCTACTCTTCAGTTACTGTTCATTGTGGGCGTACTGAGCAGAGTTGATTGTGATCTTGGAAATGGCCAGTCTTAGAAATTGTTCAGAGTTGACCTTCATCTCAGAAATGGACCCTTCTCGGAGGTGTTTTCCTCAATTCTCATTGCTTTCATTGAGAATTTGGGTCACTTTTTTGGATTCCACGACAATTCTATTGGGAAATATAGCTCTCTAGTGTTACTACTCTTCAAGGCAGGAGATGCCTGTTAGAGTTGATTGCTTTTGGATACTGTTTTCTGACATCGGTTTATGATTGACATGCTTGCCTCACATCTTGGTGGAAAGCTTTCGATAAAGTCACGTGTATATGACACTGAAGAGTGAAGGTAAATCATTTTAGTTTCTCCATTCATCCCATTATCTGCTTGTCCTTCCAACTTACAATGCCACTGAATGAACACAGTCATTGTAATTTAATATATAGGGGAATTCAATTAGATATTTTTAGCTCACTGTTGGTTAGGAGGAAATCCCTTGCAATACAGCTGTCTAGACGAATTGTTGATATACATTTGATTACATTCTCTGACATGTTCAAGATGATGAACCATATTAATAGAAAATATTGGCAGCCACTTTTTTCCGGGGAAAAGAAAATCCTTCAATACACTTTAGTTTGTGTGTACGAATTGATCACTTTTATGGTTTTCTGTTATTCTTACCTGAATGGATTCAAGAATTCAATCCAAATTTGGTTATTTAGATATTGACATCTCCTACTTTTTGACCAGTCTTTATTTTGCCAACTCTTTGAACCAATCTGTACACTTGAATCTGGCCTCTGTGCAATTCTCCTCCCTCTTACTGATTGTCTTCTTCACTTATTGTGGGATAGGATAGCGAAGCTGTAGATCTAGCCGCCCCGAGGTTAGTGTGTGTTGTGGTCACTAGCCACAAGGCAAGAAGTAGACACTGTTTTGGTTGTATTTGGCAGTAGAAGCCAACCCACACGTGAACTGCAAGCTAGCTAATAGGGACTTATTATTGTTTTGTGTTTTAGATTTTATTCCTTTTGAGCGTAGAGACGTGAGAAATCTAAAAGTTTCTTTTTCTTTCTTTGACTATTCCTCCATTACCCCCTCCCATTATTACGAGCCGTGTCGAGTCGAGTCAAGTCGGTTTTATGGATCTGATGAAGTGAGAGAAACATAAGAGATTTGCATATTTTGATCTCAAAACAGATTTGTATGAAGTTTGACCTTAAGATTCAATTATCATGTAGATAGAAAATTGAAAGGTGCATTAATAACCTGTAAATCCAAGTCGTGACAAAGATTCTAAGGACCCATTTTCTCAAGTCCTGTGCTTTTCTTTTCTTTTCTTTTCATTTCCCTTGTGATGATTTCAGATATTCGTATCCACTCATCTTCTCCATTCACTCACACCCACAGATCCTTTAGATACTTATCTTAATCAAAGCCTTTCCTTCTTAGCTAAGTTGGCCGATAGCTCCTCTCTCATCTATTAAACACTGTTTGTCTTTGCCAAACCAACAATAATTTTCTGCACAAACCCACAAGGCATAAGCTTAAGCCACGAGAGGTCCAAACACTTCGCATTCAATCCTCCCTCTCTAGTATTTCCATAGATATTGAGATATCAAATATGAATGGCTCTTACATTATTTCTCTATGATTTTGTTGTTGACCTGAGCTTATTCAAAATACCTCAAAAGTAACTCTCTGCTCCTTCTCTATAGGATTGGACCACCCTTCACACGTGTGTGTGGGTCTACCATTCCACCAAACTGCTGGAAATTCTTATCTTCCTTTTTCCCCCCTCATATTATAAATTTCCCCCTTTTTTCCTAGCACGTGTGTTGTCGAATCTCACTTCCAGAATTTTTAATATATTGATTTTTTTTTTCCCTTTTTGAAACCACCAACAAGGTTTTATTTTACAATATGTTGAATGAAATCGAAAAATAGGGTGAATTGATAAAACTGAGGATTGAATTTGAAATGAATGGAAAATTGGTAATAGATCATAACTCTGTCGGTACTGCTATTCAAATTATGTAGTTTAGGAGGGGCACGTGCTGTAACAGTTGATATACATCATTTTCTAAATCTTAACAAGTTAATAATTTTGTCCGAACACGACAAAATTTTCTTCATCAGCCTAATTACATTAATTTTTCCCCCCTAAAATAAATGAAAATATAATAAATAATTAGAGAACAGAAATGTTTGGATTGATTAGCTGTGAAAAGTGTCTTTCCCATACTTCGCACAATCAAATATTATGTTGTGCTTAGATTCTCCCCTTTAAATATTTAATTTAATATAATATGATTAAAATATATTTATTTATAAAAAGGAAGAAAATTCGAAACACCACTAATGTCTAATTACTTCAATTATGTTGAAGTCAGTGGAGAAGTTTTAATTTGTAATAATAATAAGAATAAAAAGTTTGGAGAATTTTTAAAAATATAAAAGTAATGAAAACTATTTACACGAAATAGTAAAAATTTTTATAGTGGTAATAGACACTGATAGCCGATAGAAGTCTATCAATGTCTATCAGTATTTTTTTTTTTTTTTGTTATTTTCTGTAAATAGTTTGATATTTTTTCTATCGGTAAAATTTTTCCTAAGAAAGTAATATGATGGCTTCATATTTTTATGAAATAATAAATTCAAGTCTTATTTGCTTGAATTAATATTTCTGGAGCAGAAGAAAGGTCAAAAGAACGAGTGACTTTTTCATGATTGTTAGGTAATTGCTATTGTGTTAGTGACCAACTTAAGACAGTTTTGATTGCTGAATTAAAAGGACAACTTAGGAAAGTTAAAAGACATTACACTCATAATTTCAAATTGACTGACATTACATATCCTCCATTTGTCATTTTCAATCTAATTTGTCATATTGGCCACTTTCCCAAATAAAAAGATTATCTCAAAATGGGTTTTCTTCTTTATAACAATTGATTTTCTATTTTCTGAAAAATCCTACTATTTGAAACAGGGAAAAGAGAGAAATCGAGAGCGTTATTATTATTATTGTTATTTATTTTATTATTGAGTTCAATAATTACAAGGGTAAAAGATTGAATCATCGATCTTTAGACGGATAATTGGTGTCATACCTATTGAGTTAAACTTCATAAGAGTATTTTTCTCATTTATTGAAGATATAATAATGCCACAAAATCAGCTGTTTCACAAGGGATCCCTATGATCAAAGTACTTAGTACCTTAATAGCTGTTGGATTGAATAGGGGCCCACATTTCTGTACATGAAGAGAAAATGTACTTAAAGCAAACTTAAATTCAATGGCTTCCCATTTCCACAAAAGACATTCCATTCTCAGCTTCAGGCAGTCAAGAGACAAGATCCTTCTCTTTTCTCTCTCTATCTCTCCACTACTTCATAATCTCCTTATCTTACTCAAGAAGTTGAGTTACATCCTTAGAACCAAAAGTGTTAGGAGAGAGAGAATTTGAGAATCTGAATTATGAACTCCAATCAGAAGCAGAAGACAGCAGAGAAAGTTGCAGAGTACAAGCAAGAAACAGAGAAGTTTAAGGTTGAAGAAAGAGAAAGCCAACAACCAATTCCAGAGTCATCATCTACTTCCCCTCTTCTTCCTTCAGCTTCCTCTTCTCCTTCACATGAATTCTCCTTTACAATCTCTCTCCATTCTTCCTCTTCTGATAAAACCAAACCCACTCCTCCTTCCTTTGCCATTGACTTGTCTCCTGCAGATGACATCTTCTTCCATGGCCACTTGCTTCCCCTTCATCTCCTCTCCCACCTTCCTTCTTCGCCTCGCTCCTCCACCAATTCCATGGACAGCTTTACCATCCCAATCAAAGAGATTTGGGACAGTGAAGAGCCCCTCAAAGACAGCTCAAGTTGTAGCACCAGCAGCACCAAGCACCAGGAAACTGAACCTACTGAAACAGGTGGGAGAACCAAATCCAAGCCTTTCTCATTGTTTGGATTTGCGAAATGGCGAAAAGGGTGCGAGATTACCGAGCAAGATGATAAAGCAAAGCACAAGAGGAAGCTGGGGTTTGATGTTAGTCAAGTTCTAAAACGGTATGCAAGAGTGGTCAGACCATTATTGTTCTTCAGATGGAGGAAAGAGAACTTGCACATTCGTCGCCAAGCTTATTCATTTTCGGGGAATTTAAATCCGCGAAACAAGCAAGAATTGAGAGGAAGAAGAGGAGAATTCTCAGCACCAGCATCCATGAGGACATCCCCAACAAATAGCGGCCTTCTCGTAGCAACTCCATCTATGACTTCTTCTACAAGTGATAGCACCATGGAAGAGTTGCAGTCTGCAATTCAAGCTGCCATTGCTCACTGTAAGAACTCCATTGCTAAAGAAGATAAAACCAATGTCAAGAGCTGATATTAACAGTACATCTTCTTTGCTTCCAAATTCGGATTCCTGTAAAATATCCACACACAGAGAAAGAGAGAGAGAGAGAGATGTGTCAATGATTTCAACTGCTTGCATGGCTTCCAAAAGCTCAAAGAAATGAAGTTGGTATTTAATGTAAAAAGGCCAATGATTAATTGTTCTTATACACGATTCTTGATTGCGAATTATAATAATTTTTATAACCTCCTTGGCTTGGGAATAGATTATGATTTTTCATGTGCTATTAGTACAATAAATTGAATGAACCATACTACTGTTTTACTTTCAGAATCAATAAATGAAGAAGAACCGAACAGAACAGAACGTAACAGAAATTTTTTTCAGTCGCTTTCCTGACAATGCTATGAAAAAGCTTCGGGTTTTTTAGAACCGTAAAGCTAGATAGGTTGTTTACTCTTAATATGTCCTACCTCATAGCTCATACATCTAAGACAGATAGGTTTCACTGTTTAATTAAACCTTAACAGTACGAATATTTAAGAAACTCAATTGAAAAAAGTTCAAAATTTTCCATAAAGTTAAGGCTAGAAATTGGCATTTCCATATCCAAACTTGTCCTAAAATTGACATACCACAAAACCCTTTCCCCACCTCTATCTCTCTCTCATCATCATCATAATCATAATCATATTACTCTTAACATTATGAATTCCAATCACTGGGTTGCTGAATAAAAGCGAAAGTGAAGGTTCATAAGAAATTCACAAGGGCAAAGGAAAAAAGCTCATAAGAACTTTAATTCAGAGCCGGGCCAACCCCACGAGAAAAGAGACTGATCTCAAACAAATTTCGAGTTTGTGGAAAAAGAGCTTGAATCAGATTTCAGAGTGGGGACAGAATGGAATGGGTTTTGCAAGTGAGTCCAACAAAACCATAGCCACAAAATTAAAAAAAGACTACCCCCCCTAACTCAAAACCAAAAGTACCATAATAGAAAGAGATAACAATAATTCAAAAGCCCACTCAAAAAACTCTAATCAACTTAGATCCTTTGAACTCTAACTGAACCATCAAAAAAATCCAGAGATTGATGATGATGATGATGATGATGATGAGATATGGCTGCCTGATTGGCCAATTTCGTAGAATATAAAGAACCCCACCTGATCATATCACAACCCAGTAATCAGTAGTCCCACACGAAAAGGGTTCTCAGTCTTTTCAACAATCATGGAGAAAATGCAATTGCAGAAACAGATAAAAGTGCATAAAGAAAGAGAGAGAGAGAGAGAGAGATCCAACACACAAAAGGGCTTTTGAATTTGCGTCAAGTGCGCACGAGTGGGCGGTGGCAGAGGGCTTTCAGCCGCCCGTGCGACGGCATGGACAAGCAATTGACGACCATTTTTGGGGCTGAGACTGAGGAAATTGGGGTTCATGATTAAAGTGGCTCAGCAATCATGTGAATGATTTCAAAAAAAGCTTACAAAACCCTTTTGAACATAGAAGATTAGGGTTGCTTTTTCACAAGTTAGACAAAATTTTTCGCAACCAAGTTTCTTCGCTTTTTGCTTTTTGATTCATCTAATTTCAAATTGGTTCATCCTAATAACGATTGCGACTCTTAGCATTATGAGCAGTAAAGATTCAAAAAATGGGAAGATTGGCCATACCTCTCTCTGTTTCACAATGCGCTTTTCTCTTGCTTTTTGGTATGTGAGTGTCTTTGTTCGAAGAACTTTGGCTTTTTTATTTTCTTTTTATTTTTTTTGTTTTAATAATAATTTGTGAGCCTTTAAACTTCAAACTTTGTAGTCAAGGATAGAATGTTTTAACCAATTAAACTATGCTTTTAGTTAATTAGTTAAATATAAAACATCAATTCATTGTTGCTCTAAAAAATACATCAACATGAAAACAACATCAACATTTTGTGAAGTTTGAATTTTCTATAGGAACCAATTTGAAAATTTTAAAACTATAGAGATCAAATTGAAACATTTAAATCTACGTGGAGCAAATTGAAAATCTACTTAAGTTAGGGACCAAATTGAAACTATATTCTCAAATCATATGAACCAACCACTAATTATTAAAATATCATTTTGCATAAAGTTTCAAACTAAAGATTGATATTTAAAAGCTTATAGTTGAAAATTAAACAAGTACTAAACTTAGAGTAGACTATGATTTAAACTTGAAAAGAGATCTGATTCAGATTTATGAGATCTAATTCATATTTATATAATACAATAATTGCAGAGTGGAGATCAAACCTTTAATCTTAATAGAAGTAAATGCATCCCGCTGAGTTATGTTCATTTTGCCTCATTTATATATAATCTTGTTCTCATAAGTTATAATTCTAAAATTGAATTAAAAAAAATAAAACTCATTCAACTAAGATCAAAGATCTAGTTTAAAAATAAAATAAAGTAAAAAAAATCAAAGGTCTAATTTGTTTGGGCCCTATGTTCCATGCTTGGCCCATTATACCAATTTGGCCCAAACAAAAGTAAATAGAAAGAAAGAACTATAATACTTGTATATATTCGTTTCAAAGATTTGCAAATTCATGTTTAAATCAAAGAACTGAATAACATTTAGGAAAAATTGAATTTCCTAAACGGAGAATTTTTAAAAATAGAAAAATATGCTAAACTATTTATCCAAAATAGCAAAATTTTTTAAATAGTTGTGATAGACGCGGATAGAAGTTTATCAAAGTCTATAGAAATGATAGAAGTCTATGAATGTCTATTAGTATTTTTTTTATTTTCTATAAATAGTTTAACATTTTTTCTACCTGTGAAATTTTCCTTCCCTAAATGGAAAATTATATCATATATTATCTAATATAGTTGAATAAAGATGCAAATTTTATCATATCCAATTTAAACTAAAAAAATCTGTTTAAATGATAAGGAATGTCACAATAGTTGAATAAAAGATAGGAAGATTTGCAAAATTTCAACATATTTGAAAAACAAAATAAAGGACTATTCAAGAAATCTCTTGTAGATCTAAATTTCAAACATTTGCATTTGAATGGATAAACTTAGCAGCCTTTAAATCAGCTCTTATTCTGTTAAATCTTTTTAAAACTTTTGTCCAAATTTCTATATTTCTCTTTCCAAATCTTTGATTCTTAAATTTATCTTTCCAAATGTCTAAATTTAATTTAAACATATTCTTCTAAAAGCTGATATAGATTAAAATAAGAAAAAATTTCATAAATAAAATAAAGGTCAAACTATTTATAGAAAATAACAAAAAAAAAAAATAATGATAATATTGATAGACTTCTATTAGTATCACAATTATTTAAAAATTTAATTATTTTAGGTAAATAGTTTCTTTTATTTTTCTATTTTTTAAATTTTTTCTTAAAAGAAGGGTGAGATAATATATCCAAAACAATATAAAGTTAGCAGTAATGGATATCTATTCAATAATTGGTGACTCTAATTGTTATTAAAAGAAAAAAAACAAATGGGTCTACTTATTTATCTTTTTTTTCTCTTCCTTAGAGCTAATTTATCTTTTAATTAAGATTTGACTTCTATTTTACACTTCTTAAAAATAATATCGTGATAACTATTAAGTTTTTTTTTTTTTTTTTTTAAAATTTTTTTTAATTTAAAAAATTAATCTTACTAGTAGTACCAAACTTATTAATTTCTTTATTTTGTTATCTCTACTTTAAGTGTGTTTCTAAAATATAGTTAAATTTTAAAAATTAAAAAAAATAGTTTAAATACTATTTTTTGTTTTTTAATATGACTAAAAATTCAAGTGTTTAGTTAGGAAAAATAAAACTCAAGGTAAAGAAAAGTTATAAGAAAGTAACATAACTTTTAAAAACTAAAAACATAAACCAAATAGTTATCAAATCGGGGTTTAATTTTTGATTTTTTGTTTTTGATTTTTTAAAATTAATAACCTTATAAACACTATTTTCACTCCTAAATTTATATGTTTTATTATCCACTTTTAAGCTTTGAAAAAACTTGTTTTTATTTTTAGAATTTAACTAAAAAAATTGTGTTTTTTTAAGAGTGAAAATCATAAACTAAAAATTGTGATTAACGTGTGTATATTTGAGTTTTTACAACTTTAATGTGTTATACATATTTGAGTTTTTGTCACTTGAAGTCAAACAGTCTGTACTTCATAGATTAGACACGTGTAACTTAGAATTAATTAATGTTGGTGCAACGATGTTAATAAGAATGGAATAATACTAACAAACTGATCCTAACTTAACTGGATACAGATAATTATAGTATATATATGCACAAACCTGGTATCAAAAAATAAATGAGATTGAATGACAAGGCTAATAGATTAAAATAACAAAAAAAAAACCCCTCAAGATCTCATGAAAAATGTCAATAGGCAGTCATACACACTTTTGTTAAATGCAGTTCTCAATACAATTATTCGCTATGCACTGGTTGCAAGCAGACTACAACGCTCGTCTCAACAAGATACAACAATTAATGCTGGTAAAACATCAACCTTGAATAACTACTCGGATCTTACAGAGTACTCTTGGATATTTACTGATCTCAACTCAACTCAAGATAAAAAAGAAAGAAATAGAGTAGAAAAGAACTTTTTCAAATTGGAATGAGATACTTCAAATGAAAACAAAAAGTTATTATTTATAGGATAACAACTTAACAACTCTCCAAATAAATAAAATAAAAATAAATAAATACAAATAAATAAATACAAATTTGAAACATTTGTCAAACATAATTTAGTTGAGTTGTTACTTGATCAAAATCAAATATAACTCATTAAACTAAATGGAAGAAACCATAATTTAATATATATGAAAGTTAAATTTGTAAATAAAAAACCATTCAATTTTATATTTCAATTTAATTTGAATGTTATGACATTAAACAATAATTGAATTTTCATTCAATGAATGTACCATTTTCTTCTGCAATATAATAAAACCCAACAATCATTGAGTTATTTCAAGTAAATATTTAGGTCACGTTTGATAAACCATTTGATTTTTTAAAATGAATTTCATTGATAAATGTGTAAAAGAGAGAAAAAGAAGAAGATAAAATTTTTGGACAAATGTGCTAACACTATTAAAATTGGTAGAATTAAATTAATTTAACACTTACCTATAAAGTCGATGGATCAAACACGATATAAACGTATATATCGCGTATAGTTTGTTGTGCTTTCAAAATGTAGAGAGTAATAATTAAACTTTTTGAGAGGAAGGAATAATACAAATTACAAAGGTTTACATGAATCTAAACTTTACTAAAAAGAAAACACATCACTTTAAACGAATTCAATACTATTCAGACTCGAATCGAACCTTTTCTAACTTGCAAATTAATTAAAAGATTTTTTTAAATTTATTTTATTTGGAAATGGCCTTTGAAAGCGGCCTTAATTAGTGGGGAACTTTTATTTCAGGTTATGGATTCTTATTCTCTTAATTAGCCTTAATGAAAGCTTCGTTTTATTTAAAGAATATGCTTTAGAACTTTCTATAGACAAACCGTAACATGACAGTTGAAATCTCCAACTAATCAAGGCATCAAATAACCAAACTTAAATACCCTAAAATAATGTTTATATTATCACTAAATCTCTTTTAACTGATTTTCTTACCATTAAATATCATCTCAATTGCTAACCTAACTATAGTTTAACTAACATAAATTTGTATTATCAATATGTCTAAAGTTCGATTTCGTGCGTGCACACTCACCTACCCACGCCGCACGTGCGTGCACACACACTCACGCCACGTGCACACACACATTTTTATATTTTGAAACTAAGCTAATAAACAATTTATTTAGGGTTGTTTTCAAGTATAGAAAAATAACTCAAGAAGAATTAAATAGTTTGATATTTTTTTTTGTTTATAATAATTTTGTATTTATTTATCCCATTTTTACTTACGTTTTTTAAAAATCAATTCAAGTTTAAAAATAATGTAGTTTTTAACAAACAATTTTTTATTTAACTAGAAATTTGATTATTTCTTTATATTCAAAACTAAAATCGAAATCTTTATAAGACGAATTTGACTAAGAAAAAAATCAAGTCTTAACAAGGAAGTATCCCTTTATTTGAACACAGTTACACTAAACATTTTAATATAATAGAAGTGAAGAATTCAAACTACAGAACTCTCGATGGTCAACACATATTATATGCCAATAGAGCTATGCTCACTTTGGCTACACTAAGCACTTAGATCTCGATTATACACACTTTCTTTTTTCTTTTTCCGTTTTTTTTTTTTTTTTTTTTTTTAAATTTTTGTACATTCCAACGTATAATACTCGAGATCATTAAACAGTTCAAACAAAAAAAAAAAAATTAAAAAAAAGAAAGCTAAAAATTCAAATGATGGTGTATTTGCGTTGCTCGGCATAATTGACGAGCAACTCGAAATCCTTCTCTCCGATAAATCCGTCTCTGTCAGAATCGGCATGAAAAAGAGCGTGGCGAGCTCTGTACGGCGGCAGAAAGGCGCCGATACACCGGAAGGCTTCGGTGAGTTCGGTGGTGCTGAGGCGGCCGTCCTTGTCGCTGTCGTGGTTTTTGAAGATTATAAGTAACTGCTCTCTTGATAGCTTCGCCCTTGGATGGTACGTTTTGCTTTTCCTCGCCATCTCCCCTGAATCCGTTTTTCTTTTTTCTTTTTTCTTTTCTTTTCTTTTCTTTGTATTTGCTTGCTTGTGTTTTGCCCTCCTCTTGTTGTGTTTATATATATAGAAGCTTCATAGCCACGTGGGAAAAATTAATTTCTATTAGTTTAGGGTTTAGATTCTTTAAACGTCAGAATTGTTCGGTCACAAAGCGAGAAAAATTTAGAGACGAAAAATTAAAGGTTGCTTTATATTTCTAGGACAAAAAAAAAAAAAGGTAGTATCCTTTTTTGAGGCTCTAGTACTATATATTTTTGTTAAAATTGAAATTTTCAAAAATATATATATTAGGTTGTTTATAAAGTTGAGAGAGGGAGTAGACACAAATGTTGAAACACCAAGTACTAAAATGAAAAATATCAAATTATTTATAAATACAGAAATTTTTTAATGTTTATCAGCGACACATACTACGATAAACTAGCTAAAGCAATAGAAATCTATCGCGGTCTATCGCTAGTAAAAGTGAAATTTTTCTATATTTGTAAATAGTTTAACTGGTTTTTTTATATTTAAAAATAATCCTACTAAAATGGTGTGAAATTATTATAAACCAAAATTGGGATATCAAACAACTCTATTTCAAATATGAAGACTATAAATAACCAAAAGTGATAGGGTTAAAACAAGAAAAGTGAAAGGGTTAAACCTACACTTTTGTTTTCTGTTCTTCATTAATGAAAAATATATATATATATTTTTTTTATCTAATAAGTAAACGAAGGTGTCTTATCTAGTATTTACTTTGTTGGGTAACTCATGTAAATTCAAAATCTTTATTTTTTAAAAAATATATTTGAAATTTTAAGTAAAATAAAATTACAACAAAAACATATTTAAATTTTACTTCATAGTTTCGTAATCATAGTATATATTACAGAGTACATTTAAGTCAAATGAATTTTCTTTCTTAAGTTGTTTTTAAACTTTTTTTAAAAAAATTTCTCAAGCTCAAGCCTTTTTTAAGATTTCAACTCATGCACTAATTACCATTGTCAAAGCATCTTTAAGTACATGTATTTATCTATTCATTTAATTAATTTGGATGCAATGTTTTGGATTAAAAAAATTAAAATATTTAAAACGAGAGAGAGGAGAAAAAATAAATACATGTGTTTGGGTGTGTGGAAATATCCATACCACCAATTCATCATCAACCTTCTAAATTTGTAAAAATTATTATTATTATTATATTAAAAAACTTAAAATTTAATTTCTTCAAACTATTTTTCAAACTAACTATGGAAAAACTTTAATATGAAGCGATTTAGTGTAGTTAATTATTGAAGTGATTTAGTTTAACAAAGTGTATCTAATGGATTAAAATAAAAATTTTAAAAGTTTATAGATTTAAACCAACTATTATATCTTTTAGGAAAATTTTCACCGATAGAAAAAATGTCAAACTATTTACAGAAAATAGCAAAAAAAAAAAAATATTAATAGACATTGATAGACTTCTATAACATCTATCGCAACTACTTAAAATTTTTGCTATATTGTGTATTTTTTAATTATATATAATAATTGTTCTATTTATTTAATTATATACTTTATTGAGATAATGAATGTTAATGTCAAATTTTGGCCAAAGGAAAGCGCACTTCACTTTCATGTGACAACAATGGTAAATTTATAATTTAGGGAAGAGAGGACCTGCAAAATTAAAAAAAATAGCTCCGATGCCTAAGTCAATATATGAATTATTGAATGAAGAAGAAGAAAGTTTTAGTTACCTCATATAGAGTCATGGTGGTCTATTTACAGATGATTTGACCATGAGTTTAACTTAACCATCCTAAGATTAGGATATAGGTTTTTTAAATCCAAAACGAGTTAGATCAAATCTTATTTTATCTTGATTTTTAGTTTTATTGTACTTGATCAAAATTCACCCCGGACTTGAAACTTGGAAATTAAATTGTGATAGGGTAGATATTGGAATCCAATTCTTTGTATTTAGCAATAATTCTTTGCGTTTGCTTTGTATTGGACAACGATATTTTCGTGGAAGTTTGTAAAGGGAAAAAAGAAATGATAAATGATAAAAATGGGTGTTTAAGATTAATGTCATCATCGGGCATTTTGCAGAAAGTAAAATTGTAAGGAATCTTTATGTCGATGTAATTTAAAGATCAGAACCGATCCTCCCACTTCCACCCAACCTTACAATTAAATTATATTCCCTATTGGTTTACAACTAAACCCTCCTTTTAGAATTCCATAAATAATTTTAAATTTTTTACTTTCTTTCAAATAAGAAAAAATTAAATTGAATGTATTTGTAATTCTGTCTCTAGATGTGGTGTTAGGGGTTATTCAAGCAAGACTCAAGTTCATCAAGTATGCTTAGATCCAAAGAAATTTTGGAAGTCTGCACGTCTTAAAATAGGAAGATGTGGCCTTGTGTCTTGGGTCAGTGTAGCCGAGCGTACTCAGTTTCACCAAAAGATAAATTGATGAGCCAAGTTTATTGGCCAAAATCCTGCAATCTTGATAATTACCTTTGTTGACACAACCAACATTGCACATGTCCCAAGCAATGACGGATCCAAAATTTTTGTTGATGGAGAGCTTCATAATTCAGTAAAAATAACCTGGGTCTAGAAGGGGTTAAAAGATAAATTTACCACTGGGCTAATTAATGATATTAATACTATGTCAGTTATATATATATATAAAGAACATAAAGTTTAGGAGGGACTCGAGCCCCCATAGGCCTATACTAAATCCACCCTTGGTCCTAAGCAGATGGCAGACGACCATGGACTCTGTAAATAATCTCACTCCACCACCTCAAGGGATAAGCAATATTTCGCATGCTTAACCGATCAAAACGCTTGTGTACTAACTTAAGTATCATAGTGTACTCGACTCGACAACACACTGGTGCAAGTTCTCTTGCAAATCAGCTTGGATCAAGTGCAAAGTGGGAGAGAGCAGCTTAACAAAATCTACATACCAACAGATGGTAATAAAAAAAATATAAAGATAAAAAAACTTCTAATATAATTTTTTTAATCTATGATTACTTGAAAACTAAAATATGACAATGTTAAATAAGTCATTTGCCTCTAAATCCTATGAAATTATGTGGAATTCAATTATTTTGATCAGATTTTTAACATAAAAATAAGATTTGAAATCAAATTTGTTTGAATCTCTCGAAACCTTACGATTTGAAATATTTTTTTTTGTAAAAAAATGTAATTTTTTGCTATTTATTTATTTATTTTATATATTATAGTATATATATATTTTTTTAAAAAATGAGGTAAATGTGAGAGAACAATAAATTTTAATACTTTAATAATATTCTTAACATTAGATATTACAGAGGGCCCCAGGTGTAGTTGCCCCTTTGATCTCCTTGGCCAAAAGGTCTTCTTAATAAAAAAAGGGTAAAATTCAAAATTAATAAATTTTGAACTATTGACAAAAATAGGATACATAGTAAAGAAATCTAAAAAATAATGTGGTTGAAGAAAATATTGACAAAAATAGGGTGGTGAAATCGTGTACCCCGTACACGATTTCCACGTGGCTTCCATGTGGTTGGTCAATGGGACCAAAATCGTGTACGGGTTACACGATTTCCCTTTTTTTTTCTTTTTTTTTTTAAATCAACAATTACATTTCTTAATATTCTTGTTTTATAGCATACTCATATAAATGCGTCTGAAGATTAGAAATTCATAAAAACTTAAACTTTAAATTACAAACGAGTCATGTGCCACATGGTGGACGTCTTCGTTGACGGTGTGGACGATGAGGTACAAGCACTTCAAAGTGTTGCTGTTGATGAATTAATTCATCAATATCCTCTTGGGTGACGACGGATTGATGTTCATAATACTCTTGTTGATTGCCAGAACTCGATCCGATCTCTGCTCTAGGAGAAGTTGGACCTGGATCATGAAACATTGGATGTTCTGGTTCTGGGTCAACTTGTTCCTCTGGAATAGCTTCACCCTGTTGGCGTTGTCGTCTACGACGAATACGTCTTCGATCAGTGTCAGCAACATTAAGTCGTCTTGTCTGCTGAATAATATTTTGTACATTTACCAAGTTTTGATCACACATTGTAGTCAACTCTGGTAAATCTCGTTGTACAGAATATTGATGTACATCGTGGACAAAATTATTCTGAATGGTGAAAAATTTTAGTATTAAATAATGTTCGTATCATATAAATAAAAAATATAAGATGACAAAACTCTTACCATGCAGTAGTAGTAAGCACCGTCAGGGGTGATAAATCGCCTCGTGATTGAATCGTACCAGGGAAAGTAGTCGTCTGATACAGCTGGGCCATTTGTTATTTCTCCCTGTACGCAACGGTCACGACGTGCACGCCAGAATATTATATATTCTGCGTGAATTCGGCGCCAGTCTTGATCGTGCTTACCTCTCAGATCAATCTGGTGTAGTGCTGGGAGTGTCTGACACAATGATGGGACTAATTGTCGCATACTGAACTGTCGTAGAACACGATCTGGTTGATGCCACTCTATGATATGGAAACATATGAGAGGGCTAATGGTCAACCATATGTCATGACCATCATGAAAATAATCAGGTAGGGATGCCATAATTGCTTGTGTGTATGGCGTCCAATTAATCTGAAAAAAAAATAAGTAAACACAAAAAAAACTGCAATATTCATTTGTATATTCATTTATTACCTGACTGTGCATTAATCGGTCAAATATCTGTCGATATACCACGAGCATGTTCGCTGACTGTTCTGATGGAACTAAAATACCACTCCATCTAAAATTTTAAAAAAGTATATAATTAAATAGTTGTACCATAAAATAATAATTAAAAGAATATATAAATAAATTAATACTTGGCACTTAGTGGACCTGCGCCTGGGGCCTCCAACTGGATTTGTGGTGCTATGTTGTTAAAGCGATCATACGCCCATACTTGTAGCAGTATCAATGGCACTGCTATTTCCAAAGCCTGTGCATTACTGGCTCGACATAGTTCTCTGTAAAGCCATGCAAGGCAGGCGCCACCCCACGAGTATCTACCAGCTTGCTCGAAATTTGTCAGTAGTGGAAGAAATATTAGGTGGACAAGAGTGTTTAACTTGTTAGCGAATAAAAATCCTCCAATCAGTTGCAAAATATATGCTCGGGCATATCTTTGTATGCTGATGTCGTCAGCATTGGGGGACAACTCTGTAAATTGGGAGGCTAACCATGGGATACTCAACCTCGAGCCTTTCAAATCCATAGGTCAAACCCCCAAAAAATCCTCACAAGTTTGTTTCCAATCATATTGTAAGGATCCTGTCACAGGTTCTCTGTCCACTGGTAGTCCAAACTGAACTGCAATATCCTGTAACGTAATAGTGCATTCGCCACAAGGCATATGGAATGTGTGGGTTTCTAGTCGCCAATGCTCTACTAAAGAAGTAATTAGGTGTCAATCTAGTTGGATGAATCGAATTTGTGCAACCCCAATAAAACCCGCCTGTTGTACATATGGCATGATACGTGGATCGAATGGGATAGTTCGTTGAATTACTGCCTCCCTCCTTCGGCAGCTCAAAATTGTAGTAGAAGCACTATCCCATACTGATTGTGAACGATGAGAATTTTGTTGATATAGTTGTATGGAATTAGAAGGACCCGGATCCATGATGCGAAATCACTGAAACACAATTTCAAGTAAAAAAAACAAATTTTATTACATAAATAAATTCCATTACAAGTAGAAAAAACAACTCCGATTACAAAGGTTCATTACATAACAAAGACGAATCCATCAATGACCCGAAAACGAAGCACCTGATGTACGATGTGGACAAGTACGATATCCATTGTCGTGTGATTGTGTCCATTTTTCCAAGTCAATATCAGAAAAATATTCAAGACACTCGGGGTTCAATTGCTTCAACTGTTTCATGCACCTAATGAACTTGCGCTTTTGGTGTTGATTTTCTGCCTTAAACACCAAATCTTTCAATTGCCTCGATTTGTATTTCGTATTAAAATTACTAGTAACATGACGAAGACAATATCGATGGTATGCTCTAGGTTCACTCCAGCCAATCTCTTCATTGTTAATTGCATCAAGAATGCCTTTGTGTCTATCAGAAATTAAACAAATACCATCTCGTTTGGTAACATATTCGCGCAATGCCCATAGAAACCATGACCAACTGGAAGAGTTTTCCCCTTCAACAATAGCAAAAGCAAGGGGAAATATATGCCCATTTGCATCAATCGATAAGGCAGTCAATAATTTCCCTTTATACTTTCGGTATAGATGAGTTCCATCAATCTGAATTAATGGCCTACAATATTTGAACCCTTCTACTGCAGGACCAAATGACCAGAAAACTCGACCGAATATAGTTGTACCAGACACATCAGATGGAAGAAAATGTCAATCAACTCGTGTTCCAGGATTGTAATATACAACAGCACTCAACCAATATGGAAGTTCCGAGTATGATTTCTCCCAGTCACCAAACACAGCAATCAACGCTTTTCTCTTTGCTTGCCACACACGTCTATAATTCACATTATACCCATATTGTTTTTTAATTGCTTCTTGAAGCAATGCAACGGGTACACCAGGATCAGCCGTCACAAAATTTTGAATTTCAACACTCATAAAATTTGAATCAAGTTGTGAATGATCCTGTGTCAATTCTGAGTACAAACATGACTGCTCCCCTTCAAGTCTAGTAATTTCGAACATCCCATGTGTTTTACGCCGACAAACACGTAATCTCCAATCACAACCCTCCTTCCATTGTTTGCATCTCACATACCAAATATCCTGATTCGATTCTATTACGGAAATCTGATAATGATTTGTGACGCAATACTTTTTTACAGCAAGTTGGAGATCTTCTTTCGTGTCAAATAACATTCCTTTTTGTACTAGACTAGCACTATCTACATCTCTATTCCTTTCTTCAAGTGTCGATCCTTGTTCACATATTGAATTAGTAACATCCCAATCAATTTGAGTGAACATCTCGGACGGTACCAATTCATTGTCATGTTCAACACTTTCTTGTTCTCCAAACAATTCATCAATTTCTAGATCAATATCACTATCCCTATCATTACCAGGTTCGAGAACAACTAAATCTTCAGGACGCAACGACATATCTAATCAGATGTTCACAACTGTTACAATTTACATATATTAGTCTAATTTACTAAGTTAATAAAAAAACAACTCAACTTTTTATGCCCACATCAACCCAATAAACTTAAAAAAACAACTCAACTCTTCATGCCAAAATCGTGTACCCGGTCCACGATTTTAAAACCTCAATCTTGATATTATTTTCTCATCTACTCTATTTTTCCATCATATATTATTAAAATAACATTATTTTTTAAAAAAATTCTCAAACTCATGCAATCAAAAAACAAAATTATAAAATCAAAACTAATGGTCAAAAAATACTAAATCTTATACAAAACAAATAAATATTCAATATTAAAAAAAAATACCAGCGGTGGAGGAGACGCCGGCGGCAGTACGGTGGTAGGCGGCGGACAACGGCAGCGGCAGGAGGATTTTGGGCGGTGGAAGAAGAAGAGAAGGAGTGAAGAAGAAAGGAGGAAGCTGACGGGTTATAGAGGTGGAACTCGTGGACCCGGTCCACGATTTCCTTGCTGCATGGCATCAGCCGTGCAGGCGTGGCAGCAGGTGGCGTGGCAGCGTGGCAGGCGTGCAGGCGTTGACTGCAGAGTTGGCAGGGAACTCGTGGACCGGGTCCACGATTTTCTTACCAAAATCGTGTACCCGGTCCACGACGGGTACACGATTTTACAACCCTAATTTTGAGATTATTTTTCCTTTCTACCCTATTTTTGTCATATATTATTAAATTAACATTATTTTTAAAAAAAAATCTAAAAAAACACTTTAAGCTGATGCATCCTTTCTATTCCAAGGATAGATTAACAAACATTTTTTCATCACAATACTTATGATACATGCTTCTTTATTTCAAAACTACTCTACTTCAAATATTTTTAGTCTCTATTTTTTTAAAAAATATCTCTTTATCTATACAAAAAAATCGTCCAAGTCAATATACTTTTACATTTTTGTCCCTAAACTTTTACTAAATATCTCTTGATTTTAATGCAGTTATAACACTTGTGGTCCTAGTATTTTTTGTTAAATACTCTATAAAAGCGCTCCTCGTTAATACACAAGGAATCAACATAGATGTCTTTCTATTTTTGTTTGGGATAAAAAAAAAAAAAACACTTTTGTCCTTACTTTTAAAAAATTAAAAGGTAAATTGAGAGAGCTTTAAATTTTATTAATAATTTTTTAACACAAGATATTGAAAAGGGGACTCGTAGTTGTCTCTTTCTCCTTGCCATAAAATTCCCCTTCTAGTATCATACATGTTTTTTTTCAAGTTTTAGTTGGATTAAAAAACATTTTCGTCTTAGTACTTTTGTCAAAGCCCTATTTATTTGTGAAAAAAATTACTTTTGGTCTTATTTATGATTGGATTAAAAAAAAAAAAATTGATTTGATCGAGTAACAATATATTTTTCAATTAATAATGAGTTAATCTCAATATTTTAAAATTTTTAATAATTTATTCGTATGGATTAGAGGGGTAGATGGATAAATTATTTAGGGACTAGGTATGTTTATAAACTAAAAATTTTAAATTGTTACTTGACACCTAGTTTAGTTTAGATGAGTTTTTTTTTTTTTTTTTTTTTTTTTTTTTTTTTTTTTCATAATAGAGCTAAACTATTACAAATTTAAAAACCGCTTGACTAAATTATTACATATTAAAATTTGATTAATGAATAAAAGCATTATTTTCGTTTGATAATTATTTAGATCCCGTTTTATAACCACTTGGTTCATTTATTTTTGGCATTTTAAAAATTAAATTTATACACCCCACCCATAAACTTATATGTTTTGTTATCCATTTTATAAATATATATATTATTTTGTTATCCATTATATATATATATATATATATATATATATATATAAGTGAAAAATATATTTTTAGTTTTGAGTCTAAATTATTATCTGATGGGCCTTAATTTTTTATTTTTAGTTTTAACATTACTTCCACTCATAGTTTGTAGAGAAAATATATTTTTATCCCTAAGTTTTTAATCTAGTTTCCATATTTAGGTTTTAAATTGTTTTTCTTTTAGTTCTTAAATTTTGAGTTTGATTCCAATTTAACCTTTAAGATTTGTGTTTTGTTTTAATTTGGTTCTTAGATTTCAAATTTTATATTTTTAATTGATTTTTCATTAAATACTCCCTTCAATCTTCATTTTTAATGTCTATTAATTAATTCAAAATAATTATGAAGTGAAATTTCAAAATTAATTTTAATAGTGATGAAAAAAGAGAGTAAATTTAATTAGTTATGGTTAGAGATTTTAGTGTTGGCAATATTTGTTTAAATGTTCTCTTGCTTTTGCTCTCTGATGTGTGTCATTTGGCCTTGAATTGTTCTTCATGATGTCTTTGCATTTGTAATTTCAGACAGATGAATGTTGTTTCTACATAATATTTTTCCTTATCTAGAAAAACTTGTCTATCTATTCTCGTTGATGTTCTTTTCTAGAGTTGGTTCATTCATAAAAACATTGAAGTCATTGTCTTGTGAGTGCATCGACATTCATGAGTGTGTCAATCTTATGTGTAGGCAGTATTTATACCAAATTAGGTTACCAAACCTCGTGTTCAGCTCTTGCTTTAGTATTCTACATTTGTTTATGATATTTTTTGTATTGCTATAACATATTGCTTAACAAGATCTGTCATGTGTTAAATAACCTTAATTTCAATTGTAATTCTTTTAAATTAATTAATAAACATAAAACTAAAGATTGAAATGAGTATTTAATGAATAATTAAGGTTAAAAATATAAATTTTGAAATTTACACTAAATTGAAAATGTAAAATTGTGAACATTTTGAAACATAAACTAAATTGAAATCAAAACACTAAGGACTAAAAAAAAAATAGTATTTTGAAAAATTTAGAGATAAAATGAAAATAAAATTTAAAACTTAGGGACCAAAATTTTCTTTTTTCTAGTTTTTATGTTTTATTATTTATTTTCTCCGTGTTTTAAAAAAAACATGTCCAATTTTGAAAACTAAAAAAAATAGATAAAAACATATTTTTTATTTTTGGAATTTGACGTCGAATGTTTAAGTATAAAACGATGAAAATCATGATATAAAAAATACAAATTTCAAATTTCAAATAATTATATATAAAAAGAAAGACATTAATCGAATTATATCGATGAAAACGTTCTTTAAACTTGAGATAATCTTTATTTCTTTAAAAAGAACAGACAACTCAGACCTTTAGCATATAGCTGTTGTCGTTAATTTAGGCATTGTCAACTTTTCTTTTTCACACTTTTTCGATTTAGCATAGCATAAGTGCTTTTCTTTTATGGCTAGAGGATTTGAATTTCCCCTGTGACGTGGTAATGTTTAGAAATAATATCTCGGGTCGTGATTTTTTTTTTTTTTAATATGTACATATTTTTAATATAGTAGATGTAATGGAGTTAGAACCACAAATCTCGTGCTTGGTGTTTTTTTTTCTACTTTTAACTCATATGTTAGTTGAATTATACTTGTTTTGGCTGTTAATATTTATTTTAGATATAAATAAAGATAAAAATTTAGAAATATATCAATGTATAACTTTTTTGTACAACAACAGAAAGAATAAAAACAAAACAACTTAAGAAGCCAACAAATCACCAAGCAAAGTAGAATCCGACCATAGAGGGTAGTTTTCGAGCCAAATTGCTGAAAAACGAAAATTTCGATTGTGGTAAGCTAAGTCATGAGCGACAGAGTTACTCTTGCGATTAATCAAAAGAAAACCTTTAACCAATCTCGAATAGAGTCCA
The DNA here is from genome assembly GCA_002890555.2 of Lagenaria siceraria. Lineage (NCBI taxonomy): Eukaryota > Viridiplantae > Streptophyta > Magnoliopsida > Cucurbitales > Cucurbitaceae > Lagenaria > Lagenaria siceraria. The sequence continues at coordinate 7,689,227 of CM016484.1, forward strand.
CAAAAGCCTGAATCTCATTCACATATCGCGTTTCGCCAACCAATAGATCCAAACAATAAGAAAGTCAATTTCAGCCCATTGATGAGATATACTAGCTTCAAGAGCTGTAGAGATACTCTTATACAGGAGAAAAGCCTCAGCAAGTTCAATGGATCCTGTCAAAAGACAGAAGCGTTCCATAGCAAGCATAACGTTACCATTGGAGTCATGAACAATGACATCGATACCCACATCGCTGTTTAGAATAGCCACATCAGAATTCACCTTGAAGGCCGGACCTTGAGGAGGGGCAATCCAACAACAAACACCCTCGGGGTTCAAACAATGACAACAAAGCTGAAAGGAAGTTGGAGCAACAATATAAGAAAGCGAATGGTGATCCAAAGATTCCATTAAATCCATGCACATTGGATAGGATCGTAATTGGGAGAGATGTGACCTTAAAAAATAAGGAGATTGTGCCTGTATCAGATTGTCAAAGTAATAAGTGAAAAGATCTTGATGTATAGAGGGTATCAATTTGTACCCTTAAGCTTTTGAAATCGTATTAATTAAACTTTTGAAATTGTATCAATTTACACCCTCATTTAGATCCTATTTAAAAAATAGTGTGAAATTTATAATTGTTTCAATTAAGCTACTAAATTTTCATAGGTGGACCAATTTACTCCCTTTAATAAGATTAAGTTTGAACAATGTTAATGCATCAATTGTTACACACGTGTGGACTTTTTTAAATGTCGAATTAACAAAATGGATTATTAAAATTGAAGCGTTTTTTAAGGAAATCCCAAGTGAGAGTCTAAATTGATTCACTTGTAGATTTAATTGATAAAATTATAAGTCTTGCACGATATTTATCCAAATGAAATGTAATGAATAGTATAACTTGGTATATTTATGAAAATTCAAGATTTTAATATTGATCAAACTCCAAAGTTTAGGGACATTTTCTCTTAAAAAAAATTATATATACCTTAAAGTTTTTTTTTAAACTTGGTGAAAATTAATAGGTGTCTTTGAAATGAATTTATGCTGAATTGACATAATTATTGAAATTGATATACACCCAAGAGACCCAAGAGAAAGAGAGAAGTCAATAAATAGATTAAAAATATTAGGATAAAAAAGGAATGTGGTGATAAGTTGGAGACAGGACGGCCACATCCTTTGATTTCCTATTCAGTTTTATTCGGAATGTCCAGTTTTATTGGTTGTGCTTCTAATAAATCTTAATTAATTATAATAAATCTTAAAATTAACCTAACCTTAGGGATAAATTGGTAATTTTAAAGAATTATTTTCAAATATAGAAAAATGAGTAAAACTATTTATAAATGTAAAAAAAATTACTAATTCTATCACGGTCTATCGACAGTGAAATTTTTCTATGTTCGTAAAATAGTTTGATATTTTTTCCTTTTATAGTAATTTACCTATTTTAAATCTAAGATATATATATATATATATATATATATATGAAACTAAAATTAATCAAGTTCTAAAATATATTAACTAAAATAGTATTTGGACAATTACTAAAAACAAAAAAAAAAAAAAATATGAACAAAATTATTTATAAATATACAAAATTTACTGTTTATTAGCAATAGACTCCGGTAGAATTCTATCGCTTGCTATGTATCGCTCTAGCTATATAATTCTATTAATGCAGTCCATCACTGATAGATAGTAAAAAAAATTTCTATATTAATAAATAGTTTCGATCATTTTTCTATATTTGAAAACAACTCATAGTATTACAGTAAATTATGAAAAAAGAAAGTGATTTGAAAAAAAAATGGGAGAAACTTAATTTTATAGTTTATGAAAATCACGTGTTTGTAATGGTTAAAATAACATAACCTAAAATCTTTTAATCACCTGAATCAGAGTCTTAAAGTGGAAAAAAATCACCTGAATTGATTAATATAATGTTGTAATTTGATTTGGTAACTTCAAATCTTAACTTTGATAAAGTATCTCAAAGAACTGAGAAAAGAAAAGGATGATGAAGAAGAAAAAGTAAAATATAATAATAATAAATATCTAAACTATGGGTTGGAGCATTTTCTACAAATAAAAAATAAATAAATAAATGTCGGAGCATTAATGCAGGCCGCATGTGCAAGATTCGTGTCCCGCGTGTTTGTTTGAAGCGCAAAAAACATATAATATAATAAATATTATTCTTCAATAAATTAATGTAAGGTATCTTCAAAAGATAAATAAATAAATAAATAAAATAAGGACCATTGGTCTGACTCTAAAAGAAACAACCATTTGGTGACTGCTCTCCCTTGATTATTGAGTATTCCTTTTTAAGATTTATTTGAAATTATGAAATGTTGCTTCAGAATGATTTGTGAATTATGTGAAAGACAAACTTTATGTAGTAAATTTAAAGTGATCAATATGTCATAAAAATGATAAAATTGAGAAAAAAAAAATACATCAAATTTATTAAATAAAAATATAAGCAATAATTTGATGTCTTGAACGGTTCATATATTACATTTTAAAAATGTAAATAACAAATTAAAGAGACGAATAAGTAAAAGTATTACTTATATGTATAATTTTAAAAAATCAAAAAGGCTATCAGAAATATGATCTAAAGGGTAACATCCATTCCATATTTGGATCATAGTGATAAAAATTGATAAGAATTTTTTTTATATGCATATGTATGTATGGATGCAAAATTACTTAATCACGAGGAGTGTTTGGGTCTCCAACTTTAAGTGGGCGGTTATAGTCCACTTCATGTTTGAGCTTCAAATTATAATAATTAATGTTTGTAATTATGTTGCAAGGCCCAAATATGACATTTTTTTTTCAAAAAGAGTGTCACAACTTTTATAATTATTCCTTTTTTTTTACAACATGTAGCGGGAACATTAAACCTCAAACTTTGAGGTTGGTAGTAAAAATTTATGCAAGTCGAGTTATGCTCATCGTATTATTTTGTCTATATATTCATACATAAAATTAATTATAGTATTTTTTTAACTCATATTTTGAAATTTTAATTATATAGTGTTATTTTCATATGATCATTTCATATCATTTATATTACCTGTAAATATTTTGAAATTGACCATTGATGTTAATAAGCCAACGTGATATGATGTATATAATTTATTTGTTTATTAATTTGTTGTATACACACAACATTATTTAATGTTTTTTTTTTATTTTGTTTTTTTTTTTTGGCTTGTCGCCGCCTATAAATTGTAATAACTTTGACAATTTCATGTGAATTGATATGATATGCATAACTCATTACTGAATATCATATATACATATAGATAGTGTAGTAGAACAAATATGAAATATAGAAATTTATACTTCTAAAAGAAGTAGATATGTCAAATATTATATCTGAAAGTTGGATCTTTTTCTTTTGTATAAAAGGGTTGTGGTATTGTATTATCAAATCGTACTCCTAGAAGGTTTGTAGAAGTACTTGATCGAATGGGTTCATAGGTGGTAGAAATTCTAGGAAGTTCTATCCTTGAAGATTGAAATTGTATTTCTACACTTCCATCTTCATTTTCAATAATTTGAGTTAGTTTTGGGTCTTCAATTGAAGGTTTAAAAGCATCGTTTAGATTCCATCTAGGATTATGTGTGATTTGATTCCAAGATAACATTCTTGGAGTAAACGTATTTGAATATTCTGTATTGGCTTCCATTAAAAGGGTATGGTCTTGGGGAGAGATTCTAAGAGCTCTAGGAGACAAGTTTGTATGCATTAATTTGTAGTGTATTCGAAACATGGTTACAATGGATTCGGTTTGTGGTTCCCAATCCATATTCATAATTTTAATATTTAACATTAGAGATTGTAGTATATTTGGATCACTTAATGAAACAGAAAAATTTGGATAACAGTTAAAATAAACTGGTCCCTTTTCAAGATTTGATTCAACTATAGAAAGAACTGAATTTGAGAAATTTCTATGTCTTTTATCAGGCAATATTAAAAGAATTGGAGTATCTAACCCTATTCTATAGAAGGGTTTTACAGCTACTTGTACTAATCCTATATGGAGAAATTTATAATCTTTTTGGTGCTGAAGAATTGATTGTCTAGAAAACAAGTGGAGAGTCTCAGAGAGTTTATTAATTGGAACCAATTGTTCTGTGGTTTTGATACGATAGTCTTGAAAAAAAAAATCAATTTTCCTATTTGAAAATAGTTTAATATCATTTTTTGTATAGTCCAATTATGAAGATTTTTCTCTATGGTAGCTATTTGAAGTTCTTGACTGTTAACTATAGAGATTGGCGAATCGTTTGAGTAGTCTTCTATTATATTTGAATCCTTTATGACATGAGCCTTAGATAGTATTTTTCCAATTAACTTAGACATTAAATTTTATAAAGCTTATAGCCTTAATAGGTTTCCAAATATCTATTGTGGAGAATAACCAATGTGCTAAAATTCTACAACACAGGAACACCAAGTTTACCACCGGTTACGATTTTACTGCCGGGAACACAAGGTTACCAACGTGCTAATCAGTAGAAAACAAACTAGCAAAGCTTGATTATAAGCACAAAAGATTCCTTGGATAGATACTAAGGCAAAAGCAATTAAGATTTAATGCTAAACTAATTGAGTCAACACTACTCCTACTAGCAATATGCATGACATTAATCAATTAAATGTTATTTCTAAACCCTTTAGAATAAATTAACTAGAACTTGATAAAGATTTTTGGTCCAATAAAAACAAATTCTTAAGAGACGCTTTCTTTAACTCTTTTGACAAAACCGATCAAGAAGAGATACGACAAGAATATTATAAAACAATGGAAAAATTAAAAATAAATATATATTTTTTCCAATGGATAAAGCATCGAACTTACTATCAAAATTACTACTTTTCCATATCAGTCTATTAATACAAATACATCTCTTCCAACCTGGGAGACTACAAATGCTAAAAAACAGATAACTACTACACATCCTCCTTTAGAAGAAATAAAATTCCACCACAATGATAATAAAGAAGTAATAGCCTCCCCTTTCAAAATGATTGATTCACCTGAAATTGAAACAAAATTACCAACTTTAAAAGATATAAAAAATATACAATTACAGAACAATTATTCTAAAAAATTCTACATACAATATCCAATCAAGTTGAGAGAATAGAATCTAAACTTGAACCTCATTATTATTCCACCAAACCACAGCCTCAACCGCTTGATAAAACAAAACCTTTATTCAAACCTTTTGAAATCTCAGATAAAGATATAAATTAAATTAATTTTTCAAGCAAAGAATCTAACAATATCTTAGAAAAAATAATCTCAATTACAAAATTTAACGTTAAATCCATCAACATCTAAAGGCCAAAATACGTCGACTTCCAAAATTAACACTATAAATGAAAATCCTGACAGCCCAAATTCTAATACCCTAGAAGAGCCACATTTGGAAGAACAATTTCAAAATCTTACCCTTGGGAAAATAACAAACTCAAGATACCCAAAATTAAAGAATTTTTTAATAGACCATCTTTCCCCGATCTGCAATACGAAGAAAGACATCAATTAGCTCAAGCTCAATATACTGGAAATGGTATCTATGAATGGAACATAGATGGCATGACCGAACACCAAATCCTAAATTTAATGCACGAAATGACTTTGGCTGCTACAACCTATAAACTACACGATAATACTGACTACCGTGTTGCTCAAATGCTTATCTCCGATTTCACTGGCAATTTAAAAGGATGGTGGGATAACTGTGTATCCTAAGCAGATAAACTAAGGATTCTAACTACCGTTAAAACTGAACAAAGTGGCACAACAATAAATCAAATACAAGATGCTGTCGCAACCTAAATACACTATTACTAAAAAATTTATCGGAGAACCTGTTCAATTTCAAGAGCGAAGTTCTGAAATCCTTTCCAACCTTACCTGCCCAAAACTTCAAGATTTTAGATGGTATAAAGACGTATTCCTAAGCAAAGTCTTTACTAGAACAGACTGCAATAATCAATATTGAAAAGAAAAAGTTCCTTTCAGGTTACCAAAACTATTCGCTGAAAAGGTTCGACAAACGATTAGGCAAACTTACAAGGAACTATTCCTTTTGATAATTTGACTATGGAGAACTAACTAATTTTATTAATAATGAAGGACTTAACCCTTTGTACAGATCTCAAACTAAAAGCAAAAATGAAAAATGATTTTCGCAAACAAAAGCAAGAACTCGGATCATTTTGCGCTCAATATGGTTATGAAAAGATACGAGCTCCTTTTGCGAGAAAACAACCCAAAAAATACAGGAGAAAATACTCTTACAGAAAACCTTACAGAAACCCAGAATATTATTTACAACAGACAACCTAAGAAGAAAACTTATAATCAAGGCCAAAAAGAAGAACTAACAAACTATAGGACTACTAAAAAGGAAAAGAAGTTACTTGCTACCAATGTAGACAAAAAGGGACATATAGCTCCAAATTGTCCTATGAAGAGAAAAATTATTAATTTAGAAATAGAAGATGACCTTAAAATTCAACTCCTAAATTTACTAGCACCTTCAGATCTTTCTTCTTCTTCATCGGACAGTAATGATGAATCCTATTGCGACCAAATCTTTAAAGTACAAGAAGAAACTGAGAGTATCACTTCTGACACCTCATCCTCCTCCAGTAATGATCAAATAGAAACATGTACCTGCAACAAAACCATAAACGTTATTTCAAAAGACCAAAAAATACTTTTTGAAGCTATTAGCCAAATCGAAGATCCAGAAATCAAAAAAGAATATTTTGAAAAGCTTAAACACTTAATCACTGAAGAACCTAAACATCAAATTATTCAACATTATAATCTTAAAGACATACTTTCACGTTTTGAACCAAAAACAACCCCAGTAACTATTTCCGACCTCCAACGAGAAATAAATATAATAAAAGAAGAAATTTCAAATATTAAAAAAGAAAATTCTCAGATCAAATTTGAACTTTTATCACTCCAAACACAACAATTAATTGATCAACCTTCAACCTCTGAAGCTCCTAAAAATATTGAAATTGATAATAAAGCTAATGAAATTTCTCATGAATCTTTTATCAATCTCATTAATAAAGTCCAATTACAAAAATGGTATTCTATAATAAATCTTGTCATAGCCAAAGAATATCATTTAACCTCTAAGGTTCTCATAGATTCAGGTGTTGATCAAAATTGTATTCGGGAAGGATTGATACCTACCAAACTACTTAAAAAAAAACATCTTAAAAACTACATAGTGCCAATGGTCAACGACTAAAAATCCGTTATAAACTCTCAAATGCCCATATTTGTAATCAAGGATATTGTTTTAAAAATACCTTTATATTAGTTAAAGATCTAGATGAAGAAAAAATCCTAGGTACACCCTTTCTTTCTCAACTTATCCATTCTCTGTAAACGAGAAAGGAATAAGTTCAAGAATATTAGATCAGAATATTATCTTTAAATTTGTAAATCTCATGTCCACTAAAACAATACACTCTATTCAACATTTTGCAATCTTTAAAACAATTAACTCCATTAAAGAAAAACACAACAAATAGAATTTTTAAAAGTAGAAATAGGCTATAAGAAAATTGAAAAACAACTGAATAACCCACCAATCCAAAATTAAATTAACCAATTCAAAGAATTAATTGAAAATGATTTATGTGCTACTATTCCCAATGCCTTTTGGGAAAGAAAACAACATATAGTTAGTGTCTCTTATATCAAAACCTTTCACGAATCAAAGATTCCTACAAAAGCTAGACCCATACAAATGAATGCTGACTTATTAAAACATTGCCACAAAGAAATTCAAGAACTCTTGGATAAAAGGCTCATACATCCAAGTAAATCACCTTGGAGCTGTGCCGCTTTTTATGTCAACAATCAAGCTGAAATCGAACGAGGAGTACCTCGTCTGGTAATAAATTATAAACCCTAAAACTCTGTTTTAGAATGTATACGTTATCCAATCCCAAATAAAAAAGATTTAAATAGTCGAATACAAAATGCTGTAATTTTCTCAACATTTGATATGAAATTTGGATTCTGGCAAATTCAAATTACTGAAAAAGATAAATACAAAACAACATTTAATGTTCCATTTGGACAGTATGAATGGAATGTAATGCCATTTGGATTAAAAAATGCTCCCTCCCAATTTCAAAATATCATGAACGATATTTTTAATCCTTATCAAGATTTTACAATAGTTTATATTGATGGTGTTTTAGTATTTTCACAATCAATAGAACAACACTTCAAACATTTACGAATATTTCATAAAATAATCAAACAAAATGATTTGGTAGTCTCCTTACCAAAAATAAAATTATTTCAGCAAAAGATAAGATTTTTAGGTTATGATATTTTTCAAGGAAAAATAAAACCAATACAAAGATCCATAGAATTTGCTAATAAATTTCTGGATGAAATCACAAATAAAAATCAATTACAAAGATTTTTAGGTTGTTTAAACTATATTTCAGACTTCATTCCAAGTTTACGACAAACATGTGAACCCCTTTATCAAAGACTTAGGAAAAATCCTCCTCCATGGACTCATGAACATACATGCATCATTAAAACCATTAAGGGCTTAGTTAAAAACCTTCCATGTCTATCCATCATTAATCCAAATGCATGCCTCATTGTAGAAACAGATGCATCAGATATAGGATATGGTGGTATTGTCAAACAATCTATTGATAATCAAGAACAATTAGTTCGATATCATTCTGGTATTTGGTTAGGATCCCAAAAAAATTATTCAACCATATAAAATTTTTTATCAATTATTGTATGCACAAACAAGTTCCAAAGCAATTTAACCAACAAAAGTTTTGTAATACGTGTTGATTGCAAGGTAGCTACAGATGTTTTACAAAAAGATGTCAAAAATCTAGTTTCCCTTCAAATTTTTGCCAGATGGCAAGCAATACTTTCCTGTTTTGATTTCAAAATTGAAGCTATAAAAGGCAGTGCAAACTCTCTTCCTGATTATCTTACTAGAGAATTCCTTCAACGCAAAAGTGAGAAAGCAAGTAAAAAAGAAAAAGAGAGAAAATGAACTCCTCCAAGAAAGAAGATAAAAAGAAGCTGAACAATGCCTAACGCCTCCTCAATCTAAAGCATCATACTCCCAAGCATATCAATTTCTTCAGGGTGAGTCCTCACAACCAAAAGTCGATTGCAAAGGGGTGTCAATTCCATTCCTCATAACCATTTCAAGTCGATTGCAAAGGGAAAAATCCCCAGTCAATTCCATTATCAAATAAATTTCAAATTTTGGGATCATCAATCCCTCCAAGGCCTTCTGCCTTGACAATTACCTCTACGCCAATAAAATTAGAGGAGTCCTCTACTCCTCCAGCCACCTATGCTCAAGCCATTACAAGACCAAACCCTCAAAATCAAGAAATTACTCCTTCTAGATCCTTCAATTATCAAGCATCCTCATCATCCTCTTATTTTAATAAACCTCAAACCTCTTATATTACATAGAACCTGAATTTTTAGGAAATTCTATCCCTGAAACGATTCAAAAAATATTTCCATAAAATTTTCACTTTATTCCAAGCCATCCTAAAAAAACCCGACTATTCTATGAATTCATCCTTGTCTTCCATGGAATTACTCATACACGAAACAAAGATGACCACAACATAATTTCTTTTTCAAAAGTACGAATTCTACGATGTTTGACACCAACCAAATGGAATCAAAAATATTTACACTGAAAAAATGATTTTCTCCTCACATTTCTTCCACAAACCTACTTTATATTGATTATCAAAATGCTTGGTACCAACATGTTTTGGCTAAATAATTTCAATCATTCCTGGTTATTATGTTTGACAAAACATGTATTCAAAACTTTCCTTTATGGTTCAATGATTGGTGGGATTTATTTGGCCTTAATGAAGCAATTTTACCATATCAACTCATTGAAAGTTTTAAATTCTTTTCTGACAATATTTTTCCAAATTCTTTAAATCCAATTTTACGTTTTTCAAATTATTTTCATCTCGCATGGATATTTTGCTGGAACTACTCAATATCAAAAACAAATGGTGTTTCTCGCCTCCTACGAACATTCCGAATCAAATGGTGGGACAAATTCAACACTGCTGTTGCTTCAAAACATATAGTCGAAAAATGGTTCTCTATCTATCCACAACATTAAAGCCCAAACTTGCAGAAAAGCCAACATTTTTTTAACTCAAAAATCCAGATTAATGGCTGCTATGGCACAAGTCACAAATGAAGAAGAACTTGGTGTCAGCATCCAAAAAATTTCTTCTCAATCCACCACTAGTCAAGAAGATAGCACATCTCATATCCAAGAAGATGAAGATCAGAGGAATTTTTACCAGCTTCTTTAGTCAAATCTACTCCCAGACAAAATCAGCGGAACAAAATCAATAAGCAACACATTATCAAACTCGTCCTCATCAGCATGTAATCTTTCAGGTGTCATCTTTTGTACAGATGTCATATAAAATATTACGTGTCTCGTACGTGTCAACAGATGTCTCTACACCTCTTGTGTAAAATATTACGTGTCATGTAATATATAAGTATATTCTTGTAAATATCAACAGGTGTATTGTAAAACTTATTACATGTCTTGTTAATAGTCACTATGTGTTAATGTGTATTTTGCTTCCTCCTCCTATAAAAAAGGAAGCTCAGTTGCTAAATGGAGGCAGGTTTTTCTTTTTAGCCTTGAATATTTGCGTTTTAAGAGAAGAAATTGTATCTGTGATATTTCAATAAAAGTTATTATTTTCTCTACTACTTTCTTGAAGTCTTAATTCGGTTCAAAGTTCCAAGTAAGTTTTCTATAACACTTATTTTCATATTTCCAAGTAAATTTTATTTTCATATTTCCATATTTCCAAGAAAATCTCTAACTCTATCAATTTATTACGAACCTCGTAATAATTATCTCATAATCATTCCATCATTCTATTTCTTACATAAAATCCATACACATCATTTCATTACACGTGTCATTCATGCACCAACACCACATACAACATGTCCAAATCCTATTTCCCCCCTGCCCAGCATTTATATATATATCTATATATATATATATATACGCGCACTAGATATCTTTCTACTTGTGTGCATTTTGAGAGGATGTGTTCCATTGTTAATGACGGTTATTATATTAAGTTGTTAATTATATTTTTTTTTATTATCAAAGTGAGTTTAGCTCAACGATAGTTGGTATGACCTTTTTCCATAGAGGTCAGATGTTTGATCCCCACCTCTTAGTGTTGTTGTGTATACACAAAATATTATAATTTTTATTTACATATATTTTTAGTTAACTCTAATTTAATTTTTTTAATTTACGGTTTTTATTATATATCTCATATATCTTCAATGTCCCTCAGGTTTTAAAAAAATTTGATAATTTACGTTGATGTACAATTTTAAAAATTTATATTTTAGAAGTTGATATGTGTTTATTATATACGATATGTGATTGTAGTTGTTTAAGTGAGTGTTTGTCATTAAGATTGGTTGGAACATCGGCCGTATCACAGGATTATTTTTTCCTTATTTATGCAACAGCGTATTTTTTTACTATTGGTTTTTTTTTCCTTTCTGGCTTATTTCCTTCTATTGCTTCCCTTTCTTGGTTTCATGCTAGGGTTGGCCCATTATTTTACAATCTGTATGAGTTGAGTTTGTTAGAACGACTGAAGTATTTTAGCATCCCGTCTGCATACTGTTTGAAGAAAAGATTTGATGGTGTTGTAATGATCAAGGTAGTTAAACTTGATCATTGGAAGGTTCGAAATCTCTTCGTTGCTTAAGAACGATTTCTCTAATTTAGGGGAGCCTAAGTTTGCATGTAAAGGATACTTGGCAGTAAGGTAGAAAGATCATGACGGTGAAAAATTATCACTCTTAGGAGAAGTCTAAAAGAAACTTACCGATACTATACTTAAAGAGAGCTTAAGTTTCTTCGTGTTAAATTGATTGCAAATTAAGAGTTATAAAAATAGAATATTTGTTAAATTGATTGCAAGTTAAAAGTTAGATATTAAAATAAATTAAAACAAAAAAAATTTAAAATGAAAAAGAAAAAAAAAAAGTGTCTGGACATCGTAACCCAAGCCCTTAAGGCGCCTTTAATGAGGTATGTTATTTTTAATTGAGTATATTATATTTAAAATATAACGAATTTATTATATATATATATTTAATATAAAAAAACATCACTTTTAATAGATCGGTCCATTCTCATATTTTAGACATTTATTTTATTTATTATTATTACTTTTTAACAATTTACTTATTTATTATTATTATATCTTTTTTCTCTTCTTCTTCTCCCTTTTCTTTTCTCCCTTCTTTGAGATGCGTATCAAAGTTTAGATTTGAAATAACCAAATCAAATTACAAGATTATAATAACAATTCAGGCGATCCAGGTGATTTCTTTTCCCTTGAAGACTGTAATTCAGGTGATTAGATGTTAGATTAAATTATTTTAATCATTACAAACACGTGATTTTCATAAAATATAAAATTAATTTTCTCTCATTTTTTCAAATAACTTTCTTTCCTCCTAATAAAAATTAGTTTAAAATATCATAGGTTGTTTTCAAATATAGAAAAATGAGACAAATTATTTATAAATATAGAAAAATTTTACTGAGACATCAGCAATAATCTATCGCTTGATCGATAAGCTTTTATCATCTATCATTCAAGCAATAGAATTCTATTACTAATAGACAGTGAAATTTTTCTATATTTATAAATAGTTAGATATTTTTTTTCTACTTATAGTAACTTTTTTAAAATAAAATTGAACAAACTTTGAAGTACACCCACCAAAATGATATGTTTAACTAATAAAAATTAATATCTTTTTATTTAAGATGGAGATTCTTCTTATAAACTTAAATAGGATATCGAGCATATGGAGGATTTTTTCAATAAATTAATTTTGGGAATAGACACGAAGAATGTATTACCCGTCCTGTCTACAACTTATCATCATATTCCTTTTTGACCCTAATATTTTTTAATCTATTTATGGACTTTGTTTTTTTGTACATCAATTTAGCATAATTTCACTTTAAAGACCCCTATTATTTTTCTCCAAATGGAAGGTTCAAATTTTCATCCAATTAAACAAATTTCAATAATTAATTCTTTTAAAAACAAATTAAACTTAACAATGTATATAAAATTTAGATACCCATCAATTTTGAGTTGTATTGATTAAAATATTTAACTAATAATTTTATCGATTTAAACTTTGAATCTTTTAATTGTATCAATCTATGCATTTTATTACATTCTGTTTGTATAAACAAGGTCGGATCTATGAAGTGACCAGGAGCACTTGCCCGTAACATTTTACATATCTGTATATTGATTTTGATTAAATATTAAAATTTTATATATATATATATATATGTATATCTTGTTCGATAAGAAGCAATTGTTGAGAACTTGGCTTTAGTGGCGTTGCATGGCTTACCTTTTCAGCCGCAGTTGCCTACTTTTCATTTCAATTTTTAACATATTACATCTTTCTAATTTTTTTAAATATATAAATTAATTATTCATAAAATATATTTGCATTTTATATCTAATAGATCTCAACAATATTAAAAATTAACTGTTTTATAAGAGAAAATAAATATTTTGTGTCTAATTAAACTTTAAGTTTTAAGTTTTATACTTAATAAATAAATTAATTAAAAAAATATCTAACCGTATCTATTAAGCAAAATGTTAAACTTAATGTATAATATAACATCTCATTTTTAACATTTTCAAATATGTGAGAGGCTATTGATCAAATCATAATTAATATTTCAGGAATCTATTAAACACAAAAATCGAGGATTAAGAGAAATGCTTAACATTTTTTTAAGTTTATGAACTATATATAAACAAAAATCTAGAAGTTTATGAGCTAAACTTTTAATATTATATATACATTTGTGTCCCCTCTGACTTGAAGTTCTAGATCCACCACGGTGTATAAATATCGTGTGAGACTTATAATTTTATCTACTAAACCCCTAAGCTTTCTTAATCAAATTGGACTCTCACTTAGGATTTATTTAGGAAATCGTTCATGCATCAATTATAGTAATCCATTTTTGTTAATTCTAGATTTGAAGAAGTTTATACACGTGTAGGAATTTATATGCATTAACAATTTTCAAAGGTAATCTTATTAAATGGTCTAAATTGATTCACCTATGAAAATTTAGTAGTTTAAATGACATAATTATAAATTTCACATAATATTTCTCCGATAAAATCTGAATGAGGGTGTAAATTGATATACTCGTAAAAGTTAAGGATTTAAATTGATGCAATTATTAGTTTAGGATTTCATCTCATACAACTTCTAAAATTTAAAACTATAAATGATATTTTCTCTTCTCACAAAAAAAAAAAAAAAAAAAAAAAAAAAGATATTTTTCGAATTTTATGCTTATTGATATTTACAATATAATATTAACAAAAAAAAAAAGTAAAGGGAAAAATATATTTTTGGTCCATAGGTTTTAGGTTTAATTTCTATTTAGAGTTTTAAAATGTTACCCATTTAGTCCTTAAGTTTCAAAACGGTATAATTTCACCCTTGAGATTTAAGTCTTATTTCAAATTGGTCCCTAAATTTTAAGATCTTACATTTTTAACCTCGATTATTTTCATTAAATACTCATTTTCAATCATTGAGGTCAATATCTATTAATTAATTGAAAATAATTATGAAGTGAAATTTTAAATTTAATTTTAAGAGTGATGAAAAATAGTGAAACTTAATTAATTATAATTCATTTAACTATTTTAAATTTAGTAACATACATTAACATTAAATACATAAAATGAGTATTTAGTGAAAAATCGAAGTTAAAAATGTAAATCTAGAAATCTAGAGACCAAATTCACACCAAACTCAAATATGAAGGGTAAAATTGTAACATTTTGAAATTTAGGACTTAAATTGAAATCAAATTTAAAACTTAAAGACTAAATGTGTAATATTTTGGAATCTAAGGATCAAATAGAAATTAATTCTCAAAAATAAAATTCACGACCAGATAATTTTTTTAAAAAAATTATTACTTCAAATCTTGTAGCCATAAAAACAAAAGAGAAGCACTAATGCGAAGTCGAAAAATTTCGAGCTTGTTTAGAATGATTTAACGAAAAAGATGTTTTCAAAATGTTTTTTTTTTTAAACACTTTTGATAAAAATTCCTTAAAATAAAAATACACGCGTTTCATAACTCTTTTCAAAAGTGTTTTTATGTAAAAATTTTGTTTGGTTTCTTATATATTAAAAGTTGTTTTTATAAATTTCAAATTACTATAAAAGAATTTTCCGACAATGGAGGTAATAGTCGATGGTCGGAGGTCGGAGGTAGCCAACAATGGTCGTCGGGATGGGGGTCACCAGAAGTAGTGGTTGGAGGTTGGCCGACGGTTGTCAAAAGTGGTGGTCGGCAGCGGTCTCCGAAGATCGGTGCCGGAGATTCCCACGACGGTTCTCAGAGGTGGTGTAGGGAGTTTCTCATACAAATTAGGGAGAGATTGCTCAAACTTCATATTTTTCTGAAAGTTGGTTTCAAGTGGTTATCCTAAACCAACTTATTTTCATAAACTCATTTTTTCAAAATCCATTTTAAGTGGTTGTCAAACACATGATTTTTTTTTCGAAATGACTTATTTTTAATTTAATCACTTGGAAAGGTATTCCAAACACACCTTCCATTAAGGTCTCTTTTGCAAAAAAAAAAAAATAATAATAAATAAAAATAAAAATTGTATTTATTTTTTTATAACATATATTTAGAGCCCGTTTGGATTAACTTAAAACAATAAATGATTTTCAAAAATTCATTTTCATTTAAACACTTTTGATAAGAAGTATGTAAAATAAAGACACTAATGACTTTCAAAATTCATTTTGAGTGATTGTCAAACACTTGTATTTCTTTCAAAATAATTTTTTTAAAAAAAATTAAACACTTGAAAAGGTATTCCAAATACACTCTTAATCATGTTTTCCTTTTATCTTTTTTACCCAAACATTTGGTTTCCTAATCAAATTTCAAAAATAAAAACAAGTTTTGATATATATTTTATAGGGAAATTACTATGAACAAAAAAAAATATCAAACTATTTACAAATATAGAAAAATCTCACTATCAGTGATAGACCGTGCTAGAATTCTATCATTTTCTATCGCTCAAGCAAATAAATTCTATCACTTGAGCGATTGAAAGCGATAGAATTCTATTGCGGTCTATCACTGATAGACTGTAAAAATTTTCCATATTTGTAAATAGTTTGCTCATTTTTCGAGCTAAAAAGAAAAAATTAACACCCCATTTGATAATGATTTCATTTTTTTTTTAAATTTATGTTGGTTTTCTTTTCCTTTCTCCTATTATGAATTTCACATTTGTTAAAAAAAACGCTTGAAATTCTAATAAGTTCTAAAAACAAAACCAACTTTACTGTTTTTTTTTTCAGTTTTCAAAAGTTAGATTGATTTTTGAAATTATTTGTAGAAAGGGAATAACAAAACATAGAAGTTTATGTGTGGAAATAGTATTTATAAACTTAATTTTGAAAATAACAAAAATAAAAAATCAAATAGTTATAAAACAGAACCTAAATGATTATTAAATGGACTAAAATCTAAATTAAGTGTAAGTTTTATTTTGTAACGATTTAGCATTTGTAGTTTATTAAACACATTCACGCCCTAACTAATTCTTCCATTTACATATCTATGAAGTCCCATTAAAATCTTAACAATATTGTAGCAAATTTGAAAATATTGAAATATTGAGAGTAACTTGTTATAAATTGAAAAGTATAAATGACTAAGAGTAGGAATATGTTTAGGATTGATTTTTAAATTGTTAAAATCACTTTGTCCTTTTTAAATTCACTATGAAACATATTTTAATGGTTCAAACCCATTTTTATGAAATAAAAATTAAAAGTGATTTAATTAAATATTAAATTAATTTCAAGTGATAAAACTACTCTCAAACATGTACTAAGTTATTAGAAACTAAAGTTTAAAAAAAAACAATAAATTTTTTACTCAAAACTTTATTTAAATCCAATTAAAAAAAATTAAAAATTCTCACAATTTAAAATTAGAGCAAATATCAATTTATACTCTGAGCTTTGAGGGTTGTATCAATTTAACCTTTAAACTAATAATTGTATCAATTTAAATTCTAGACTCGGTAAGTTTTATCAATTTAAATCTCAAACTAATAATTATATCAATTTAAACCTTAAACTAATTTAATAAATATATTAATTTAAATCCTATACTTTCATAAGTGTATCCAAATAAAACATAATAGAGGGTTTAAATTGATACAATTATTAATTTAAGGTTTAAATTGATACAATTATTAATTTAAGGTTTAAATTGATACAAGTTTTAAAGTTCAGGAATATAAATTATTATCGGCTTATAAAATTATAGAAAAATAAAGTTGTCTCATATTTACCTTTTAATTTCTTTAAAACTATATGTATATTACAAAATTTTAGTAAGAGGGCTTTTGGAAAAGCAGATAATCGATAAAAGTAGAGACCAAAGGCCTTTTTTTTTTTTAGCCAAACAAAAATAGAAAAGAGATTTATGATGATTCCTCTTTTTAGAGTGTATTGACTAAGATAACTTTTATAGGCATTTAAAGAAAGTATAAGACCACAAGTGCTACATGTTGTAGTGCTTAAATGACATTATTTTTATATTGTAAAAATAAAAGGAACTTTATTTTTATGAAAGTTATGGGACCAAAAGTGTTAAAGTATATTGATTCGAAGGACTTTTTGCCATAGACAAAGAGATATTTAATGAAAATTTAGAGACTAAAAGTATTAAAAATATATTAAAATGAAGTAATTTTGAAATAGACAAGAATTAAGAAATACGTGTCATAAGTATTTGAGATTAAAAAAAAAGTTTGATAATCTAACTAGGAAAAGAAAGAACATATATATACTTGATGATGCATTGTTTTAAAGTCTATTTACTAAATACTAAGAAGACTTTTTGGCAAGGAGATCAAAGGGGCAACTACGTACACTTTGGGGACCGTCCTTAATATCTACTGTTAAAAATATTATTAAAAGTATTCAAATTTAATGTAAAAAAATATTGTTCTATATATATATATATATATATATATATAACCTTTTTTATTTTTATTTTTTTTTAATTCAATCAGTAAGCTTTGTTTAAACCGAGATTTCAAATGAATTCAATTTCAAATCCTATTTGGATGTTACATTAAAAAAAAGGTCGGATTTCACATAATTTTAGGGAGAATTTTTTAAAAATAAAAAAATAAGAGAAATTATTTACACAAAATAGTAAAATTTTTAAATAGTTGTGATATTAGGGTCTATCAATGATAGAAATGATAGAAGTTTATCACTTACCGATGCTATAGAAGTCTATCAATGTTTATCCATGTTTTTTTTTTTTTTACTATTTTATATAAATAATTTGACATTTTTTCTATTTGTGAAAATTTCCCCAATTTTATAGAATTTAGAGTTAAATGACTTATTTAATCTCGTCATATTCTAATTTTCAATTAATCATAGTAAAAACTTACATTAGTAATTTTTTTTATCTTTCTATTTTTTTCCGATAACCATTTGTTGATGTGCACATCTCATGATTAGGTCACTCTCCCTTGTTTTACGCTTGGTTCAAGCCGGCTTGCAACAGAACTCGCATCGGTCTGGTTCCAAGTCGAGTATAGTCTAATATCTTAATTAGTACACAAGTGTTTAGATTAGAGCTAAGTATACAAAATATTACTTACCCTTGCCGTGGTGGAACATAACTATTTATAGACTTCGTAGTCTGACATCCACTTGAAACATGTGCAATGCTGGCAGTGTTAACAAAAGGTGTGATTATTGAGATCGGAGGGTTTTTGTTAGTGAATATAGCCTAACTATTTCTCTTTTAGAAACCTTCAAAGTTTTCTTGAATTTGAGCCTACCTCGTGGAACTTCGACACCATATCTAAACATAAATTTTAAATACATTCATTTTAAAAAAAAAAATTAGTAAAAAATTTAAAATTATTTCTTGAATTTTAGTAAACCACTAGGGAATATAATTTAATTGTAAGGTTGGGTGGAAGTGGGAGGATCGGTTCTGATCTTTAAATTACATCGACATAAAGATTCCTTACAATTTTACTTTTTGCAAAATGCCTGATGATGACATTAATCTTAACCAGTTATTTTTATCATTTATCATCTTTTACTTTTTTTTTTTTTCAAACTTCCACGAAAATATCGCTGTCCAATAAAAAAAAAAAAAAAAAAAAAAGGCAAAGTATTATTGCTAAATACAAAGAATTGGATTCCAATATCTACCATATCACAATTTAATTTCGAAATGTCAACAAAGCATTAAATTAAATAAATAACGGCAACTATACATATAATAATTAACGGGTGAAATTTTCAGCTTCGAGATGATATATTTATTATTGGTTTAAATCTGATTTTGGTTCATAAGCTTTTCTAAACTTTCAAAATCACTATTTATCAATAAAAAAAATACTTGATTAAATCTATCTGAAAAAAACACTAAAGTTCATTAATTAAACCACTAAATCACTTCATATTAAATCTAATTGGTAATTAAGTAAAATGAAACATAATTAGAAGAAATTTAAATTTAAATTTTTTTAGTACAATATATTTTGGATATGAAAATTTCAACTTTTAAATAGGAAATGAGTATATGTCAATTACTATCAGCTATATTTAGGTAGACATGTATTATAATTAGTACATGATTATGAAACATATACTATGATTATAAAACTATGAAGTAAATTTATGTACATATTTTTTTAATCTTAGATTATACTGATCATACATGCTACATAAATTCAAAAATTACTTCATATAGTGCTGGTTTTTATTATTTTCCTTTTTAAATTTACTTAAATTTCAAAATTATTTTGAGAAAATAAAGATTTTGAAATTGCACGAGTTACCAAATAAAGTTTAAGTAGATAAAATACTCATTACCAACAGATTCATCCCCTCTCCTTTGTTGAATTAAAAAATTGTTTTTTAAAAAATGAAAAACAAAAAATAGAACTAGAAAATAAAAGTATCATTTGTTAATTTTTTTTAATTACTATTTTAATCCCTATATTTTGAGTGGTTTAATTTTAGTCCCCCACTTTTAATAAATCTGAAATTTAGTCCCTCAAAGTTAATTTTTACTAAAATTTGTTAAATAATAAAAATAATTTTCACATAAGAAAATAATATAACAAAACAATCATTGGGTACTAAATTTAAGGTTTACCGAAAGTACATTGATTAAAATTAGACAATTAAAAGTAAAATTAAACTTCAAAATATTAGAAGCCAAAATGGTATTTTAATTTTATTTTATTTTTAATATGTTAACCCTTTCACTATTGGTTTATAGTTTTACAATTTTAGTAGTCCAAAAAATTTTAGATTTGTGTTTGTTTTTCAGATCTATGTCTATTTTGTATCTACTAATCAGTCTCTTAACTTTATAAAAAATCGAATATATTCTTACCCTTTCCATTTAACAAATTGTAAAGAACGAAAAAAAAAGGCTTATATTAAGTTTTAGATAATTATCAAAAAATTTCCTTATTATTCAAGAAGTTTTTTAGAGACAATTTTGGGCCATTGAATCTTGCACTTTATCCAATACCAATTTGTAGCTCTCAGATCTTTCACATTGATCAAAGATAAA
Organism: Lagenaria siceraria; assembly: GCA_002890555.2. Classification (NCBI taxonomy): domain Eukaryota; kingdom Viridiplantae; phylum Streptophyta; class Magnoliopsida; order Cucurbitales; family Cucurbitaceae; genus Lagenaria; species Lagenaria siceraria. The sequence goes on from CM016484.1 coordinate 7,710,080, forward strand.
TTCGAGCCATTGGAGCCTTCATTTTGGGCTATAAATAGGTGAGGACTCATTGTTGCCAAACCATCTCAAAATCTCCAACAAGTGAACTAACTGTTAGAGATAAAATCGAGAGGTTTCTTTTATAGGAGAGCTTTGTATTCCTCTATATTTTTTTAAGGAGTTTTCCACGTAAAATGTGTTATATTCTCTCTCTTTTTCTTCAATATTATTCCCCATCTATTTTAACTGCGATTTTACTTTATTTCGTCATAGTCGTTTTTCCTTAACATTAAGGAATACTACTTCTCTTTTATAATATTAACATCTCACTATCAACTTTAATGTCAATCTCCCACGTATGGTCAAACAAACATTTATTTTTCCTCCCTTCCCCTAAAGTTGTTCTCACTTTGACCGAGCAATTTTGAGGTTTAAGAAGAAAAATACTTAGGTGTATTCTAGATAACATCTATCTTTGTGCATCCTATTAAATTGCCTAATCATACTTTGACATTTACTCGTTTAGGAATATGTAAACCTTAAAGTAATAGAAACGTCATATCGAGCTTCTATATATAAAGACAAGACAAAGAGAGGGCAAAACACAAGCAAATAGAAAGCAAAAAAGGAAAGTAATTGGAGGGAGATGGCGAGGAAAAGCAAAACTTGGCATTCGAGGGAGAAGCTAACAAGAGAACAGCTAGTTGTAATCTTTAGAAACCACGACAACGACAAGGACGGCCGCCTGAGCACCGCCGAACTCACGGAAGCCTTCCGGTATATCGGCGCCTTCCTGCCGTCGTACAGAGCTCGCCACGCTCTTTTTCATATCGATTCCGACAGAGACGGATTTATCGGCGAGAAGGATTTCGAATTACTCGTCAATTATGCCGAGCAACGAAAATACACCATCATTTGAATTTTTAGCTTCTTTTTTTACCTTTTTTTTTCTTTTTTTTTTTTTTAAAGAACAACCGATCATTTTGAACGTATTGTATAAAATACAAAAAATCGTGTATGATCGGGATCTAAATCCAACTACTTAATTAGAGTAACTGTCTTCAAATAAAGGGTTGGTTACTTTCTTACTGTGAATGTGTAATTAACGTCTTCATTATGTTCGAATTGATATATGCTATTTTTTTTATCAATATTTAACTATTTTAAATATGCTAAAATTAATAAAGTTATTTGGGGGTAATGGGTTGGTTATTATTGTATGTGAGTTATAATAGTCTATGTTTAGAGTGCAAATTATTTTAGTTTGAGTTATAACAATATGTGTTTAGGTCAGGGCATAGACTGTTTTAGTTTGAGTAGACTACTTTAGTCTAGGTCATAATAGTCTATGTTGAAGGTGCAAACTATTTTAGTTTGGATAAAAATAGTAAATACAACAACAAAAGAAAAAGAGAAGATGAGTAACAAATAGTGAATATCGTAGAGATTGGAAATAGTAATAAAGAAAAAGAAAATCAAACGAAAATTAGAACAATGAAATAAATTTAGTCATCCATCTCAACTTCTCTAATTATAAGTTATAATAGTAGAAAACACCAAAGAAATTTCATAGAATGGTCTGAAAAAGACATTTAATTGAATAAATGATCATTTTTTAAACTCAAATGATTTATGGTTATTCCATGATATAGAGGGTCAAAAGTTTCCTCCACAACAATGTACGTAGATTGTTGTTAGTTTTATTATATTTGTTTTAAAAATACACCATAGTGATAGGGATTCGATTGCATTGGTAAATTTGTCCATTATTTGTAGATTTAAAAAGTAGTAGATTTAGTCCTTTTCCATTTCTTCAAATTGAAATAGTTTTAATCATCTTTTAAAAATATCATCTTATTTTGGCCAATAAGGGTTAATATTTTAGTTGACGCACAAAATTGTCAATAAAAATACCTCTGTACGTAAGTTATGTCAAAACGTTGAGTTCTCGAATTTTTTATTAGTTCATAGTATTTTATAGTCCTTTATAGTAATTTAATATTAATAGGATCACTTTTATCATGTATGAAATCAAACAAACTTGTATATAAAAAGACTTTTGAAAAAAAAAGTGTCAACTACATGAAGTGTTTTTATTTTAAAAGGTTTTATCAAAAGTGTTAAAATAAAAAAATGACTTAACTAGAAACGTCACATGCACAAATTTGTAAAATGGTTGCTTAAATTTAAAAAAATTGAAATGTATGATCCAAAAGTAAACCTTAAATGCTAAACTCCATTTCTCAAAATTTCCTGCCATACATGTGTACTTAAAAAACAATAAAATAGAGTGCAATTTATAGTTTATTATATATATATAGAATTATTAAATAAAAAACTTTCTAAATAAAAATAATCATAAAAACATATTATTTATGTAAAAAAAAATTCCATCAGATACCACTAATATATAAACTCATCACTCCAATACTGTATTATAAACATCTAAAACACACATATATATGAACTTCAAATATATAAACTCAATTCAGCGCGCCATATAATCTCTATGTGAGAAAACTTGTGGGTAAAATAGATAGCTGATAGGTTTATTCCCGTAAAGCTAGTGTCACACGACCTAACACCTGAAATCCAACTAGGAATATGAGCCCATTCATTTAAGTAGGCAACTTGGACCATGTTTACCCTTGGACTCTTTTGTTTCGGCTTTTAGTTTAAAAAATTGAATAAAATAAGTAAGTGATTTTAAAATTGTTAAATTTTTTTAAATTTTTAAAATAACTTAAAAATACACTTTAATCACTCAAAATTAATCTAAAATTTAATTTTACACTATTAAATACAATTTTCAATCATCAAAATTAGTTTTGAAGAATTAAAAATATATTTCACGGCAATTTTGAAAATGACAAAAGTTAAAATTACTCTCAAACATGTCTTTACTAAACTACATACATACTCTCATTTCTAAAAGAGTCGATAAGAGAAATAATAAAGGAAAATTACTATAAATAGAAGAAAAAAATCAAACTATTTACAAATATAGAAAAATTTCACAGTTTATCAGTGATAGATCGTGATAGAATTATATCGCTTTCTATCGCTCAAGCACATGAATTCTATCGCTTGAGTGAGAGAAAGAATTCTATCGCAGTCTATCATTGATAGACTGTAAAATTTTTCTATATTTGTAAATAGTTTGACTCATTTTTCTATATTTGAAAAGAACCTAATAAAAATTTTTAAAAAATAAAACTTAAATTAGAAGAATGGCATAGAATTATTAATTAATAATTATTGAATTACGAAAATATTTTGTAGATAAAAAAACGATTAACTGATAAATAAAAATTTACAACATAAAAAACAATTTACTCTATATCTAAAAATCCTAGTTTCATGTTTTCTTTTTTGGAAAAATGCAAAATCAACTACAAATAATTTAAGTTGCAAATGAAAACCTAATAAATAAATTGATATATAACACAAAGATTAACGAACAAAAAAAATTCAAACTAACCTTATCATTCACAAGAAATCAAATATTTTGCTTGGAAATACAAAACATAAAAATGAATGATTTTAGAAACTCACCATTCCAAAACTTCATCCCTACCAAATTGTTTGCTTTTGGGAAAGGGAACTGTAGAAAGAGATTAAGAAGAAAATGATTTGTGGGAAGAGATTTTTAAATTGTTAAATAAAGTAGAAACACGAAGAACCTAAAGATAAAATGCACCAAATGGGAAGAGACTGTGGTGGATATTTCACAATAAGAATTTGACAATAAAGGGTGTTAAATCAACCAGCATTTAAATGGAATCAAATTACTTTTTTTTTTCTTCTTCTGTGAAGAAGCGTACTCTAAACACACGATTTTCCTAGTTTACGTGCTTTGATACCATTTTAAATCATCAATTGACCTAAAAGCTTAAGATGATAAGTGAAGACAAATTTAATATAATATCTATTAGATCTAAAGAGTAAAATTCAAGTGGGTTTTGTGATCAAAATTTGAAAATGTAAAGTTGAAAATATCATAAAAACTGAAAAAGAAGAAAGAAAGAAAAAAAAGATAATCTGGATTTCGAGAAATGAGATAACTTGAATTCAAACTAAAGGAGGGCCAAAGTTTTTAGCAAAGACGAAGTTTGATAGATACAAAATTAAAGAAAAAAAGAAAAAAAAATGAAGAAAATATTATAATATCATATGTGAAAAAAAAAAAAAAAAATTGGAAGACACTTAGGAGATTTGGGGGGGGGGGGGGGGGGGGGGGGAACAGGATTATTGGATCTGATTTTGACATTCAAAGCATTATTGTCGAAATTTGAGCTGAGAATATGCAAAAATGATACTCAAATTTGTGACTCGAAAGATTTAATTACACTAAAATTAAATGTACTCCTGAGGACATTTATAGATAAACGAACAAAAAAAAAAAAAGCGACATTTGGTTTGAGAATCCACAAAGATATTATTATTATTATTTTATATATGTGAGTATCTTACAATTTCACGCAATAACCGGCCTGATCTTACAATATTTGAGTGCCAATTAAATTTCACATTCTATTCCTATACAATGTCGTCGTTGCAATGATAGACATTGTCAAAACTGTTAAATATCTCAAAACAACATAGTGGATTTCGTTAAAGGTAATTCACTCCATATTTTAAACCTGTTTGATAAAATTCCTTTGAGAAATTGGAAAATTCATAGCCTTATTTGTTCTTTTAATTTTAGTTTAAAATTTTAAATACCTATCTTTTTTTTCAATTTGATTAGATTGTTGTAGGTTCTTAGCTGACATTATTTTTCTATAATTTATGTGAATTTCAATGCATAGGATTTTCATTAGATTCTAAATAAGGTATTATTTATGGAACAAGCAAGTAAGGTATTTGCATACACTAAATTGCATGTTTTCTTTGTAAAAAAATGATTAGATTAATTGGTTGAATTTTCGGTGAATTTCAACCCAATGAATTTTCAATAGATTGCAATTTTTTTTAAAAAAAAACTTGACTACATTGTTGCAGAATTTTAGTTAACACTTTGCAAGGTATCTTCATACACAATTTGCAACTTTTTTTTAAAAAAAAAAAAAATAGACCTAGATTTATCTATGGTGAAATTGAAATTATATTGTAGTTTTTAAAAATATTTATAAAAGTATGGTAGTTTTGAAAGTATTTACAAAAAGAGACTTCAAGTCTCTAACTACTTTCTTCGAAAATTCAACTCTCAGACTTTCTGCCAAAAACACTGCCACACTACAACATTTTTATAAATATTTTCTAAACTACAATATTTCTATAATTATTTCTACCAACTATAATATTTATTTAAAAAATCATTTATCTATGATAGATACTAAATTTAAAGTAGAGGTAATGTAGTCCACTGCATAGTTTGAGATTTTGCTTAGTTTTAGTAAATTGACATTTTTCAAAAAGAAAAAAAAATTGTTTTAGATTTTTATTTCAAAATCACCCAATTAATTTGGATGTTTATAGGCTCGTTTAGATTGACTTAAGAAAAAAAATGTTTTTAAAAAACTCATTTTTATTTAAACTCTTTTGATAAAAATGGTTTAAAATAAACTTCAAAAGTTAATTTCTAATTGCCTCAATTTTTTTAAAATGATTTATTTTTTAAATTGAACACAACTCTATATATTCAATTGCTTATTTTAGCTATGTCTTTGTGCATTGACCTTGGATGTAAATTAAAAAAGAAAAAAAAACGTTTTCATTTAATGTATTTCGTTTAAAAAGTAAAGTTGCTGGCTAGAAAAAAAAAAATATCTAGCATTATAGTAGTATGACATTTTTTGTCATAATGGTAACCTTTAAAACCTCTGATTTATTAGTCAATTTTTTTTACTCAAATTGGTAAAATAAATTAATATATTACTTATTAGCGTGTTAAATTGCGTAGAAAAATTTTCTAAAAAAAATGGGAGAAGAAAAAAGAAAATATGTACATATAACGTAAATACACATTTTCATTGCTTGAAGGGAACATAAGACTCAATAATTGAAATATGGTTTACTTTATTCACGAAAATTTTTTAATACTCCCATAGTACTATACTCTCTCCTTTATTAAATTTGTTCAGTCAAAAAGTAGTTCAAATTACCAAGAAGAAGTTCTTCAAGAAGAATAAAAAATAAAACATCTTGAATAATGGACTTTAGTTACGGCGAGTTTTAAAATTTGGATTATCGAAAAAATGATTTTTTTATAAATGTTGGCATGTCTGATAATAATTTTGAAAATATTAAAATCACTTTCGTAATGTTTAAAATTACTTCAAAACACGTTGTTCAACGAGATAAGAAATTTAATCTGTGGATTGTTTGTACTGATTTCAATATAGTATTAGTGATTACAATCTCTAATATTTGATCATTTGATGTTTTCTCTCAACTATGGAAAAAAAGTTTAAACTCCTAAGACTTCCATTTTAAAGAAGTTGTAAACTTGAGATCGATTTGAGCTTCAATCTTTTGGAATTCAAGGAAATTTTAGTCTTCTAAGTCTTCAATCTTCAAAAAGTTGTTATTTCGAGATCGATAAGAACTTCAAGAAGGTTGTAATTTCGAGATCGATCAAATGTTTTGAAAGCTTCAGAGCTTCAATTTTCAGTTCTCCAAAGTTTCAGCACTTTGTTGTCAAATTTTTCAACCTCTCCAAATGAAGAGGTAACACTTCTATTTGTAGAGATTTCTTATGGGCCTTATGTGGGCTTGGGGCTAAAGTTGGGCTAGGGTTCAATCTTTTTTCTTTGGCCCAATTTTCCACCATGAGTTTGAATTGGGCTATATTTTACTCGATCCAATTTATGATTTAAAGTCCAATCAAGCCTCTGGCCAAATTTATTAATCGTGGTCCAAATTTTCTTGTCTCCAAATTTTAATAGAATTTATTTTGGTTGTGATGACGTGCCAAAATTCCAACCTCCCCAAATGAAGAGACGGCTTCTATTTGTGGAGCTTTTCCATGGACCTTATATGACCTTGGGCCCAGTTGTTGGGCTTGGGGCTGAAGTTGGGGTAGGGTTCCGTCTTTTCTTTGGCCCAATATTCCATCATGAGTTTGAATTGGGCTAAATTTTGGACTCGAGCAACTTTAATTACTCGACCTAATCTAATTTATGATTTAAAACCCAATCAAGCCTCTGGCCAAATTTATTAATCATGCTGCAAGCTTAATCGCCATTGAGGTTGATAAGCCTATTATTGTGATCAAATAGCCGGAGTGAGGACACGAGACATTTTCTAATTCGCCATTTGCTTGTCTCCAAATTTTAATTTTGGGCCCAATAATTCTTAATTGGCCCAAATTTTAATAGAATTTACTTTAGTTGTGATGACATTCCAAAATTTAGTTGGCCAAAATTTCTTCTTCAACACACGCCTTTAATCACTCAAAATTAATTTAATATTTAATTTTACACTTTTAAATGTAATTTTTGTATTATCAAAATTAGTTTTGAATGATTAAGCTACATATTTAATTTTAATAATAACAAAAATAATTTTAACCATTTTAAAATCACTTCCAAACATGCTAAAATTTGTTGTAAAAAGATTAAAAGATTCTTTTTCTATATTTTCCTCATGTTTTTTAATATTAGGAGATTATATAGGTAATACATTATAGTGCAAAATTTTGGCCTTATGTAAATTTCTTACTTTGCTCATCCTCAAACTATTAGGACCTCTTAAAAAAATTTAAAATAATACGAACTGGTTGCCATTCAACTTCGCTCATTCTTACATGCTTATTTTAAGATAATGGGAAGAATTATTAGATAATTAATTAATATTTAATTTATTGGTTAATTAATATTAATTAGTATTATAAAATTAATTAGTTAAATATTTTATTTTGGTATAAGACTATAAATAGGGACTTTAAGACAATAATATGAAGCTTTTGGAATATCAATCTGAAATAGAACTTTTGTTCTCTTAAAACTTTCTATCATTCAAAGGAAGGACTTCACTTATTTAGCTATGGACTTGACCTAATGTCATCAACTCATCATAAGACTTACAACATTTTTTTTAAGAACATTGTAGCCACCGACGGATTTAGTATAGGTCCGGGAGGTTGGTTTGCCCTCAACTTTATGCTTTATATATATATATATATATATAACACAACAAATTTATGAATTTTTAAAATTATTCACTTATAAATATAAATTATAAAGCCTCATCAATCAAATTTTTAGATATGCCACTATAACCATTAATCTCCATTAAAGTTAGAAAATTGGTTGATAAATGAAAGTAACACCTTATTATTACATATTAATATTAATTTTTGCGTGAAAACGAACTTAGTGAAATTTTGATCTAAAATACATAACATAGAATTTGCTAAATTGAATCTAATTGAGCTAGTAATTAAAATTCCATATAGTGGACTCTCACTCCGAACATTTGTACTAGAAGCTCTCGAGCAAAATTAAAGTCGACAGTAAAAATGAACCTGGTTCACTAATTAGATAGCTAGATCTAGTATTTTATTGTTCGAAGTATTATATAATATAGATTCGAGACATTTTAATATTTTAATAAAATTTATTTTTAGTGTACATTAATTAGTGAAGAACGAGGATATGAACTTCTGACTTTTAGAATAAAGAAGCATAGACTTTACTTAATTTTAATACAATCTTAATTAAAATAGTTTGCGGGAAGGGGTAATAGAAGGCAATTTATTAATAAAAATGAACCACAGATTCCGTACTTGATTGTTTGAAATACTATATAATAGATTCGAAGTATTTTAACATACTTAATGAAATTTATTTTTAGTGTTTAATAATTAGTGAAGAACGAGGATATGAACCTCGGACTTTTTAAAATAGTTTTCAATAATAAAACAGGCGTTAAAAGGTAGGGTTCAAATTATAGCGTAATCGCATCTTACAGCGTAATCAAGAAGGCGATCAAGTTCATCGAGAGTAACGTAACCATCGCCGTCGGAATCGGCGGCTTTGAGAGACTGACGAGCTCTGAAACGGCTCCAATTAGATCCTAAGGAATCGAAGGCCGATTTCAATTCCAAGCGAGAAAGTCGGCCGTCGCCGTCGCCGTCGTGCTTGAGGAAAATATCGCGAAGCTGGTCTCTGGAGAAAGGAACTGGACATCGCTTGTAGTCGCTGACGCCGTTGCTGAAGACGAAACTCAACGCCATAGATTTTGATACTCAAGTTCCGCCGATCGAACTGGTTTCTTCTTTGTATTTGGATTTCGATTGAGTTGCAGCGTTGCAGGAGAAGCTGTTATTTATTGATCAGTTCCTTCGGCTTTGGCGCTGCCTTCTCAACTTGGGGCTAAAAAGTTTTGGCGTGAATTTTTTATCATCGAAAAAACAACCTCATTAATAATAATAATAATTAATTAATTAAATTAATAATAAAAAGTTGGATGGTAAAGATTCGGTATTGAATCTGGATTTTCTTCTATGTTTCGGAATAATTGTTTGGCCGATTTTTTTTTTCAATTGTTTTAAGATTTTAGGATTCAAATAGAACAAACATTTTACAGCACGTTTGAATATTTTTAATGTATTCAGATTTGAAATTTGAAATCATCCATTACAAAATTATATTAAAAAAGATTAAAAAAAACTATATTAAATCTGTTTTATTTTTGTTAAATTAAAATATGACTTATATAATATAGAGAAAATTTTAAAAATAAAAAATGAAGAAAACTATTAACACAAAATAGTAAAATTTTTAGATAATATGAGCTTGTTAGACTAAACTACGAATTCTATAGTTTATTATTTATTTCTTTGGTATTTATTATTTATTTATGGTAACCAATAGTTATGGTACAGGTTGGACTTTGACCTAGCTATAAATATTGTAATGATCAACCTTAAGGTTGTTTGGCCCATCAACTTCATAAGTTGGTATTAAAATACTCAACTTCAATTGCACATTTATCAAGAAACTTCATCTTACAACTCTACATCCAAAACACAGACTTCTTTGTTAGACGTATTTTTAAATATGTATAATTAATATGTGGGCTATGTATGTGGATTAGTATTTTATCACATTGGGTTATTTTATTAGATTGAGCTCTATTATGTGATCTGATTAATTAAGGCTCTAGGAATCTTAATTGAATATGGACTTATTGATAGAAGCCTATTCCTAGATTGATTAGGGTTTAATGGAAACCCTAATTAAACTAGCTTATAAAAAGACCTTAAGACTATGGTCTCCAACACACCAAAACATCAAGGACTTAGTCTTTCTTGAATCCCATCTAGAGAGAGATCCCACTAAGGGCATTCAGAGTTTTAGTTGAGGAAGACACAATAGTCTATTATCATCTTAAAGTTATCTTCAATCTCTTAATGGAATCCGGTATGTTATTTATTCTTGACAATTTGGCATGAATGATCCTAAGGTTAATCTATACAATATAGATTTAAAGTAATTATGCTAACATTCTTGACTATAAAACATTAACTTCAAATTTTATAATTCAATTTAGTGTCTCACTCGTAATGTTTAAGCTCATAAATTATTCTTTCCCTCAATATTTTGTCTATTCCTCAATTCTTCTACAATCGTTTAGGGCACTAATAAAAGAGGGGTTAAGCACTTTGAACACGATTAAAGAGTGGAGGAAGATCAAAGAAGATGGAAGCTAGAGGAAGGAGAAAGAAGAGGAAAGAGAAAAAGATGGAAGAAAAACAGAAAATAAATAAAAATAGATTCCATAATTGTTATGTGTAGTCGAAATACAACTTAGAAAATGTAATTGGTGTCTTACGCTACCTATTGAGTTAGCTCGTAACACATTACTAAAAACAAAAAGCTGGTGATTTAATATATTTTTAACTTTTTTTTAAAAAGTCATTTTTTAATACCATAGTGGTTATTTATTTTCTAAGTATAATTATAGAGATGAAGATCAAACTTGTTAACTAAACTCACTTTAACAATACTATAGTGATTTTGGTATAAAATCAATCATTATTAAAATAAATATCGGTATATATATAAAGATGTCCATGAGGTGGGGACGGGGAAGCCTTCCCCATCCCTGTCCCTATTTCAATCTCCATCCCTATGAAATTTCATGTGAATTTGCGGGGATCGAGTTCTCCGCAGGAAAAAAAATTCCTCGTTTTTTTCTTTAATTTATTAATTTTTTAACAAGTTTTTCTTATTTATTCTCAAACGATATAGAATTTTTAAAATTTTCTAGATTAAATCTGTCATTCCTATACGGTTCTATTTAAATAAAACACTATAAAATTTTCCTACAAAAATAACAATATATTAGGTGTAAAGATATAATTAAAATATTTTATCTCCTTATTTCTAAAAATTAAAATATTAATCGCTAGCTTCAACTTAAACATTAATATACATGTCTTGAAAGTAAGAAACATTCAATATTTCTCTTTTAAAAATGTAAAGTATCGAAAAAATTATTATGAGAATTAAGAAAAGGTTAATCGGTAAAAACTATAATTTTTAAAAATTATATATATATATATATATATATATATATATATATATATATTTTGCAGGGCGGAGAGTCAGTCGAGGCCAGGAATGGAGACAGAAAATACATTTTGTGTCCCCGTTTAGCCAACGAGAAAAAAATTCTTTCCACACCTTCCTCCATTCTTCGTAGGATTTTCAATCCGGCGGAGAAAATAAACCTCTCCGATATATATCACACATAACTGATATTTTTAATGATTTGGTAGTCTATGTTTATTCTTTTCGAGAAAAGGAATAATCAGATTATTGAAAGATTATTCCATATTTCTTTTTTCTTAAAAAAAAAATACACTACATTTGCTAACTTACTTTATCAACAGAAATAATATTAGATTTCCATCAATAGTTCGTGTTTGTTAAAAAGGAAAAAAGAAAAAGAAAAAACAATCAAGGAAGAATCCGCATCCAATCATCGGTAACTATTTGATAAAATGTGAGTTGCTTTTCACTTAGTTTCTTACAATAGTTTTTATCTTTTTTTATTAAAAAAATTGAATTCTTAGTCAAACTTAAAAAATAAAAATAAATTTTTAAAAATTATTATTTTTAGTTTTCAAATTTTAATTTAATTTTTTAAAATATTGGTAAAAAATAGATATTGATTTTTTTTTTAAAAAAAAAAACCTAACATTTAAAAGGGTATTTATAAGTTTAATTTTCAAAACTTAAAAATAAAAAAACAAAATGGTAATTAAATACAACTTTAAAGATTTTGAAATGTAAATTTAAAATAATTCTATTTATTTGCGTTATTCTTTTCAATAAATAATAATTAGAATAAGGTATCCTGCAAAAAAAGTTATCCCTAAGAAAGAAAGTATCCGCAAAAGTTAGGTATCAAGTATTAAAAAAGCCAATAAATTCTAACTGGTCCTAAATTTTCAAATCTATATTGATTTTTCTCTCGGTGTTATATTTATTTCAATGAATGTTTTGATATTTTCTTTAAGTTTAAAATATATAAAGGAGGATTCAATCATTTGATTTTTTTATCTAAGATTTACTTAATTAATAAGTTGTGTCACAGTCAGATTTGACAATTTATAGTCTTATACATAGTCTAAGATAAAAGTAACAATTACATTTTTCAAAATTATATATATATATATATATATATATATTTATTTATTGATACTAACTGTCACAATCGTAGTTTACTAAACGATTGTGTTGCACTTATTCTCGCTCAAGAACAAGTCAGTCAATTCAAATTCTTCGGATCGTCTACGGCACACCGGGTGCCTCTCGCAATCTCCACCCCATATCTAGAGAAAAGAAAAAAATTTCGCAAACGTTTTGTAAGAAAGTTTGAGAAAATAATTTGTCGTAAGACTAGAAAGCAAAGAAGGGACAACAACGGCTTAATAACTCACAACTACGAGTAGGCAGATATTATTCACATATTTTTTAACTAAAAAAGTACTACTTAGATTAGGATAGCTAAAACGATAATAATTAAAATTATTGAGATAAAATTAAAATTCACAAAACAAAATCAACAAATTTACGTAGAAAATGAGATTTAAAAATGAGAGATTGTTGTTAGAAGGAAAGCTAAGTGATGGAATCTTCAAAAGTACGTATGGCTTACAAACAAAGCTATATATGTGGCAACTTTGGTTAGATTTAAATTTTAAAATATCATAATATGCTTTTCTACCTAAACGAATAATTCGATAATAAACATTGTGTATGTAAAAATTAAAATAATATGTTTTTTTTATAAAAAAAAAATTGTATATTTAGCGACCCAAATATTATACTCTAACAAAATATAAATTTTTCTATATTTATATATATTTCAACTCATTTTTCTATATTTGAAACAAAGAATTTTATTTAATTAATTTTTTTTTTAAAACGTAGTTAAGAACTAGATAATTACACTAAATAAAAACAAATTATTAAACAAGCTCAAATTTTTAAACATAGAAAATCAATAGTAAAACTATTTATCAAATTACAAACCACTCTGTGAATAATTTTCTAGTAGGTGAGAATGGAAGAAGTTGACTTCCGCATTAAGACTATATTGTGTGTATGTATATGTGTATTTTTTTTTTTTTTTTTGATGAGTTGTATATTTAAACTTAGATTTACATTAATTTATTTTTTAATTCCATAATTTCAAAATAATGAAAATATTATCATTTATATAGAAAATTCTTATGTTAATTTCAAAATAAGTCATCGTTGTCATTCTCAATTTTCGTTCATGTATACCTTTCATGAACTGATTCGACAATATCCATTCTCATCTTTTTAGAAAATTCTTATGTTATCTTTCATAGAAAAGTGTGGTGCAAAATACTCGAACAATTGATTGATTACAAAGAGTATATATATACCTCTACGACATAACTATCATTTTTATTAGATGTGTAATTAAAAAATAGATGTAAACTTAAGAATAGTTACACTAGTTAAGACATATATCTATCATCAATTAAGAAATTAGAGGTCAAATTCCGGTCTACAAAATATTGAACTAAATAAAGAAAGGATTAAATGTTGGTTGGTAAAGACTATATCAACAAATGTTTAATATTGATTAAAAAATAGTCAAGTTTAATTAGCACGTTTTAATCATAGTTAACAAGAAGAGATGCAAGTGCTTTAAAAGTATTTTATTTTTTATTTTTTTATGTTTAGTTGCACATTAGAAAAAATCGATTTTTTTTTTTCTTTTAAATCAAAGTGTTTAATTTCTTAAAGTTGTGTTGCTTAAAAATATTACCCCCATCCTAAATAATAATAAGAGAAGATATAATAATACATATATATATATATATCATCATAGAAAAAAAAATTAGTGGAGGAGCTAAAAAGACATCATAGGAGAATTTTAAAATGAATTGTGCTATCTTTTTCATTTTTTGGTATAGAATCCAATAATAGAATGTTAGGTAGGGATATCACATTGAAGTAGTAGTGATGGCCAAATAAATATATGCTTCTCTGAATTGGACCCAAAATTTTAACCTTCATTTATGCTGGTTTCTTCTGTATGAGAAAATCAAAATGAAATTTCAAAAACCCACCTAATGTTATAAATTTGAATCTCCTAACTTATTTGAACTAAAAGTATTTGTCATTTGAATCTAAACAGTTTTGTAGATGTAAAAGAAAAAAAAATCTATCTTTAAAAATCATTTAATATATATATAAATTTTATTGTCTAATCAATAGATTACAATAGAATTCTATTTAGACAAGTAAAACAATTATATATATAATGACTTGTTTTACTAATAGGTTACAATTATTTAATATTTAAATCAATAATCTTAACACTTCTTACGCTTTATAGGTTTGGAATCAAATTCAATGTAGGTCCAATTCATCATTTAATATTTTAACGCATATATACCCTTTATTTTAAATACAATGCCCTAAAGGAAAAATGTGAGACCGAAATTAGCTCAAATTCACTCATTGATTATAAAAACAAAAGAATTTCTTTTCTTTATTTCAATAAATATAAGAGGAGTAATATTTGAGTGCAATCTATCTTGTACCTATTTTCATGTATCTCCTTCAATAAAAGGGAAAAAAAATAAAAAAAAATATATCTTTTTAAAAAGAGAAAAAATTTGTCACTTGACAACTTTGTGAATTGAACATTTGAGTGGATTGCACAAAGATAAGTGTAGTTATTTTTCATATAAGAGTGTGTATAATCATACTCTTCTAACTTAAAAGAAAAATGAACTTTATATTAAGATGCACTCTAAAAAAAAGAAAAATAGATAGGTGCAAGTGGACGAATCTATGAAGGGGTTAGGAGCACATGCCTCTCAATTTCGTAACGTTCTACATATATGTATTTTGTTTTTCACAATATATATATGTTATCATATTTAGAATATATATTAACGTGTGTTCATTTAGGCCAAATATTGGTACTTATCTCAGTGCTGGTGTAGAGGTCTAATGAATTGAGTGTTGTGTGTCTAGGGTTCAAATCTTTGGGGATGCCATTGTAATCCTTAGTTTTATATTGCAATAGAATTCTAACCGATAGACAATGAAATTTTCAATTTTGTAACCAATAGTTACATTAAAAAGAAACGGTTTTAATACTTTATATTAGACACATAAATCGAGATGTCACTGCCTTAATATATAAAATTTCTACTTCTATTTATTGGTTGCATTAGCATTAAGTGGAGTTTACTAAATAAATTAACCTTTGTATTAGATAAAAATATATATGTTGAAGAAATTGGCACAAAAGGAAGAGAGACAATCTCTTGGAAAGAAAGAAACTTTATTATGAATGTACAAGGATGGACACTTAGAGAGAATACTCTTTTACACTCTCTAACTCACTCACTTTTCTTTCCTAACTCTCTAGCCTTTTTGCTTTTTCTTACTCTCTTTTGCTTGCTTTACAAATAGGGTCACACCTCCTATTTATAGGTATGAGATCCTTGGAGCTTAAGCTATGGGATTTTTCTAGACTTCTCTTAGATCTAAACTATTCTAGACATTTCTATCACATTATTTCTATCTAAAGGAATTTTCTAGAATTCCTTGGATCCTAAAGAAAGCCTAAGATATTTCTAGAACATTTCTTAATGAAATACTTATTTACATACTTTTAGATAAATCTAGAGATATCTAATATTTACACTAAATTATATAGATATCTCAAGAAGCTTCTAGAATAGTTAGTGTTGCTTCTACTTCAACACTCTCCCTCAACGCTAACTATTCTAACTCTTTCCATCATCTTGAGTTGTTAAAACTCTGCATGCTTGGATGCTCTCAGCCTTCTGGTACTAAGTTCCAACTTCGATGTTTACTTAATGCGTCATCTTCTTTTTCCATGGCCTTTCTCCATTGGATACTTTGTGACGTATCTTCATATGTCAATGACTCTTCAAATGTTGCTAATGTTGCATTTGCGTACCTGGAATTTGATTTTCTTTGTTTAGTTGATCTTTGTAATTGTAGTTCTCGATCATGTACACTATCATGCCAAGGACGTTGTGTCCTTAGTTGCCCTTCTTTTTCTTCATTGTTCTCTTTTGAAAGATTTTCTTCTATATCTCTGTTGGAGCTTGTTGTCATTGGCTCATTCTCTTCCTTTGATCTTTCTGTGAAAGACCTCTCGTCCTTAGGTGTCTTTTCTGATTCGGGTGCCTTCCATGTTAATGCTTCATCAAATGTAACGTTTCCTGATGTATAGCATTGTTCACTAATAGAATCAATGCACTCTGTCCTTTGGTGTCCTTCCTTATTCATGTAGGCACCCTCTGCTAACATGACATAGACATAGTCTATTTTTTGTCCTTTCATCAACAGTGTACCGCTAACTTCCAAATCTCGGTATACCTTGACACCGTCAGGTCCAAATATGACGAAGTTGCCTGCTGATGTCAATTGAGATATTGACACCAAATTCTTCTTCATTCCAGGCATATAAAATACGTTATCTAGCTCCACTTTATTGGTACTAGATCAAGGCATTATCATAATTTTGCCAACGTGGGCTATTGGCAACTTCGAGTTGTTTGCAGTTACAACGACTCGGCTTCCTTTGTACTCTGATGTGTTTTGCAGCTTCCTCTTATCTCCTGTCATATGGTTAGAGCAGCCTGAATCAACAATCCAATCATTTTCATAATTTACCTCTTTTATATGGAGAGCCAACTCTTCGTTCTCCTCCACGTTAGACGTGGACTGGGGGTTGGGATCTGCTGCTGCAAAGCATGCCTCTGCATCCCACTCTTCTTCACTAATGCTTTCAGCTTGGGAGGTAACTGCGTTGCTTTCTGCTGTCCTTTTCTTTCGACGACAGTCTCTGGCATAATGACCTACCTTTCCACAATTATAACATTCACCCTTTTTTCTATGCTCATGATTTCGATAAGTTTTACTAGCTCCCCCTACTTGAGAGCGTTTTGGAGTTTCTTCATCTCTTTTTTATCCTACTTTCTTTTTATATTTTGATTGACCTTTTCTTTGGCCACTAAAGAGCGCTTCTTCGTTATTGCTCTTTATTGTGACCTCCGATATTTGCTTAGCCAATGCTTCTTGACTGGTAAGCATATTTTCTAAGTCAATCAAAGAAGGTTGGACTGCCCAACCTTGAATAGCAGCAATGAAGCTTCTATATTCAGATTTAAGTCCATGAATAGTAATTCTCCTCATCTTCGATTCTGAAATAGCAGAAGTAGGATCTAATTCAGAGATTTCACGACATAGAGTTTTTACCTTGGTGAAGTATTGGTTGATAGTCATCTCCCTTTGAGCAACTAACAAAAGCTTGTTTTCTAGAAACTGCAATCTTGCATCATTTTTCTTTGAGAAAAGTGAGGCGAATGTGTCTCATGCTACCTTAGATGTCTCTGCTATACTGATGTGCTCCAACATTTCTTCATCAACTGTAGTTTTAATTGCAAAATGGCCTTACCTGCCTTGATATTCCATTTCTTCAAAGCAATAGCATCCTCAGGTGGATTGACTTCAGTGCCTCCCACAACATCCCACAAGTCTTGCCCTTGGAGATACGACTACATGCATGTGGACCATGTTTTGTAGTTTTGAGTGTTGAGCTTCTTGATTCCTCCAACAACTTGAAGGTCTCGCATCATCTTGTAGTGATGAATGCACTCCACGTGTAGCTGTGTCCCAGACAACAAGCTTCACAGTCCCAGACTGTACTTGATCTTCAGAAGCTCTACCACCGCAAGCTATGCTAACTTGGCTCTGATACCACTTGTTGAAGAAATTGACACAAAAGGAAGAGAGACAATCTCTTGGAAAGAAAGAAACTTTATTATGAATGTACAAGGATGGACACTTAGAGAGAATACTCTTTTACACTCTCTAACTCACTCACTTTTCTTTCCTAACTCTCTAGCCTTTTTTTCTTTTTCTTACTCTCTTTTGCTTGCTTTACAAATGGGGTCACACCTCCTATTTATAGGTGTGAGATCCTTGGAGCTTAAGCTATGGGATTTTTCTAGACTTTTCTTAGATCTAAACTATTCTAGACATTTCTATCACATTATTCCTATCTAAAGGAATTTTCTAGAATTCCTTGGATCCTAAAGAAAGCCTAGGATATTTCTAGAATATTTTTTAATGAAATACTTATTTACATACTTTTAGATAAATCTAGAGATATCTAATATTTACACTAAATTATATAGATATCTCAAGAAGCTTCTAGAATAGTTAGTGTTGCTTTTATCTCAACCATATATATATACACGATAAATTTTCTATGGTAGAATACAAAGATGAGTGATGGCTCAAAAAACAATATACACAATAAATAGACAATTATACCCACCAATGAAAGTAGAACTTAACTGAGTATATATGATGAATCAAACCATAGACGGAGTTCGAATTTTCACTCCCACTCCAACTCGAAAATAAAAAATATATATATATATACATATAAGAACACGCAGAAGCCATTTATTGAACAAGTTTATAGAAACCAACGATCGACAACCGATAGAGAGAGCCGTCGTAGGAGGCGGCGGAGCAGTAAAGAAAGTCACACAACATAACCTTGACTCATCATGTACTTGACGAACTGATCGATCTCCTCCTCGCCAAGCTTTCCATCTCTGTTTCGATCGGCGTGACAGAGAGCTTTGAAAGCAAGATGAACCGGCATTTCAGCGTCGAGTCGCTTCAATGCGTTCTTGATCTCGAACAATCCCAATCCTCCGTCTTCATTCGTATCCATCTGGCTAAAGATCTCTCTCAGTTCCTTCGCCGAGTATGCACTTTCCGACGAGACGGCCGGCGCCTTCGTCTTCGGCTTGATTTTATGACCGAACAACGACATCGTTCTGTAATCGATTTTGTGATGAATCTGTTCCCGGGAAGGGTAATTGGATTTGATATGTGGACAATTGAAGTGAAAGAAAGGGGGAATTTATATAGAAAAATGACAATTAATGGCGGCGGCTTGAGCCCTAAGAGTAAGAGCTGGCGACGACGGGGCGCGAGAAGATTAGAATTGAGATGCGGAGTTATCTTGTGTTCTCCATTGGGATTGGTTTGGCTGCAAAAGTGGAATCGAATTCGGCTTTTTCAGTGTCGTCCAATTTGGGAACTGTCCTTTACTATGGATTTTAATGGTGCCTCTGTTTTTACCTTCAAAGTTTTAACATTCAAACATTCCATATTTCAATGTTTTAAGGATAGAATAGAAATTTGAAAATGTTTTGATACATATAGTGTTTTTGTTCGGAAAAACCTCTCACGATAATTTTAAATTATATATATATATATATATATATATATATAATTAGAAATAAATAATAGAAACAAATTTAAAAAATGATTATAATTACACACTGACTTGTCACAAGATGAGCTAATGTCCATCACTTTCTTAAACCTTTTCGACATGGACAACTGTACTTTTAGTAATGAACAGTTACAAATATAGCAATCAGATTCAAAGTATTAGCAACATTTTTAAAAATTACAAATATAGCAAAATTTATCAGTGATAGACTTTTATGGTCCAGGTGGTCTACCATTGATAGACTTTGTTATATTTGCAATTTTATAAAATGTTGCTACACACTTGGTTATTATTCTTAAAATTGCTACTCATTATAATTACTCTTTTAATAATTAGTCAAAACTCTATTTATTTCACGACTTATGTGGTTGGGAACCTATTCAAATAAATTTCTTTTGTTTTCATATTAAATAGTTATTAAGTTAGGATGTTTAAATTTTCATATTTTACATCTGTTTTAAGAAAAAAAATAATTACTTTAATATTGAGTTAAATTATAAGTCTAAGCACGCGTTCTAATGAATGAATTTTAAATTAAATTTCAAGTGATTTTAATGTTCTATTTGAATTTTAGTTTTGTGTTTAATAAGCTGTTGTGACTGACAAGATAGAGTTAAAAAATCTAAAATGACAAATGCTTGAATTAGTCTATGGCTACTCTAGTTATTAACATATTCTGTAAATTAAAATAGAGTTAATAATTAATTTATGGGACATATTAAATGTTTGGCTAGTAGACATTTTATAGTACTTTAAGTTTACATAACTTTAAAAATTTATAAATCTTTAGAATATAAGTACTAAGATATAAACTACTCGTACATGTAATTTAACGTAATTTTGATTTAGAGATATATTAAGTACGATGTTTATTTAATTTCTAAATTTAAGTATCTTCAAGCCAGATTACATATGTTTTTGTTTAATTTCTACTTTTAATCCTATCAACCAAATCATGGATTCACTAGCTTAGCTATAAATTAGGGCAAATAAATATAATAAAGAATTAAGTGGAAATGAAGTTTAATTTAGGGTTCTTTTCAAATATAGAAAAGTGAGCTAAACTATTTATAAATATAGAAAAAGTTTACCGTCTATCCGTCTATCGCGATCTATCACTAATAGATAGTGAATTTTTCTCTATTTGTAAATAGTTTGATACTTTTCTGTTTATAGTAATTTCCCTTTAATTTATGGTGATTATATACTTAAAAATTCTTTGATAACCAAAAATGTAATACTGTTGTAAAAACGAGGAGAAAAACGGGCACCACAACCATACAAATATTGGAGAAATATAATATAATATAATAATATTTTATTATATATATATATATAATAATAATAATAATAATAATAAAATAACTTAAATAACTTAAAATAAAATAACTCCAAATTTCTCCTCTATCTCCAAAGTTTTTGAATTTCTCACCAATGTGTGTCTCCAAACTCCACAAATGACCACTTATTTTTAGGGATTTTGACAAGTAGGAGGTGACACAGTTGAACACTAAGCCTTGGTAGCTATATAACACATGGAGAGCACATAGGATAATGGGAGTGTGATACTTGTCTTTAGACACTAAGCATGAGTATCTACATCACACATGTAGTATTATGATATTTATAATAAATACTAAATAATTTTATATCTAAAAAATAGGTTAGAAAAATTACACTTCTTAATTTGTTATGATAATAACAATAAGTCGTAGAACACTAATTCACGCATATTTTACTTCAAAATTACGTCTTTCTTTCTTTTATAAAGAGAAATTGCATACTATCTATTATGAAAACCATGTATGACTTAAAAGAATATAAAGAATATTTTACATTTTGAAATTTCAATTATTCTCGATCAAGAATATTTATTTTTTCTAAAGTAGAGGAGGCTTCCCTCACCTCTTTTTTGGCCTAGGAAAGAATAATTTTTTTTAGTGGTGAGGGTGAAGGGACGCCACTGACTTCGGCCAAATTTTCTTTTCTTAATATATAATTAAAATAGCAAAATACACTTTTAATCGATGAATTTTGAAATTAGTGTATATCTAGTCCATGAAATTCTAAGAATTAATATGGTTTAAAATATTTGATTATTCAATTACTTTTCTTCTTATTATTCTTAACATATAATTTTCATGAAAATATCTAAGTAAAAAAAAAATACCTCTCATTTTATTGTCAAGGGGTGATTTATTTTCTAAAGTAGTCGACTTTATTTGTGTTGCAATTTCAAAGAAGTAACTAATACCATAAGTGATCAAATTTTCCATAAAAATTTCGAGAAAATAAAGCAAAAAATGTAGAATATTTCCATGTGACGTGATCAAATTATTTACTTTTAATCATTCAACTTCAACCATAGATCGATCCAATAATATTTGGACAAAGGAAAAGATATTATATTCCATTCATCAATGGTTGGTTGAACTGTAAGGAACATTTGACCATAATGTAGCAAAGTAATCACTAACTTTTGCACAAAGTAAATCTCATTTGTCTTTAATATTCCAATTGAAATGCACCTTGATTGGAACTCAAGGGAATACAATTTTGTCAAATTTGATATCGTTTTCTTACAATAAAAAGAGGACAAATATGAATCGACTGTCTTTAGTGACTTTGAACATTATTTTTTATAACTTTGGACCTCTTTTATATATATATATATATATATATATATATATATATATATAAATTCATTCTTGTGAGCAAGGAATTATAGAAGAAAAATATTTGAGGGCATCTCAGGCCACATCGATCTTTGTGTAGTCCAGTTAGTTGTTCATCATAATTTGTCAATAAACTTTTTATTTTTTTAATTTTTAATGTGTATTTAAAGGAGTTGTATAAAAATAGGTGCAATTGAACCTAAACAATAATTAATTAATTAATTATTGAAAAATATTCTCTCACAAAACTCAAAATCATTACTTGGGTAGATCCAATCATAATGATTGATCTTTTCAATTAAATCATAAACTTTTAAACATTTATGACTTCTCTCTTTCTTTTCTTTTTTTTCTTTTTTTTTAATAAAAAAATTCAATAAACCACATACAACTATACAATTGAAGAAAAACTAATTCTAAATTAAAATTTCAAATTTAAAGGGAATATTAATTTCTTAATTTTGTGCATCTCATTCAACCTTCACTTTTTTTTAAAAAAAAAAAAAATAGATTTAGTAAATTAAACGATCTAAAATATAATTAAGAACAATGCATAATTAAATTGCAAAAACTATAACGCGTTAATTTGCCCGTTTTTCTCCGTACTTTATTGTGACTGTGAGTCAAACTTCGGGTATTTTTAGTATTGATGTGAATATAAATCAATGTATAAAACACTAAAGACGGATGGTTCAATCGAACTTACAATTTGTTAAAATAAATTTTTTTTCGGGAAATTTGTATAGATACAGAAAAATGTCAACTTATTTACATAAAATAACAAAAAAAAAAAAAAAAACGGATAGACTTCTATCAGCATCTATACGTGATAATTTTCTATCATTTTTATCACTAATATACTTTGATAGACTTCTATCGACGTCTATCACAACTATCTAAAAATTTTGCTATTTTGTGTAAATAGTTTCTTATTTTTTTATTTTTAAAAATTCGGCTTATTTTCACACTGATAATTAATTTATAATATACAAATTTTATATGATTTGAGTTTTAACTAATTTGGTTTAATCTAATTATTTAATAAAAGTTTTTAAAAAATAATTGTTATAAAAAATTGAATAAATTAAAATTTGAAAATATATGTGATAAATGATATTATTATAATATATTTATTTAAACAATTAAGAAGGCAGCAAATTTTTAGTAAAGTTGAATCTAAAATATGCTATATATGTGTTAATATTTAGATTTGATTCTGGTAAATTAATAATTAATTTCTATCCGTTTGGGATTGCATTTGCATTGTGTAAAATCTTAAGGCTAGTAAAACAAATTATTTATTAATTTACCAGAATCAAATTTAAATATTAACACATAGATAGCAAATTTTAGATTCAACTTTATTAAAAATTTGCTGCCTTATTAATTGTTTAAATAAATATATTATAATAATATCATTTATCACATATATTTTTAAATTTTAATTTATTTAACTTTTTATAACAATTATTTTTTAAAAATTTTTATTAAATAATTTAGATTAAACAAAATGAGTTAAAACTCAAATCATATAAAATTTTTATATTATAAATTAATTATCAATGTGAAAATAAGCCAAATTTGGTTCATATAATGATATAACTAAATTGTTGTCTCAAAAAAATGATATAACTAAATTGCACCATACTAAAAAAAACCTAAATTACACCAACTAAATATTAATTTATCAAACACCATAATCGATTTTTTTAGATTTTAAATTAAGCTTAAAAAGGCTAATTTGATTTTTATTTTAGGTCAAATTTTGTCAATATCCGATAAATTTTGGGCATAATAAAAACTGAGAGCCACGCAAGAATCGGAGGTTTCTCGTGGCCATGGAGATCCCAAAACCCTACCCGCAATCGAATCCTCTGCTATCCGTTTCTTCTTTCATCCACCATCACTGCACCAGACTTGGAGCCGAGCTTTCCAATCGTCTTGAAGACACCAAACGCTTTGCCGGAACTTTCGCCAGAAGATGGCCGGCGGAGGCTAATTGGCGATCATTTCCTACACCACTTTTCGCGTCCCTTGCGCAGCACAGTCATGCCTTGGCTGCCACTCTTAGCTCCGACCAAGTGGCTAAGTCCCTCGTCGGCACGGCCGTCTACACTGTTAGCAATTCAAATAACGAATTTGTGCTCATTTCTGATCCCAATGGTGTCAAGTCTATTGGGTTGCTGTGTTTCCGCAAAGAAGATGCCGAGACCTTTTTGGCTCAGGTTTGTCTAGCCCCTGTTTTCTTTCTCCATCCGTGAATAGTGAAATGATCGGGAAGAAGTGAGGAAAACTTGCCCCAAATCAATTTTTTGTTTCTCTTTTATTTAGTGGAATTTGTGTTTAATGATTTGGAAAATTTTATGCATTTGAAGTAAGTTTGCCATTCTAATTCTTTTGTTCAAATCTGATGTTTTATCCATAATTTTTTAGAATTCTGATGTTTATATTGCAATATGATATCTTTTATAGTGAATTTCAGGTCCGATCGAGGAAAAGAGAACTAAGAAGTAATGCGAAGGTTGTCCCAATTACCCTTGATCAGGTACCTTGCTTGCATCATCAACCTTTTACTTCTTGAGTATCAAACTTTTCCCCTGCTATATTTTGTTTTCCCCCCTTAATGTTCAACCGTGTAGTAGTGAAGGTTAGTGTGGGTGGTAGGCAACTGCATTTGTAGGTTTGTACTAGTACTCCTGATCAATGGTATGAGACAATGAGAGGAGCATTTACCCGATGAGATAACTCAGTTTTATTTTCCGTCATCTGGCTGGTGAAATTTTTTATCTGTGGGACCTATTAATTTGAATGTTTATTAATGTGATGGGAAGGCAGATTACATATAAATGTGGGGCCTATTAATTTGAATGTTACTTAATCTGATGGGAAGGGAGATTTGATTTTTCTTTTGCCCGTGTATTGTTTATTATCAATTATTGGGTCTTCCTCCTTCAGTTTCACTCTTACTTCTGTACTCCAATAGATTTATTTGTAGTTTCGCCTTACTTCTAATGATTCGCAGGTCTATATGTTGAAAGTAGAAGGTATTGCATTTCGCTTTTTGCCAGATCCTGTTCAGATTAAGAATGCGTTAGAGGCAAGTTTCATTTGTTCTTGTCAATCTCTTGGCCCTCAGACAAAGGCTTGTGTGGTTTCTTATAAAAAAAAGGACAAAGGCTTGTGTCAATTCTATGCTACATTATAGATTCTTTCATTCGGTATCTTAATTTTAACTTTTGTAGAAATACTATTACTTATAAGAGGTAAGTTGAGATTGACTAGATACCAATTACAATAGGTTAGCCTAGTGGTCGAGGGGAAAGTTGAAAAGGTAAAATGATTATGGAGCTATAAGTTCAAATCTTGTGGCGGTCACATACTGGAGATATTAAAATCCCTAGTTCTCTTTTTTACAACCAAACCAAATTTTGTAAGCTTGATATTGTGTCACTGGCATTAATTATATTTATAATATCTAGTTGGATACCTGTTCGGTTGAACTTGCTTATGATACCTTGAAAGATGCCTTGACATTTCAATTTGGTATTTTGAGATGTTACTTTCATTTGACTTGTAACAAAACACTTACAAACAATACCCAACATTCAGAACATGCTGTATTTCTGTTGACCTGAAAATTGACTAATAATTGTATATTTTTATTTGTAGCTTAAAGCTTCGGATACCAGAAGCAGTTTCGATGGGGTCCCTGTTTTTCAGGTACGTTAGTGCACTTACACTCAAATGAAAAAAATCAGCATTGTGAAAACTCTAGAATGACCCATAAATTGAATCATTGGACACTTCCCAAATTTCTAATGCTGAACATAAACAGCTGTCAATCATGATTTTTGGTGTGCATAGTTCATAATTCATGGTTCTATTTGGGTTGACAGTTTTTATAATTGTATCTGTGTATAGTTTGGTTGACATGATCAAAATCCTGTTCACTTCTCATAATAACAAATTTTGTTTTCTTTTTACAGTCTGACCTTCTGATCGTGAAAAAGAAAAACAAGCGTTATTGTCCTATATACTTTACTAAGGTCTGTATGCATATAATTTCTGAGGAACTATGGATCGTAGATGCATCTAACCATTTACTGGATATATAGGAAGATATAGAAAAGGAACTGTTGAAGGTCTCAAAGGCATCAAGAGGATTAGGAACTTCTCAACATATTATGGTATGGTTTCTATCATTTTTTCTTTGGTATGTTCTATTCATTGAATGGGTTAAACTTTTTAGCTTGATCAGTGGCCAGTGCTCCCTGTCATATGGTGTTTTATATTTTTCCCCCCTTCTTTTGCATTTTGATACATTATTACTTGTCACATTTTAGAAGTGATCTCTCCCATCAGAAGTGATCTCTGTTAAATGGAAAAATGGGTTTTGTTACCATTATAATTTACAGTTTAATATGTTTTTTGTCCCAAAAAATTTGAGAAATGTTAACAGTCCTATTCAGACAGATGTGGAAGTGATAGTGATGATGGAGTTGGTTTAAGCTTTAAATACAAACCAGAATGTCTTAAATTATTATCCTGCAAGTGAAAATTTGTGTATCATTGGATGTTTCTTTCTTGTGAAAAAATTATCTGTTCAGTTGGTCCACGATTATATTGTTTCTTCCCTTCATTTAACTTAAATTGTAATACAACAGGTTGGTAGTTTGGAAGATGTTCTTAAGAAAATGGAGGTAAGGTTTCTTGGTCTCAAGTAGCAGCATCTTTTAGAATATAGAAATTGTACTCCGTCTTAGTTTTCTTGATCAATTACAGTTGAATGAAAAGAATTCAGCCTGGGAAGATCTGATTTTCATTCCACCTGGCAAAAGCCACTCTCAACACATTCAAGAAGTGGGCAAAGCATGAAATAGGCTTGTGAATTCAGCCAACAGACTACACAAGAAGAATGGAAGGAGCATGGAGAGTACTGATTCAGCCAACTGAGGTTAGAAACCAATGGAATTCTGTTACAGTTGGCCTCATGGGAGATGAATAATAAACACTAATAGCCTTTTTCTCCCTCATTAGACATCACAATGGATCTGATTCAGACATTATTTTGAGAGGTTGAAGAAGCTAATGCCTTCTCTTTTACATCAAGGAGATTAGTGAAAACATTGCGGCTGGATTTCTCAGATGTGTTGAGTTTGGTTATGTTTCTGTATAGCCTCTCTGTTTGACGTAGTTTTCTTCTGTAGATTAGAATCAATGTAATTTAGCTTTTGAAATGGTTA
Organism: Lagenaria siceraria; assembly: GCA_002890555.2. Classification (NCBI taxonomy): domain Eukaryota; kingdom Viridiplantae; phylum Streptophyta; class Magnoliopsida; order Cucurbitales; family Cucurbitaceae; genus Lagenaria; species Lagenaria siceraria. The sequence goes on from CM016484.1 coordinate 7,737,786, forward strand.
CCGTTTCTTAAGGCGCCTGTCCCATCTTGTTCAGCCGTTTGTCACCAAAATACTAAAGGACGGTTATATATATGTGGGAGACAGTCTATTCCAATATTTGATTTTCTCAATAAATGAATTCAACCATTGATTCGGTTTACTTTTGAGATAATAATGGATTCTTTTATCTATATGTTTGAATATATCAACAATCCTATCTATTAGGTATTTTTGTAGGGATGACTTCTTTTGAGGGGTCAGAATGAGATCTAACCGCCTGTAAAAAACCTAAGTATTTTGTTTTACGCTTACGTCATCACTAGGTGAAATTACCAAAATACATGTGTGATGGGTAAAGATCTCTTGCTTCTCGATTCTTGCTCTTCCATCTTACTCTATCTCCTCAATTTGCTTCTTCTATGGTCAATTTTTTTCGCTACTCGATTCTCGCTTTTCGATTTTAGGTGAATAAACCATGCTTTTCGATTTCTCTGTGAGAGTTCAATTCTGATTAACGCTTGTGGAGAAGAAAGAAGATGGATGATTGCCTTGACAGAGAGGTTCAGAAAGAAGAAAGGGTTGCAAAACAAAGAACAAAAAAAACGAAGAAGGTTGCCATTTCCAGTCTATACGCTGGTGCGGGATTGAGGAGCAAAGTCCATCATGCGCTTTTAGTCGTTTTAGTACTTTCACCCCATGTTGATGAAGCAAAATGCCTCCAAAAATAGGCCATTGATTGATGCATATATATTACCATATGTGGTTGTTAGCCATTAGATTTTAGGAAATGAAGAACTGTTTAGGTGGTTTGAGAATATATGAATAAATGGCGTTCTTAATCTTATTTTCATCTGTTTTTATATATATTCCATATGCACAATCCAAATCTGTTTTTTTTTCCCCCAAAAATAAGAAAAATATTCATTGCTTCGTAATCGTAAAATCTAACTTTCGTTCTAGATAGGTGATGCCGGTAACTTCGGTAAACAAAAGTTCAATTCAATTTAATTTTACATTATCTTCATATTATTTAATTATTAACGATGGTTTATTCTAAATTACTAAAACTTTGATGGTCATTAGTTTAAGTATCATTTATTGTCCAACTTTTCACTTCACAATTGCAATCAATGCAAGGCCATTTTCATATGCACTTGCACAAGCTGAAGCAGTAGGGAAATACTATTACCATTTTAGAAATAATTGGTCGGATTATTTGTAGGATTTGTGAGATCAAAAAAAAAAAAAAAAAAAAAAAAAAAATCCATCTCATTTTAAATAGGTTCTTGTTCATAAGAGTGTGTGACAATCATTTCTGCAACCATTAAATGCAAATTTATGCAAAATTTTCCACTTTTTATAAAAGTGACCATTAATATAATTAAAAATAAGCTACATCAAAATAATGTCCCCTTGCTTTAAACAAACAGGCCTTATAGTTGAAGCAACTGCAATGATTAGCTGTTTTGGTGCAAAAATGTGGACCATTATGTCTGCTGTACTGCAGAGGGAGTTAAAAGGAATGTCTATATTGAAATGTTGAGTAAAAAGAAACCAAGGAAGAAGGTGGTTATGAATTATGATTAAAAATAGAATAATTGGTGTCAGAATTTGGACATTATTTTGAAATGTATGAGAGACCAATCTTATTGCTGCCTCTGCATTTCCAGTACAAAATGCTGCATTAACCCATTTTGCTGTCTTTCCTTTAAACTTTTTCTATTTTTTTCGGGTTGGATTGAGTTGCAGTCCTTTTGGGTTGACTAAAAAAAAAAGAAAAAATTATAAATATAGTAACCATATCTAAAATATTTGTAGATATAGCATCATATAAAAAAATTACAAATATAGTAAAATTTAGATCAAACTCTCTGAATCTATCCCTCATAGACTATATTGCTAATAGAAGTGTATTAATGATAGACTATATCATTGATAGATTTTGTAATATTTATAAATTTTTTTAAAATGTTGCTATACATTTAGTTATTATCTCTAAAAGTACTATCCATTGCAATTACTCAAAAAAAAAATATGGGTTGATCCAAATATATATATCTTAAAAAAAGAGGGACTTGAATCTAAGTCGAAAGGGGAGGAAAACAGATTTATCACTAAGCTAGTTAATGGTATTGATACTATGTTAATTTATATATATATATATATATATATATTATATAAAGAACATAAAGTTTAGGGAGAGAGGATTGAGCTCCCTGAACCTATACTAAATCCGTCTCTGCCTACGTTCACCCCTATATTCACTTCCAAAATTATGTTCAACTTCAGCTTCCATATTCTATTGTTTGTTTTTTCCTCATCAATGGAATGCAATGATTAAAGATAAAGTAGATATTAAGATATAAGACATGTATATGTCTATGGTAATATTTGTAAAATGGGATAAATATATATTTTAGTCTTCTTTTTTTTTTTTTTTTTTTTGGCCTTTTACTCTCTTAAATTTCTTCTCAATTATTACGTACTAGGCAGTAGTTCTCTTTTTTCAATTTTAAGGAATTTCCAATATAAAGAGTAAATTGAAAAAATATTTAAGCATAAAAGACTAGAATGAAAAAACATCTAAATATTAGAGACTAAACATATATTTAACCATACAAATATTAAAGTTGATATAAATTTTATAAAAAAGGAAAACTAAAAGAAAAAGCTGATTAAAATTAATGGATTGGCATTTCATAATAGGTCATTAATTAATTCCTTAATGAAGAAGAGTGGGAGACATCACCATCATTCTTTACCTTTTTAGTGGGTCTGACTTTTCTTTTAAAAATGTTGTGTTCTTTTTTACTTTTTATGGGTTTTGCACTAATCTTAATTTTTTTTAATATGTTTTAAACACCGATAGGAATATAAATAACAATTTATCTTCTTGTCAGAATAATAATAAAAAAAGAATTATCTTCATTTCTAATCCCAGTTCCAAAATAATTTTAAATTCGTTGATCCCACTGGGTCACATCTTGATAAATAATTAATAAAGGAATTAAAAAAAAAAATACATGAATAAATAAGAAAAGGAAAAAAAACCGCGCCAGGTAGGGGTCGAACCTACGACTTTCTGCTTAGGAAACAGACGCTCTATCCACTGAGCTACAGGCGCTGCTTGATGATTGAAAACATATTATTATATTTATTTATATTGATAAGAACAGTAGTAAATCCTGAAATTTTGTTCCATGGACTTAATTTGAGCATTCACAAAAATATTAGAATTTTTAAATTATAAATTTAGCTTGTCAACTTTTAAGGGAAATTTGTAGGGATAACTCAAAAATTTAGTCAAAAATGTCAAATGATCTGAATTTTCAAAAAAATGCCAAACGACCCTTTACTGACGTCAAGATCAGATGAAATTATCAAAATGAACTCGCGCCCGCAAAAAAGCCCATCTCGCTCTCGCTCACTCTTGTTCACCCTGCTCTTGCTCACTTTCACTGACTGTTGCTCTCGCTCTCTCTCACTCTCGCTTACTGTCGCTCTTGCTTTCGCTCTTTCTCACTCTCGCTCACCGGAGTTGGTCACGTCAAAGCTGCTCATGTGACTCGTCATACCGGATAAGAAGAAGAAGCTATAGAAGAAGGAGAAGAGGGAGAAGGAGGATTCTGGGAAGAAGAGAAAAAAGGAGAAAAAAAAGAGAAGTCAGAACGACGCTAGAGAAAGGAGGGAAGAAAGAAAAAAAAGAAGGGGAATGATGTAATTTCATGTGGTCATGACATAATCAAAGGGTTATTTGACATTTTTTTAAAAAATGAGGTCATTTGCCATTTTGGGCCTTTAAAATGGGCTTTTTATGCAATTTTTTCAACTTTTAATTTTGTCAAATACGTTTTTGATATATACACTTTTTTTAAAAAAATTAATTGATTTATTAGATATAGAATTGAATCTATAACTAATGAAATTTAAAATTTTAATTTTGTGTTCAATATATTTATGAATTTTTAAAAATACCGAATAGCTAATGACCTATTACTCTATTAAACACAAAATTAAAAATTCAGAAATTTATTAGAAACAAAATTAAAAGTGGAGACTTTATAGATACAAATTAAAATTTTTAATTTACACTTTTTAAAATTTATGGACTAAATAAATATGTAACGACCCGACTTTCTAAGAATCGCTACTTCATGCATGCATACGTTTCAAAACGACTCCTTTAATATTTAACTAAAATAAAAGAGATTTATTATATAGAAAATTTCATTAAATTTAAATAGTTGAAATTCTTGACTCGAGGTACCCAAAACATACCAAACCAACAAAGTTAACGAATAAAAGAATAAAGGAAATAATTCCTCACGAGTACTAACTGGACAACTCATTTTAATAAATAATAAAAAAAATAATCAAGAATAATGAAATGCGGAAGCTCCCTCGTGCCCCTATTTGGCCCAGTCACGGATTCTGTCTGTCGCTCGCCGGCCCGTTCCTTCCTTTACCTGAAAACATGAAATTGCAACTGAATGAGTATAAAACTCAGTAAGTAATCCCACTACTAGGATTCTAGATAGGCCAACTGCCCCGTCACCATGCCTAGCGGCCTGAGGGCACGCCGTCTGTGGTGTAAGCCTGATGACCCACACAAATGAACATGGAGGTGAACCCGTCGGTCCACACATGTCTAGTGGCCTGATGACACACCGTCGAAACTGAGGTGAACCCGTCGGTCCACCCTGTCTAGTGGCCTGATGGCACACCGTCGAAACTGAAGGTGAATCTGATGATTCACATAATAATATAGCATGAGACAACGGGCATTGGCATCGGACTAAATCATACATAGCATATGGTAAATTCTCAATAGTAGATCAAAGCTAGATAAATCATACATGCCAATGGTCTGATAAATAAACATACCAACAGTCAAATAAATCATGAAAGGCCAATTGTCAAACCATACTGTGAAGCTGCCTGCCAGAAGTAGAATCACTTACCTTGAACAACAGTAACAATCGCGCTCCAAAATTCAACCAAAGCCCGCAACGGTATTGCCTAAAATCCACGAAAGGAAAATAAAAAAAAATACCAATACCTTGAAGTCAGACTTGTTGAGCATAACCAAACTTAAGGAACCTCGAACGAAAATCTAATCTTACCCCAAATTTAACCACGAATCGATACCGCGGTGGCAACTGACGAGCGGCTGGGCAACCGACACGCGGCAGTGGACGACGGCTGGCTAACGGCGCGCGGCAGCTGCTGGAGGAGGCGGCGGCGTCGTGCTGCGGCTGGAGGGACGCGAACGGCGAGCTGGTGCAGGCGCGCGGACGACGAGCGGCAGCTGCTAGAGGAGGCGGTGGCTGGACGAATCGACACGCGGTGGCTGCTGGTCGAGGCGGACGACCGGCGCGACGGCAACTGAATCGACGCGCGGTGGCTGGGGCGCACAGGGTTGAGCGACGCGAACGACGGCTGGACGCGCGGCGGGGCTTCAAGCGGCGGCTGAAAGTTGGGATGGCTGAGGGCAAGGGTGCGGCGGAGGAGACGCGAAGGAGAAGAAAAGGGTTTCACGTTTTACGAGGCATCCAATTAAATAAATAATATATAATTAATTATAATTATTATAAATAATAATTTATATTTAATTAATATAAATTATATTTAAATAATAACAATAAATATATATATTTATATTTATATATATTATTATTCCTTCTTCTTCTCAAATCCATAATATTATTCCTCAAATCCTGCACAACGAGGTATAATTTATATTGTTTAAATTCAAATTCCACAAAATCTCCAACACTTAATTTATTAATCCTTGCAAATAAATTCTGGGACGTTACATTCCTTCCCCCTAAAAGAAACTTTCGTCCTCGAAAGTCTTAATCTTGAAAAAGTTATAGGTACTGAACTCTCATCTCATCTTCTCGCTCCCACGTCGCCTCTGCCATAACACTTTCACTAACGCTATCTCCTTGTTGCGCAATATTTTCACCTCTTTTGCTAGAACCTAGATCGTCCTTTCTTCATAGCTTAAGTTCTCTTTCAACTGCAATGGTTCAAAATTTACCACATGAGACGAGTCCTCCACATACTTCCTTAGCATCGAAACATGAAAAACGTTGTGAACTGCCGAAAGGGACGATGGTAGCGCTAACCGGTACGCCACAGGGCCTATGCGTTCCAATACCTCAAAAGGTCCGATAAAACGGGGACTTAACTTTCCTTGCCTCCCAAACCTCAACACTCCCTTCATGGGTGCTACTTTCAGAAATACCTTGTCCCCTGCCTCAAATTCTAAGTCCTTACGCCTAACGTCAGCGTAACTTTTCTGTCTGCTCTGGGCTGTTTGCATCCTTTCTCTGATCTTCTGAACGACTTCATTTGTAATCTGAAGCAACTCAGGTCCCAGTAGCTTGCGTTCACCAACCTCGTCCCAGTACACCGGAGACCTGTAGTTCTTCCCGTACAAAGCCTCAAATGGTGTCATGCCAATAGTAGCCTGAAAGCTATTATTATATGCAAACTCCATGAGGTGCAAATGTGATTCCCAACTCCCTGAGAATTCTAGCGCGCAGGCGCGTAACATATCCTCCAGAATCTGGTTCAAGCGTTCTGTTTGACCATCAGACTGCGGGTGGAAAGTTGTGCTGAAGTCTAATCGAGTACCCAAAGCTGCTTGTAGACTCTTCCAAAAACTGGACGTGAATCGAGGGTCTCTGTCAGGCACGATAGACACTGGCACCCCATGTAGTCTCACCACCTCTTTCAGATACAACTGAGTCCACTTATTCACTGAGTATGTAGGCTTTCCTAGAATAAAATGAGCTAACTTCGTGAGCCTATCCACAACTACCCATATCACCGAAAAACCTGCGGCTGTTCTTGGCAACCCCAGTACGAAATCCATCGACACGTTCTCCCATTTCCACTCAGGTATGCTTAGGGGTTGCAACAGACCTGCCGGCTTCTGTCTTGGGGCTTTCACTTGTTGACACACTAAGCACTTACTGACAAATTCTGCTATTTCCTCTTCATATTGTGCCACCAATAGTGTCGTTTCAAGTTTTGGTACATCTTAGTGCTACCTGGATGCACAGCGAACGGTGAGCTATGAGCTTCTGTTAACAATTCCTTCATAAGGTCATCATCCGTCGGTACACACAGGCGTCCCTGATACAACAGCCCACCCTCTGTGGAAAGCGTGAACTCACCGCCCTGCCTTGCCTCAACCAAGTGGAGCTTCTCCACAAGATACGGATCTCTAACCTGAACGTCGATGAGTCTCCGCCTCAGGGTTGGTTGAACTGTCAACTGTGCTAACTGTGCAGTGACTTTCCCTACTTCTACCGCTATTCCTGCTCGTTCGAACTCATGGCACAACCGGACCTGCCTGGTAATTAAGGCTGCTGAGTGAACTGCCTTTCTACTTAAGGCATCTGCTACCACATTTGCCTTGCCTGGGTGGTACAGAATCTCGCAGTCATAGTCCTTCACTAACTCAAGTCATCGGCGCTGTCTCATATTCAACTCCTTCTGAGTGAAGAAATACTTCAAGCTCTTGTGGTCCGTAAATATTTGTATCCTCTCCCCATACAAATAATGTCGCCAAATCTTCAAAGCAAAAACCACTGCCGCTAACTCCAGGTCATGCGTGGGATAGTTCCTTTCATGAATCTTCAACTGACGGGAGGCATAAGCAATTACCTTCCCGTGTTGCATCAACACACACCCCAGCCCTTTCTTTGAAGCATCACTGTAAACCACGAAACTCCCCGAACCGTCTGGTACCGTGAGAACAGGTGCGGTAACCAACCTCTGTTTGAGATCCTGGAAGCTATCTTCACAAGCTTTATTCCAGGCAAACACAACTCCCTTCCTAGTCAATTGAGTCAAGGGGGTGGCTAACCTGGAAAAATCTTTAACGAAGCGACGGTAATAGCCTGCTAAGCCTAGGAAGCTGCGCACCTCGCTGGCAGTCGAAGGGCGAGGCCAACTCAGAACTGCCTCGATCTTAGCTGGATCCACCGACACTCCCTCCTTCGACACCACATGGCCTAGAAAGGATACCTGGTGCAACCAGAACTCGCACTTAGAGAACTTGACATACAACTGGTTCGATCTCAAGATCTCCAGAACTCTTCACAAATGCTCCTCATGCTCTACCTCCGTTTTGGAATAAATCAGAATATCGTCGATAAAAACTATCACGAAGGTGTCCAAGAATTCCTTGAATACTCTATTCATCAAGTCCATGAAAGTTGCGGGGGCATTGGTCAAACCAAATGACATCACAATGAACTCATAGTGCCCATACCTGGAACGGAACGCTGTCTTGGCAATATCACTGTCCTTGATCCTCAACTAATGATATCCTGAACGAAGATCAATCTTGGAGAATACAGTCGCTCCCTGTAACTGGTCAAATAAATCGTCAATTCGAGGAAGGGGGTACTTGTTCTTGACGGTCACCTTGTTTAACTCTCGATAGTCAATGCATAATCGCAGTGACCCATCTTTCTTCCTTACAAACAACACTGGTGCACCCCAAGGTGACACGCTTGGCCATATAAAACCCTTGTCTAGCAGTTCTTGCAACTGAACCTTAAGCTCTTTCAACTCTGCAGGGGCCATTCTATAAGGGGCCTTCGAGATAGGGGTTGTACCTGGCTCCAACTCAATGGCGAAGTCTATCTCTCGGTAGGGTGGTAAACCTGGCAGATCCTCCGGAAACACGTCTGGATAATCTCTGACAACTGGCTCTGAGGTTAAAGCGACCTCAGTGTCTCTGGTATCTACCACACTAGCCAAAACACCCCAGGTCCCTTAATTAAGTAGTCTATGAGCTTTTAGAGCGGAAATCACCTTGGGCAAAACCACAGTTCCGACCCCTTTAAACTTGAAGTTGGTCCTCGTGGGAGGACTGAAAATCACCTCCTTACGGGCACAGTCAATGCTGGCATGGTTAGCAGCTAACCAATCCATACCCAAGATAACATCAAAATCCCGCATGTCCAACACTATCAGGGTTACATCTAGCGAGCGCCCCGCTATCACTAACTGACAAGTCTTTACTCTCTCAATAGCTAACATAAGTTCTCCTGACGAAGTTGACACTGACAACATATAATGCAGAGGTTCCAGTTCTAACATGGCTCGCCTCACAAACAAAGATGAAATGAAAGAGTGCGACGAGCCTGAATCAAATAAAGTTAACGCATAAAACCCCAGGATAGGGAGTGTACCTGTTACCACTGAATTAGATTTGTCTGCCTCTCGCCGATTTGTAGTGAACACTCGGCCCTGTTGCTGCTGCTGTGGGGCACTCGATCCCCTCTGATTAAAACCAGTAGCCTGGCTTCTACTGCTCGACCTGTTCCTGTTAGGGCATCTGTCAAATGAATGCCCCTCCTGTCTGCAGTGAAAACAAACTCTAGAGCCAGCTAGGCATCGTCCCCAATGTCGCCTCCCACAAGTGCCACACACTGGTCGGCTCCTCTCTACCCAGCCTGCCTCAGAAGTCTGCTGTCAGTAGTGTCGTAGGGTCTCTCCGAATGCTGGTCCCTCGGTGCTAGCTCAGCTGCCTTCCTCTTCTGTCCCACAGAAACCCCCGCTTCAAACTTTTCAGACTCGCCTTCATCCCTGACATCTGCATCAATCCTCACGGCGGCACGAAGTGCTGCGGCAAAAGTTTGAGGCTCTATCGCGTGCACCAACCCTCGAATACCGCTCCTCAACCCTTGAATAAACATTTATGTTCTATCCTTTTCAGTGGCCACAAGTCTTGGGGCAAAGTGAGACAGCTTGTCGAATTCCTGCTCGTACTCCTCTACTGTCATAGTTCCCTGCTTCAAATTCAAGAATTCTGCCTGCTTACTATGCCGGGTGTAGGCTGAAAAATACTTTTCGTAAAAACGCTCTTTGAATTGTTCCCAGGATGCAAGCCCTCCATCTGTGTCTATGGTCTTCTCAGCCGAGCGCCACCAAATCTCTGCATTGTCTGTCAACATGAATACGGCACACTGAAGTTTCTGGTCGTCAGGACACTTCATATAGCGAAAAAATTTCTCAATCGACGACAGCCACATCTATGCCTTTGTAGGATCCTTCAGTGACCCATCGAAGGTGCGAGGGTTATACTTCCTGAAGTCCCTCAGATGCTTAGCTTCAACTGAGAGGTCTTGCACATTCTGCTGTTGGGCCTGCCCCTGTGGTGCTGGAGCTGGTTGGGCTGTTGCCTGCTGGAACTGGGCGAACTGAGCCAGTCGTTCATCCATCATCTCTTTCATTTTCTCCAGCAATACTTCTCCCAACGCTGCTGCCATAGCTGAAAGTTCCGTCGGAGTGCTCGTAGGCGCACCCTCCGTTCGAGTTCTGCTTCGAGTCTGTTGCCACCCTGACCCTGAAGGGTCTCTAGGCGGGGAGGAATCCTCCGGCGTTGGGGGATCCGGGTCCACAGGATTTTGCTGTGTGACTTTGACCTTTTTCTTCCCTTTGTCCTTTGGCGCCATTACCTAACAATTACTCATGACATCCCTTAGAAAGCTGCGCCATAAAGAGGGAAGAAAAAAAAAACTACCAGCCAACATAACAGTACAACATAACAGTGTAACGTCCGCATGCATCACCATACACATAAACTCATCTTAACAAAATTTGTTTTAACGTACCTGACGGCGACGAAGAATCCGTTATGGCCAAATAGGACAACTTAGACTTACGTGGTAAGTCAGTCTACAGAATTGACTTTGTTTTATATTAATATAAAAGTGCAGTGAAGTTGAAGAAGGCTCGAACCTCCTATACCTATGGTAAATTCAGCTCTGATTGATAGCATTGAGGCCCCCACCACAACGACTCATTTATCGAAAAAATTTCTAGTACTACGGCTATTTCTATTCATTACTTGCCACAATAGTAACATTTAAGAATTACATAGGATCTACAAAATAAATCATTAATAAATAAATTTAAAATTAAAATAGAAAAATAAGGAAAATTATTTACACGAAATAGAAAAAATTTTAGATAGTTGTGATAGATGTTGATAAAAGTCTATCAGAGTCTATCAATGATAGAAATTATGTAAGTCTATTACTGATAGATTCTGATAGAAGTCTGTTAATGTCTATCAATATTTTTTTGCTATTTTTTGTAAACAGTTTGATGTTTTTTTTATTTGTAAAAATTTTTTATAATAAATTAATAAATCATGCAATAACGTATCAAATAATAAATGAAAAGAGTTGGTATTATTGTAAATTTTTTTCCGTCACTTACCATATTCATTCTAAAAGACCATCTGTACGTTTTGGAGCATTCCTCACAGCAGTATGCATTTGTTTTTCTAGACGTGGCACACCCCTACTGGTCAGATCCCTTCTCCCCATGATCACCGAATATCCTTCAATTTTCCCGGACAAAACGGTATATTATACATTAAATAAACTGATAATTACGTTTCTTTAGGCCCAAATTCTGAAGAATTCGTAAATTTAGACTAGTTTTCGAAATAAAATTTTTAGATAACGAATTTGTAAGAATGAGTTTAAAACATTTGCTGAAGTAATTCTTTTTATTATTTTAAATAATTTAAATTAGAAATATAATTTAAAAGAATACAGTTATATGTTATACTAAATAAATATATTATTTATTAGAAATTATTATAGATATATCAAACTATTTACAAATATAAAAAAATTTCATTGTCTATCAATGATAGACTTCGAGCGATAGAAGTCTATCGCTGATAGATAGTGAAATTTTTCTATATTTTGTAAGTAATTTGATATTTTTTCCATTTTTTAAAACACCCCTTGATTTATTCTAATCATAGAATAAAGACGAAGAAGATATCCTCAACTTGGTAATCTTGAAGGCTCATATTTCAACATCTGAAACTCTTGAGATGCTTGAGCATTTCTATATACTTGGACATCTTACATTACGGCCTTTAAATTTATGTATTTAACTTTAAAATTTGTATCTAAAAGGTAATTGGAACTTAAAAATGTCTAAAAAATTTCCACAATTTCGAATCTAAAAGGTCATTGGAACTTAATTATAAAGTGAAGATTTAAAATCAAATTGAATAGGGATGAAAAAAAATTAGTGAAATTTAATTAATTATATTTTTTATTCTTTTAAATTAATTAATAAACTTTAATATTAGAGACTGAAATTGAGTATTTAGTAAAAAATCGATGTTAAAAGTGTGAATCTTAAAACCTAGAGACGAAATTAAAACAAAACTCAAATCTAAAGGATAAAATTGCAATATTTTAGAACCTAGTGAATTCAAAGATTAAAAGTGTAACATTTTAAAATTTAGGGTCAAATGAAAATTAAATAAAAAAATTTACTATAAATAAAAAAAATATCAAATTATTTACAAATATAAAAAAAATTCACTATCTATCACTCCAGTGATAGAATTCTCTTGCAATTTATAGTGGATAAATAGTAATTTTTTTTTTATATTTGTAAATAGTTTGGCTAATTTTTTTATATTTGGAAGCAACCTAAAAAAATTAAGGGAAGAAATACTTTTTTTTTAAAACAAAATTAAAACCTAAAAGGACTAGATTGGTAATTTTAGTAAAAACAAAAAGGCCCCTTGGCATCAGCCATCTCCGGCAAATCCCACCGCTGGATCCGGGTGTCGGCGGCAACTATTAATGGAAAACACAAGCGGCGCGTTTGTTTTATTCTGTTTCAATTAATAAACAGATCACATAACCCCAAATTAAACACTGTTCTTATTATTATCATTATTATCATTAATTAGTATTATCCAGTTCCCCTCAAATCTCAAGCCTAATTGAAATTTAAAAAACAAAATTGTAATACTTGATTTATTTTATTTTTAAAAAAAGGATAACAGTCAAATCCCTCACCGTTAGTCTTGGATTCCTTCAGAATTTTACACAAAATCACTTCCACAAATTCAAAAAAAATAAAATTAAAAATATAAATAAAAATAATTTGAGAGAGACAGATGGATGTTGGTGTGTGGGAAGAAGTGGGCTCCACGGACGCGTACCGGCCCCCTCTTTTTCTCATCCTAATTTTAGCTTCCTAAACTTCTCGCCTTTCCTTTTCCTTTTTCATAATCCCCTTTCTTTATTTTTATTTTCTCTTTAATTATTATTTTGCTTATTTTCTTTTTCGTTTTCCCATTTTCCGGTGATCAATATTTTTCATTTCCGCTTTCTTTTGACTTCTTCATCATCTTCTTCTTCTTCTTCTTCCTCCTCTTTGCTGCTTTCTCACGGTATGCTTCTCTTCTTCTTCTCCCTCTCTTGTTTTTCTTTTGATTATATGGACTCTCTTGCTTTAGTCTGCTTCGTTTGTTTGGATATACTGCGACTTCGTTCGAGCTTCTACCGCTTTTGTTTATGTTGATTTTTATGTTTTGTATTTGATATCTTCGATCTGCTGTGTCCTTCGTATCTGCCGCTTTGCAAGAGGTGTGTGATTTGGCGTTCTGAATGCTTTTTGCTATTTTTCTTTCCTTAATCGCTGTCATTCAATTGAAGTATGATGATGTTGAATTTTGCCTTTTGTTGTGCTGTCTTTCAATTGGACTGTGAGTTGTTTCGAGCTTCTTTACTTTGCTTTCTTTTCTGGAAATTCGGCGGCTGTAGGTGGGATGGAACGTGGAAGTGCTTAATTACTATCTCTGTTTTCTCGTTATTGGAAGCAGACGAGGTTTTTCCGATGTACGAACTAGCCGTTGACGTTAATTATTTTCTAGATTTCATCGGCTGTATGTTTAAATGCTAAGTATTTAGAGGATTGAAACATAAGGTTTACAAACTTTCTACGAAGTGATCTTGCGTCGCATCCTTTTTGGGTATGGGAAGTATTTACTACGTTTTTGGGGAAACACATTAGTGTAACAGAAATACTTAGTCGGTTTATATTGATATATTCAGAAAATTAGGCTGTATTCCCGAGCAAACCTGTTATCTCATGGATCGAATAAAAGTTGCTGCTATTAAGCTCAAAATGGGGAAGTTTTGAAGAATTAACCTTAAATCTTTGGCGTATGGCAAATCGTGTACCTCTTGCATAGTGGTAGATATAGGTTTTAGGGAAGATGCCATATTTATAATTGGGACTGATTAACTATTTGCTCAGATGGGTCTTCCTGCTAGAATAGGAAATATTGGGATCGTTGTTTTTAGTTGAATGATATATATGTCTCATGAAGAAAAAGTAAAATGGTCTTTATGGAGAATATTAGTGATATTAAACCACAAGAATCTGTGAACAAAAAGATGCCATTTGTTAATGAATGTTGATAGAACTGCTTTATGAATCTATTTCTTGTTGTCATATAAGGCTTTGCTTTAACTTTATACTGAATGTTGATTAAAAGATGCAACCCGTTCCTTTTATGATGTAACCCACGCACTGGCAGTAACTATATTAGTGACTAATGTTTTTTAGTATGTCACATTTGCAAGTGAAAGATCTTTTTGCTTTGATGTCTAGTTGATGTGAAGTGCTTTCTTTTTTACTGGCGTGATCTGAGCTGTACGGTAATGCCAAATTCAATTTCAAAATCCTTCACCATTTTTTTTGAAACATTTTAGCTTATTGCATTTTATTCAGGAGCATTTGAGGAAAGCTGAATTGCTGCAGTCCCTGATTAATTGATCAAATATGAGGAATTTAATATGCTAGTTTAGAAAACCTCGTGCAGTAATTTGAAAATGTTGCAAAATGAAATGATAAAACATTGACATAACACTGGACAAAAGAATTGTAGACCACTGTTTTCACTTTCATTCTTTGACCTTTGATTTGAATGTGTCATGATGATTGTTAATGGTTTGTGAATCTGCTTCTTCTTGTTCACTGATTTATTGTTAGCATGAATACATTTTGCTTATGACTGTAGTTTCCTGAAGTTGCTGTCTTGTTAACTTTGCAAAACAGGATTTAAAATTAACGATTTCGGGTGTTTTATGCTTTGTATGGTTTCAGTTCAGCTACAGTTATCCTCTGGCACCTGTTTGTTAACCCTGTTCAATGGATGATGTGAAATTAGCTGATCATACATCTTCTTCACAGTCCTCGTTAATCTCCCAAGATGGTAGTCATTCTCTTGATGGAAGTCCAAGCCAGCTAGTTAACAATGGTATTATGGGTCCGAGCCAAGTTCTCTCAAATTCTGTTGCTAATGGAAAACTGGAAGGTAAAATTGAACTCTCTACCAGCCCAGTTGATGGAACTGTGCGATCTGAGAGTCCAGATCAAATGTCTGAAAATTCTGTATCTTCAGCCATAGAAGATGCTCATTGTGATGTAACTTTGAGGCAAGATGAACGGACTACATCCAATAATCCAGGTCTGAGTTCAACAGTTTCAGATAATAGATTAGAGGAACACAATCAAAATACGTTGATGGAAGACCCCAGAACTCAGTCGGTTGAAGATATGCCTGAGAAACATCCTCAAGAACAATCTACAGTCCATAGTAATTCTTCTAATGATGTCCTTATGCCATCTGTTTCCTCTTCAGTTGAGGATACACCTGAGAAACGTCCTCAGGAACATTCCTCAGTCCATAATGACTTTGCTGCTACCAATGAGGTCATGATGCCATCTGTTTTCTCTTCAGTTGAGGATATGCCAGAGAAACTTTCTCAGGAACAATCTCCAGTCTGTAATGACTCTGCTACTATCAAGGATGACATTAGGATATGCCAGAGAAACTTTCTCAGGAACAATCTCCAGTCTGTAATGACTCTGCTACTATCAAGGATGACATTACGCCATCTGTTCTCTCTTCTGAGTCCGGGTTAGAAGAATGAGGATGCAGTACAATTAGATGAGCTTGCAGAGGGCGAGAGAGTTTCAGGTGGAAAAACTGAATCTGTTGATTCTCTAAAAGATGTGAAGCAAAGTGATATAAACAGAGGCCTTATTGATACAACTGCACCATTTGAATCAGTTAAAGAAGCGGTTTCAAGGTTGGTGGATTGTTGATTGGAAAGCTCATCGAATCCAAACAGTTGAGGTATATCTTGCTACACTACTATAGTAATCCTTTCGCAGTTTAAATGTTGTGGCACCCTTTACCTGCATTGGGGTGGGTTAGCTATTCTTAATATCGTTGACTGAATGGATTCAATAACTGTGTGTTTTGTTGCTAGACTATCATACAAAGGGTATTAATTGGCTTGCCATGGTTTTGTACCCATAGGAGCAAAAGACACATAGTGTTTCTCCTTAGTTATTGGCTTATTGTATATAATATCTAATGAAGCTGCTCAGTGCTGTTAAGAATAGCATACCTCGAAAATGTAATATCTGTGGACATGTTACTTAAATATTTTAAATAGATGGACACTGTCTTCTGTGAAACGTATTCAACTTGATTGTGCATGATTTGGTTTAATTCCCACTACTTATTGAATTTGAGTAATCAAATTCATTCAATCCCCAACGTCAAGTCATTCTTCATGTCTCGGAATAGATTCAAATGATTATTCTAATATAGCTAATAGTTGTATCTTTTAAATGTTGCAGAGACGCAAACTTGTGGAGCAAGAACTTGAGAAATTACACGAGGAGATTCCTGAATACAGGAGACAGTCGGAGGCTGCTGAAGATGAGAAAAAGAAAGTTCTAAAGGAGCTGGATAGCACTAAGCGACTGATAGAAGAACTAAAGCTTAATCTAGAGAGGGCACAAACAGAAGAGCATCAGGCAAGGCAAGACTCTGAGCTTGCAAAACTCAGGGTTGAAGAGATGGAGCAAGGCATTGCTGAAGAGTCTAGCGTAGCAGCCAAGGCACAGCTTGAGGGGCTAAAGCAGGCATATAGCTGCAGTTTCAGAGCTTAAATCTGTCAAAGAAGAGTTGGAATCACTTTGCAAAGAGTTTGCTTCTTTGGGTACAGAAAAGAATGCAGCAATAGCTAAAGCTGAAGATGCTGTTGCTGCATCTAAGGAAGTTGAGAAGGCAGTTGAAGATCTAACTATTGAGCTTATGGCCAACAAGGAGTCGTTAGAGTCTGCACATGCTACTCATTTGGAGGCAGAGGAGCAAAGAATTGGTGCAGCTATGGCCAGAGAGCAAGATTCTCTTAACTGGGAGAAAGAGTTGAAGCAGGCTGAAGAGGAGCTTCGGAGTCTTAATCAGAAAATTATGTCGGCAAAGGATCTGAAATCAAAACTGGATACTGCCTCAAATTTGCTAATAGATTTAAAAGCTGAATTAGCAGCTTATATGGAATCAAAACTGGAAGAGGAGCCTGATAATGATGGTCACACAAAAAGCGAGGGGGAGGATCCCGAAAAGAAAAAACATACAGATATACAAGCAGCTGTTGCTTCAGCGAAACAGGAACTTGAGGAAGTAAAACTCAACATCGAGAAAGCAACTTCTGAAATAAACTGTCTGAAGGTGGCCGCAACATCATTGAAAACAGAGCTTGAAAGAGAGAAATCTGCTCTAGCCACCTTGAAGCAAAGAGAAGGAATGGCATCTATAGCAGTTGCATCTCTTGAAGCTGAAGTGGAAAGAACTAGGTCAGAAATAGCTTTAGTTCAAATGAAGGAAAAAGAGGCCAGGGAAATGATGGTGGAGCTTCCTAAACAATTACAGCAAGCTGCACAAGAAGCTGATCAGGCAAAATCAGTGGCTGAGGTGGCTCGAGAGGAGCTACGCAAAACAAAAGAGGAAGCAGAGCAAGCCAAGGCTGGAGCAAGTACTATGGAGAGTAGATTGCTTGCTGCCCAGAAAGAGATTGAGGCTGCAAAGGCTTCAGAGAGACTGGCGTTGGCAGCAATCAAGGCATTACAAGAGAGCGAATCAGCAAGAGATACCAACAATGCGGACTCTCCAGCAGGAGTTACACTCTCACTAGAGGAATACTATGAGCTTAGCAAGTGTGCTCACGAGGCAGAGGAACAAGCCAACCTCAGAGTGGCAGCTGCACTGTCTCAAATTGAGGTAGCCAAGGAATCCGAGTCAAGAAGCGTGGAAAAGTTAGAAGAAGTAACCCAGGAGATGGCTACGAGAGCCGAGCATGAACAACGAAGGAAGGCTGGTGACACTAGCATAGGATTAATGAACCCGATTCGCAGTCCAAGGGCGAGTTTCGAAGGGAAGAACGAACCATCGAATTTAGTCAGCGCATCTGAAGCCACAGGTACTGATCCCTCAATTTCAACAAGCCCCAAGGGAAATATGCAAAGAAGCTTTACTACATTGGATTCGTTCTCAGAAGCAAAGGCACCAAAGAAAAAGAAGAGGTCATTTTTTCCTCGAATTCTCATGTTCCTGGCCAGAAAAAAGACTCAACCAAACAAGACATCTTAAATCGTTTCGTTTGTGAGTACAGATATCCTATTTACAGAGTTGATATTTTCACCTCTTCTTTCAAGTTGGTTTTGCTCATGAAGAATATAATCGATCGTTGAGTTGGAAGAAATACGTGATTGTACATGATGGTGGTTAATTTTTTTATTGTATGATAAAAAGGGTGTTCGTGCATCTATTCAAAAACGTTGCCGTGCACTGTCGATGGGATTGAAAGATGTAATAAGTTTTTACCTTTTGATTCTTGGATGTTGAGGCTGTTCTCGTAACAATGTCGTGTATAATGAATGTATAGGCTTTAAAATGAGCTATCAGCTCTGCGAGTTTGAAAAAAAAATGTTGAATTACAAATTTAGTCCCTAAATCTTAGTTTAGGCCTACTTAGTCCTTGAATTCATAGTATTAAATTTTCATTATTATGTCTATCAAATTTTCACATTTCTATAGGTTCGATATCGAGGGGCGAATTGACATTTATGTTATTGTATATAAATTTTCATGAATCATAAAAAATAAGCAATAAAATGTCACTAATGTAAATATAAAATAAACAATAAATATTTTAACTAGTTAAAAAAGTATAAAATGTTTATTTATTAATTTAAATATTTTTTTTATATCTATCAATATCGACATTCTCATAAAATTAGGACCTTGACATTTTCAACGTTGCCGCTAACATTGGCATTTTAAACATTATAGCTGTCAAAATTACAAATTCAATCTTTGAACTTTTAAATTTGTAAGTTCTTAATACAAAAATAAAAGTTCAGAAATTTATTCAACTTTTTTTAGAGTTTAGAGACCAAAAGAACATAAATCATTTAACCTGGAAAAAAAAAGGATTATTTTCATCAGCAGATTCTTAAAGAAATTGAGGTCGAGATACTTGTTTCCTTAATAACAATTGACAAAAACAAATCTACCACGAGTCATCAAGGAACTTGAAATAGAATACAATTACAGATACATTTAGAGAACTCATTAATAGATGTTTATAACTACCTAAGGAATCTATAAGGTTCTAAACATTACATGCAGCACTTTAGAAAGGTAGCTATAACTGGATCAGATAATCCAACAAAAACCAATAGCAGATTATATGCTGGAACTGAATCTCAGCCTCTTAGCCTACTAGATATGCTGAAGGAACTGACTTTCATGGGCGTTGCAATCACCAATGGAGCCTCGGGCGAATCGGTCACTGCAAATTTTTCGTGCATAAAACGACTATCAACAATGGAGTCATCTTTAAGAACGATCTTGTAACAGTAACAGCTCTTTAGGAACTGACTTTCATGGGCGTTGCAATCACCATGGAGCCTCGGGCGAATCGGTCACTGCAAATTTTTCGTGCATAAAACGACTATCAACAATGGAGTCATCTTTAAGAACGATCTTGTAACAGTAACAGCTCTTTAGGCCCTCTTGATGGCGGTAGCAGTCGTGTGTCCCATTTTTCACTTGTTGGAAGTTCCATATCACACTGAATTTGCCCACCGTCGCAACCAAATGGCGCTCCTGCTTCCCATCCTCCGTGACCTATAATAATCATAATGGAAATGTACATTTTGTACCAAAAGATTATTTGAAGACTGCTAAAAGATAATGCAAGAAACTTACAAACGGGTTGAGATAATAAAACACAAGACAAGATAAAACAATGAGTTAACATAGTCTGATTGTAGGACCAGATATGGAAGGACATTTATATGCAAATGCTAATTGTAATCTGCATGCTCGGCATAAATTTGATCCGGACATGTATTACATGTATTACAGGCAAATGCTGTTAAATTACAAAGCAAGATCTAGTCACTTAAATGCCTTGTCTTTGCACTATGAGCAGTCAGAACTTCTCAGCTTCAGTAATACTCAAATCTTATACCATCTCTTGTTAACTTTGGAGGTTTCAATTCCACTAGATTAGTTCACCAACTCAAGACAAATTGCTAATGTATCTACGGGTACTAAAATTATGAAATGTTAGCAACGAGTTCAATGGCTTTATCTTATTTTATTCAGTGGCGAATTTATTAGCTCAAAGAACATGGTATATTGTGATAAAACAGGTGGCACATTATTGTTTTTGCAGCTGACAATAACAAAACAAAGGAAAAGGTTATAGACAAGAAAATGAAACGCACAAAAAACAAGCAAAGAAAAGAGGTGAAACATGATTGGTTATTGCAGTTGCAGCGGATAATATAAAGAAGATAATAATCATATAAGACGAAACATGTATACCTAAGCAAAAACAATACAGTGTCACATACTTGCACCAACTGCCCACACTATACCCTCACTCATATGTACATGTCAGCCGAACATTAAATTAAAAATTGAATAAGCATTTCCCAAAATGCAGTATTACGTTCAAACAAAACTAAATTCACACATCAAAATTAACAAATCTGCTCATGCCTTCATGCTAGATCAAGAAACTTTCAATCTTCTTACCCTGCGGCTCATTGATTTGAAATTTCAATGGCACAACTAAATGTAGAAAAAAATCCCAAAAGAAAACAAAACCTAAAACTGATAAAATCATCATCATCATTATAAAAAAGGTACAACATCCTGTAATAAGAAGACATGCGATGCATATAAGCCAATTAAGAGTGTGTTAGAACAACGATAACTTTCAGATTATTGAGAACACAAGAAACAAACATACCCATGAGAATTGAGCATTTCGAAACTTATTGTCTACTCCAGCTAAATGCGAATCCAGAGGAGTCAGTTTCAACAATCTTGGAGCTGAAATCCTATTCCCCATTCGACCAGAAAAACCAGTCTTTGTCTTCCCGTCCTTATCGGTAAAGAGAGTGCAAATAAGAATTAGATAGGAATCTGTTGTTCCCAAAATCCACCTACCGTCATAGGTAACATCTACATGTGTAATAGGTGAACCAAGGCCTGGAAAAGCTGTTTTTGCTTGTCTCATTGAGTTGATAGAATACAGCCTGATTTTTCCATCAAGCGACCCAACAACAATTGAGCCATCGCCAGTGGTTGCAAAGCACTGGAAGTTGGTGCCTCTAGAAAACTGATGGCCTTGAGCCCAATTTAAGACAGGAGTGCTAGAAGTAGCAAGATTTTGAACCATTCCTTTTCTATCTCGCATGTCCCATCTGCAAAGCCTGTTGTCATCCAAACCCAAAAATGTCGAGCCTGAAGGGTCCAACTGAGCCCCTTTAGAATCATTAGTAATATCCCTCATTGAAATATCAACCCCATCTTTACCGAACTTCCACTCAGTAACAACTTTCCCTGTTTCAATGTCAAGCTGATGAAGTCCAGAAGTATGAGGCCTCCCCTCGTTCATTGGACTCATCAAAAGCATATTGGTCTCAGCCTTCATAAGAAGAGCCTTCTTCGGCGTCGAGTAAGCCAAACTCGAACCACCTCCACGAGGACCCCGATTTCCATGATCAATATTCACATACATACCCTTTCCCTGAATTCCATGGGAGAAGTTCTTCACGACCTGAATTCCTGAATCACCGACCAAGAAACTGTTGTCTAATGCACCTAATGCTAAACTCTTAATCCCACCATCTGCAGCTTCCTCAAACTCCTCCATTAAATCGTTTGCCCTGGCAGGCGTAGCCGAATTTGGACTTTTTGAGAAATTTTCCTCCGCATCTTCCCACATTGAATCATCTGCCACTTCAGGGTTCGCCCAACCAATAAAATCCTTCCCGTAAACCTTCAATTTATTCTCATCCGTATCCTCAAATCCATACGTATTCTCAAATAAACAACCCTTAAATTTTTCCACAAAAATCTTATAATCTTCATCGCTGAAAAATTTCAACGCCCAGACACCCTGCGCAACGAAGTCCACACGCCGCTGGTCTCCGAACGTTTTCAATTGCATTTCTGACGATACTCTCACTCTAATTTTCGATCCAACTCTCAAAAACCACCAAGAGTCATCTTGCCCTTCCTCCTCCTCCTCCTCATCTTCCTCCTCTTCGTCATCATCGCCCTTATCAATTCTGCAAGACTTGAGAAAAGAGTAAGTTGTGAGTTTTTCGGAGGTAATCCATTTCGCTTTAGGAGTATTGCCATTAATATGGAGGTAAAGCTTCACTGCGTTCTTCAGGGTTGGCTTCTGAGACGATGCGTACTTGAGCTTAAGAGCCCTAAGTTTCGCCTCGACCTCATCCACTGAAGATGGCGTTTTCGGACGTCGCTCTGAAGATCTTTGGTGCTCTTCTTCAACATCCTCGTAGTTCTCCTCCTCTTCTTCATTCGTTACCTCGTTCCCATCTTCATGATCGGAGTCTGACAGTTCCAGACCCTCGCGACTTTGAGATGCTCCCATTATCAAGGCCTTCGAGTTTGAATTAACGGAAATAGAGATCGAATCAAATGGAGGATAATGCAGAATCCAGCGGACAGATGGAGACGTAGAAATGAGGAGGCGCCAATTTCGAAATTTGAAAATCTGGAGCGTTTCCGTGTTCTGTAGTGACCCATTTTAGGGTTCCTCATTCACAAACACGCCGAAACCGGTTACTTGTTACCGCCAATAGCCGGTTGCCTCTCTCTTGCAACTGATTGGACTCTCATGTCAAGTTCGGAGCTGATGTGGGCTTTGATTTATTGGGCTTTACTTTGGGCTTATATTGCGGCCCATATTTCATACACAGCGTTAGTAGTGCTCTAGTGGGAGGGATTTTAAAATCACTAAAATCACTTTTTCTCATTTTCAAAATTACCGTGAAATATGTTTTTAAAAATTTTAAATTAAATTAATTTTGAGTGATTAAAGTGTATTTTTAAGTATTTTTTTATACAATATTTTTAAATAATTTTAAAAATGATAAAAGTGAGCACTTCCAAACATATCCTTACTCATCTATTTAAAAAGATTAAAAGTCTTAATCTACAAATTGTAAATGATGACGGAGGAGATGAAGTCGTAAAAAGAAACATATATATCCTCCTTCTACAGATGGTAATGCTGAAAAAGAAGAAGAAGTTGAAACAAGATAAGCGGATGAAGAAAGACATGCTAATGTTGAAGAAGAAGAATGAAGTTGAATGAAAAACACGGATGGATAAAAAATAATAGTCACTTACTGTAAATGCTAATGTTGAAGAAGAAGAAGTTGAAATAAGAAATACATGGATAGCACTATATCTTCCTACTGCAAATCGTAAATGTTGAGGACGAAGAAGGAAGTTGAAAGATAAAACACAGATGAAGAAATAGCACTAGTGCATTCTCTTGCAAATGTAAGGCTTGTTTGGATTCATTCAAGTGTGCTTTTCAAAAATTCATTTTTATTTGAACTCTTCTAATAAAAAGGATTTAAAATACACTTCAAAATAATGTTATCAAACACTTCAATTTTTTCTAAAATGACTTATTTACTAAAGAAAAAAATGCTAGAATGGAGATGGAGAAGCCATAGCTTTTTGCTGGATGAGGATCTTCCATGCCTATTGTTTATAGGGGATTTGTCAAAAGTATTGGCTTAACTTTTTGTTGAGTTAAGCAAGGAGAAAAGAGAAATCTGCCTAAAGTCGAAACAAAAAAGACACATGGACTGTGAAACCAATCAAGTTTTGCTGCCATTGTACTTCCATCAGACAAACCAATTCAACATTTTGAAAATTCTCTAGTTTTGGATGTTCAGATTGTTGGGATTAAAATTCAAGCGCAGCGGAAACATATCATAATTCTACCTCAAAATTAATTTTAAAAAAACTTACGTGTCACCACCACTTGGACATCTCCCTTTTCTCTGAATCTTAAGGAAAGGTTTATGGGAACCTTTTTGGTAAGGAAAAAAAAATACGCATAGAATTTTTTCTTGAGAGAATAAACCATCCAATTCTTTTTTGTTAGATCCTATATAAGCGAGAGAAAATGGGAAACGTGCGTGTTATCGTATTAAGTAACTCGCCTATGTGAGAGTTACAACTAATTTAATATTAATTAAATTAATTAATTAAATTAATAATCAATAATTAATTAAATCTAATTTAATTAACCAATTCATTTAAATCATATTTAATTGAACATCTCTCACATATCCTATAGTTTTAATTCAATTAATTTAATTAAATCAAATTTAATTAAATTAGATTAAATTAAATAACTAATTAATTCTCTAATTAATTAATTACCAAATTAAATATCAAAACTTGCATTTGAATCAAATTCAAATACATTTCTCTCATAACCTATAGTTTTAACGTACATCTAATGCGCATTAATTTTAACCTATAGTTTTAATATAAATCTAATTCATATTAAAATAATATTTAAACAATTTCAAATATTTAATTCTCTTACAAATTAACTTTGAACCATATCCAAAATTATATTTATACTATAAAGTTTAATTTGTAAAATAAACTTTATATTATAATGTATCATTATACATTATACTTTTTTCTTAGTAAATTTGAACTTTTCAAATTTCATCCAAGAATAAATTTCCTCATTATTCTTTACGAGCTAGGAAGGGGACCTAATGGACCTACAGATCAGAAGCTCCAACGATATGAGATTAACGGGCTAAACTCATTAACCACATTAATCAATATTCGTTAACTATGGGTACACTCCACTAAAGACCCACAGCTGCACTCTTCTCACTGTAGATATATTTCTGTGTCCACGGATATAGACCAATAACAGCAAGTTAGTCCTTCACAAGTGTTCGTAACACCAGCTGGGTCAAATTACCGTTATACCCCTGGGTTACTTCTAAATCCTTAAGTACCAGTGCTCCTCTAATGAACAACCTGTTTATGGTCCAACCATCAAACAGAAACTCCTCTCGGGCCAGTGAGAGGGTAGGGCCCTTTGTTCAAGTCTCGGAGACACCACTTAAGGGAACACTTATCTACTTACCCTAAAGTCGGGAAGGAGTGAAATCCATCTTGTATAATTATGTTCCCAGCTCCCCACTCAGTCTTGTCCCCAAAATGGTAGGCATATCGAGTTGGCAAACGGATCACTCTCACCCATACAAATCAAAGGACAATCCCTCGTGAACAGGAGTTCATAATATACTCAAGATTAAGACTAAGTTGCCTAGGTCAACCTATTGAAATAGAAACCTAACCAGTCAACGGAGTTATATCTATTGGTCACTATTTCGTGGTCCAGTCTTATGCAAACTCATTGCATAGGATACCCCCACTCGCATGTCTCCTACACGAACGCGTTGGATCATTGCGTTTGTATCAAATACAAAGTGGGTCGTATCCATATTGTTACCAGAATAAGGTACCCAGCCCTATCCTTATACTATAGACCCTTTAGGCTGTAACTTGAACATTGATCTCTATATGTCTCTACATATTGTTCAAGACTCATAAAACAGCCTAGGATGTTAGTTTATTAGATTTTAGAGTTATGAAAACAAGATAAAATAATCAATAACATTTATTGAATAATAATGAATAACCATTTATTAATGACGGTCAAAATACAACATTTACTATCTACGAGTTTTAGGGCATAAAACCCAACACAGATCTGTTGAGAAAAATGGTATATATGAACTGAATACACTAACAAATTGATTACAACTCAACTGGAAACAATACAATCAACTTATAATATTCAACCAGGAGATGGTGTAACAAGAGTTAGATATGATAATAATCAAAGACTTGAAAGAACCTCAAAACCTTTGTAGACTGAAAATGTAGTCGAGGCACGCTTCTAATAACGCTGTCTTGAAAACAATTATTCGCTCTACACCAGATGCAAGCAAACTATAGCGATCGTCTCAGTAGGATACAAACGACTAACTCCGATAGAACTGCAACCTCGAACTACTTGGATCTGGCAGAACTCTTAGATACTTGTTCTCAACTCAACGCAAGATAAAAAGAAAGAAAGATAGAAAGAAAGGAGAGAATTCTTCAATTTGAAGGGGATGCTACAAATGAAGAAACAAGTTGCTATTTATAGGCTAGCTGTAACGACCTGAGTTCAGGAGGGGGATATGAATGAACCGAGATCACATCCGAATGAGAGGGATCCTGAGGACATGAAAGCATGATTAAGAAAGACTTAAAAGAATTGAAAGTTGCTACCTATACCAACAAGGTGCACCTTCCTTTTCGGTGGCTCAATCATAAGAACTCCACAGTTAAGCGTGCTTAGCTTGGAGCAATCCTATGTTGGGTGCTGAAGGGACCCGTGTTGGTTTGTGGGGACAACGTTTACTCTTAGAAGCATTCAAGACAGTCAAGGATGACGTACCCAGGTCGCAGAGGACGCAGGGGAATGCGGAGCCATCAGTTGCCGAATCCGGATTCCGAATCCTGGGCCTGGGGCATTACACTAGCAACTTAGTAACTTTCCAAAATACAAAATAAAATTAAAAAAAATACAAAAATTGAAACATTTGTCAAATTGAACTCATTTTAATTGTTACTTGATAAAAATCACATATAACTCATTCAAATTGAAGACACTACAAGTTATGTTAAATTTGTACATAAAACTTCATCTTGATGGTTTCAATCCAATTTGAAGTTTCCAATAATGAATTTAATTTACACAAGTAAATTAAATTTTTTATGTTTCAAATATTCATCAATATCTCACTTTTTCTTTCACTATAAATATTCAACAAGATCTGCTGTCGGGTCAGTGATTGAACAATTAGTGCTGAGGAATAGACGAAATTAACTTCAAAGTTGATGTCGAAAAGATGACTATCCTCTTAGTGGGAATGCATTGAAATGATAATTATGAGTTTGTTAGGGACTTAGCAGCAGCCCCTAATCAATGGGTAGATTGGAATTGGACTAACTATCCTCTTATTGTTGCTCTAATTGCCTCGTTATTCAAATTTCAATCCCAAACCAACACGTAAACAAGAGATTTGGTAATGAAACTTTTCTTACCTCAGTCAGTGTATTGTTCCATATCTTTGTCTCCTTTGGATCTATCTAGTAGTTTTGCAAGTTTATATGAAGAATTTGGGTTGAATTTGAGTTGTCTTTAATGATAATGAATGACCTCCATATTATTCTTGCAAGCTTTTGAATTCTAAAACATTAGAAAAATGACTTTAGGACGATCATTTCATCTCCTGTCATATTCTTTATTTTGGATTTAGATTTGCATTGGATTTATTTTTTGTGATTTTTGTTCAAACGAATTATATATGTATATATAGAGTACTTATATAATCAACATTGTACCTACTAATTTTAAATCTAGCTTACCTTCAAGCTCAATTTCATGACATTTTAGTTATGGTTGATGTGAATATAGCACAACTTACTAAAGACCTGTATAGATTGCTTTTCTTAGTGTAAACATAAACATTTCTTTACTTAGAAAATCAATCCAAACGCACCTAAGATATTAACTTTATTTTATGTCAATCGGAACACTAGCTCGTTAAATAATACAACAATTACATTAGTGGATTGAACTAAAAGAAGTTTTAATTGCAAAATTTTCAAAATATAACATTTTCAAACGCAAAAAGAGTTGATTTGATATTTTTTTTTTTTTACAAGAAAGTTGATTTAATTATAGCAATAGATAAGGTATTAATAAAATATTTTGTTAAAAGATATTTTGGTCCAAATACTTTTGGTTTGGTTCTATTTTAATCTTTGTACTGTTAATGGTTCACTTAGGTTGAAATGATGCTCGTGTTGATATGTTAGTTCCCATACTCAAAGGCTATATCATTACTTTAATTTAAAAAAAATAAAGGTACATACCTATATGATTATTTTTCAAAGTTCTACGACTTAAATAGACATTTCAATAATTGAGAGACAACATGGCAAATTTGCATTTTAAAGAGGGGAATGAATAGGTAAGTGTGCCACATGGCACAATTTCATTGAATGCCGGTAGAGTTTTTCTTTTTCAAAATGTGGAGGACAAACAAGAAAAATATTTAGGTGCATCTTGGGAGCACTAATTTGTGTGCATTCCAGAAAATTGTTTCATCGTAATTTGACATATAACAAATTCTTCTTGTTTCCTTTTTGAAATATTTTAATAATTTTTTTATGTGAGTAATAAAAATGTGATGCATCAAGATGAGTACTATCTAGGATGCACCTAAGTATTACCGGACAAACAAAACATTTCAATAATGAGGGATGATTTATTATATAATTATGCTCAACACACCCCCAAATAGTTTGAAACTTTGGAGAGAGTAATCTCTGTATATATTATTCCGAAACTTTTCTGAAAATGGAAATGGACCTTCGGAGAGGAATTGTTCCATCAATGGCAGACATTCAAGAATTCAGTTTCTTTCCCAAACAGCGTACTCCATTCCAGAAGTGGCAAGCTGATAATCCGACGGAATCAGATTTCCAAGATTGGTGTTCGCTCCAATCTTCATTATAATTTTCCCATCAACACCAGCAACGTACAAATCCCCCTCAGAAGCCATAATATTCACCGTGCTCGTTTTCCCAATCCCATTCCTTGCCCTAATTGCACTCAATTTCATTATCTCCTCCTTCAATCCCCAATCAACGAAGTGGTCGTAAAACTGCAACAAACCAACAGTATGTGAATTACAGGTAATTAAGTTTCGAAACTCAAATATCTAAACTGTTTTTGTTGAATGAATGAATTACTATGGAAGGCGTTCCAGGATGAGTGAGAATGTATGCGTATCCTTGAATCACTTTATCGGAAGGGAACGGCCACATTCTTTGCGTCGAACCAGTGTCGTGGTTATCGATGAAAGTTACGGCACTTTCCGGCTTGATTCCGATGAATCCCGGCGGCTTCCCGTTAGAATCCTTCAACCTCCATAACTCTCCTTGAACGGCAGCTTGAAGAATCCCTTTAGTTGTGAAATCAAATGCTGTGACCGTATCGCCCGAAGCCCTAACCCAATTTGCAAGAGCGTCGCGATGTGCGTCTTGATTTTGATTGGGTTTCCTGTCCTGTCCTTCTGAAAGTGAATCCCATTTCTCACCAACTGCAAAATCTGGTAAAGTTTGATCCATGTAGAGTTTTGTAATACTTGGTGCATAGCCCTTTACGAAATCGAATCTCCATCCATCAAACCCTATTTCTGTTTTCAACCATCTCATCCATTCTGATATTTCTTTCTGAACTTGTGGATTGAGATGATCGATATCAGGTGCTGGTGGATAGGGTTCCCCACTGTCTGGATTGCCCTTCCCATCGGAATATTCAGTGTCATCACTGCAAATGAAGGAAGGGCCCCAATCAAGGCGGCTGTCTGGAGTTCCCCCTTCAAAAATGCACCAAATTCCTCTCTCGTCTTGTTTCTCTGCTGTTCTGTGGTTGATTACTATGTCAGCTATGGCTTTGATTCCCTTCTGATGAAGAGCGGCAATTAGGGACTTGAGTTCATCCTGGGTTCCGTATTTGGATGCATTAAGATCATAAAGCCTTCCAGGTAAGTATCCTGTAAAAGGGTTTATACAAATTTAAACAGATATTGATGATAATGAGCTGAAGGAACAGAGAGAAAGAAGGCTTGCCTTGTGAAGAAACTGATTGGGAGGGTGGAGGAAGCCAGACATGTGTAACTTCAGCACTTACAAGGTCAGGAATTATGTTGTGTAGTGAGTTGTACCATCCTCCTTTGCTGCTTGATTCCCAGTTGAAGCCCTGTTTCATTACAATCAACTTCAATCTTTTTAAAAAGTGAGTTTCCATGAAGAAGTAAAGTAGTAAAGTGAATTTGGTTACCTGAAACAGTAAGGTAGAAGAAGAAGGGGATGGAAAGAGGGAAACAGAGAGGTAGAGGAAACACAGAGAAGCTAGAAACTCCATTGTTTGTTAAAAGGGCAGTGGGAATTTCAGTTTTATAAGCTTCCATTTGCGCGTTTGGTGATGTAACAACACTACTCAAGAATCACCTTCGTTTATTTTGATGCATAGATAGTGAGAACAAGTTGAAGAAAGGGAAAGGGGTTTGATGAATGACTGTTGGACAGGCAAAAGGGTCAAGTCAAGAAGTAAGAAGAAATTTCGAACTTAAGAATGAATCCCGTGACTTGTAAGAGTCGTTGGTTAAATGTGGGTAGTAAGACAATATAGCTAGCCTTCAATCTTTGAGAAACAAGAGGGTGATATTTACGCAAGTTCTCCTGCGTAACGCATAGAAATGTTCGTGGGGCAGAACACAATCGGGTCCCATCTCTCCACGAAATGCTCTATGGGGATCGCGAGGACTCCTATGAAGAATTTCATAGAGATTGGGCTCCTCAGAAAATTTTTCTCCGTTCGATTTTTTCTTAATAAAAAATTAATTAACGTCAATCAATTTCTCCTATATTTTTTAAATTAAATGGTTAAATTTCTCCTTAAATTTGTTTTATATTATTAGTTTCCTAGGGACAATATGAACGATTTGAATGTATAGAGAAATTATTCAACTTTTATAGAAAGAAATAATTACCCATCATACAATTATGTTGATCATTAAAAAATAAAATTTAAAATTTAAATATGATATTTGTATTATAATAATTACATAACATTAAATTATGATAATTATTTTTTAAAGAAAAAAACTAACAGCGGGAACATGGAACGTCCACGTAAGTTAATTTTTTTTTCTCGCAC
Source organism: Lagenaria siceraria (assembly GCA_002890555.2). Lineage (NCBI taxonomy): Eukaryota > Viridiplantae > Streptophyta > Magnoliopsida > Cucurbitales > Cucurbitaceae > Lagenaria > Lagenaria siceraria. The sequence goes on from CM016484.1 coordinate 7,768,661, forward strand.
TTCCTCTCCCATTCCTAGCATCGAGATAACGTTCATCTAACGCAAACTCACATGGTAAGAACCATCTTTGTACATCCATTTTTTTACATCTCACTATGATATAGTCGATTTGTTAAGAGTCTCGGAATGTCTACTTTTAAATATAGTACAAAAATTATTAGACTTTGTTAATAATGACTAAATGTAATTTTTGTTCGAAACCTGTTTAATAGAAAATTCAAATTATGTTTTATTTTTTACTGAATTCTGTTTTTGAAAATTATTTTCAAATTTTGTTTTGAAAACATTTTTATGTTTTCATTGTATCCAAATTCTAAGATTTAAACTTTAGAATACAAAATTATATTAAATAAAGATAAAAATATTTAGTTTTACCATATGTCATGCTATAAACTCAATTTATTTTTTAAAAAAATAAGATAGTTATATAATATTACAAAATAATATATATATATATATATATATAACCAACAAAATAAGGTGATTTTAGTGCTATCTAAGTAGAGTACTCCTCCCATCTCCGTTCGATTTCCTTCAATCCTCAGCTCCATCCCATCTCCCATTGTCCTCTGTATTTCTAACCCTCCTACAGCCAGAGAGGCGCTAGGGGAACAAGAGTCGTCAACCAATAGCTTTTACGTTGATATATATATATATATCTGACAAAAATACCCCCAGCTAGAAGCTAGTTACAAACTTACAAATGAAAATTGATACGGTTGGTAGCTATGGATAAAGAATGACACTCAAATTGCTGCGATTTTAAATTGAAACATACTTTAAATCAATGAAACTATGAAAATCGTGCTTAGAAGTGTAAAATCAAATATTACATTGATTTACCCTGTGTATAGGGTTGCAGTATTCAAGTGCTTCTTACCTTATCTCTGAAAGTTTAGAAACTAGACTTACAAGTTAACTAAATAATTATGATGATTATTAGAGGTCAACTCACAGGAACAAACTAATGAATTTAGCTAAAATTATGTTTATACCAATATTTTTCTATATCTAACTTTAATAAACCCTTTAAAAGGGTACTTGGAACTGTTTGCTGATTGAGGGAAGAGAGAATCAGAGAAGGTAACAATCCATGCAATTTGATAATATAATAAACTGATTTATAACTTCAATAATCAACGTCTAGATATATACCATATCTATATGCATCTCTGAATTGTGCAAGTGGTTATCACCTTAATCTGATCCCCTCAATCCAGGAGCCCGCTGCTTTACATGTTCAGAAAACTTGCAACCACAGAAGATGGATCAACAAACAAACGAACTTGCAGGAAAATGTGACATCAGGCATGAATTGTAAGCGACAATGACATTGATTTGAAAAAAAAGTGGTGAGACTGAAAGTGCTGACAGCTCTAAACATAGCAACTCAGACAAAATAAATGCAACAAATATACATATAAACCCAGCACTTAAAGACCAATTTTCATGCCTTATGAAAGGTTGGCACCATATTGCACAAAGAGAATATGATTTGAACATTAAATAAGGAGTATAGTTTCATATTATGATATCCTACAAGAGAATTGGACTAATACTTTTGACACTGAAATTATTGATTTAGAGACAATTGAAGCAGATTCTTTTAGCTTTTCTTGTCTAAATACTCATACATCTCCCAACACTGACAATGTGGAGTGGCTTCAGGAACAGCAGTTTCCCTCTTGGCATCTGCTCATAACTTTGCAGGCTTGGGGAAAATGTCTGGAGTGAATTTCTGTGCAGCGCTAATGCTCCCCTTGATTTTCAGAGCACCCCTGCGGAGTTTACACAGTTTCTGTAAAGCTAGTACTACTGCACTAGTGAGTTTTGTATGACTTGGGGATATAACGTGTTCAATTATAAGCATTTCTGAAAGAAACGCTATCAGAAATGCCACTCAAGTATTTCTCAAGTCAAGTTTAGTATTAGTATGAATTTAAGGATGGTGGAAAGTATTTTTAGCCGATTAAAATCCCCTTCTAAATTCTCATAGTATTCAAAAATGAATTTCAAAATTCTGAAGAAAAAAAAAGTACTTTTTGGAGGAAGCACCTAATTGGTGTTTCTATCAAAAAGTGTCACGGTTAAAAAGTCATTCCAAACGCCAACCTCTTAGTGACAAATTTGAAAAGCATTTCTAACTGATAAGAAACATCCTTGACTTCAAAGTCATGCTAAATTCACTCAAAATACGCAAGCATTAGTGCGGAAGGCAGGAAAAGAACCCACAATAATGATGATAAAAATAACCTTAACTACCTCAAGAAAGCAATCTGAGGATTCATCTTCCCCAAAGCAATTTTAATGAAATCTTCGTCCTTGAAGGATAAGGTAGCGTCTGGTTTTCCTCCTTCATATGGACCTGAAGCTCAAAACAATCATAATGCTTCTCTCAATTTTCCAGCCGAAGAATATAAATATGCAATGCCACTTCTAAAAGGTTACAATTGTTTGATACCAAGAAGATGACGAATGCAATTGAAAATTGGGAGTCATAATGCTAAAACAAACTTCTAAAAATTTCCTGATTATGTTTAGATTAAGAAACGCTTCGTCATGACATCGAAATTCATCAGGAATTATTATGGCCATAGTCAAATACTAGTTCGAGCACAAGGCACTAAGCTTAGGGGATAAACCCACCTTTCACCATAATCTAAAAGCACTGGATATGGATTGTAAATTTATTTCATCCTAGGAGTGATCAATAACAAAATTGAAAGGAGACAGAGTAAAAGCTTTCAGAAATCAGTCTATCGTATCGAGAAAATTGACGTCTCACGCAAGAAAAATCTCCGAATCCAAGAAAATAGAAACCCTAACCTTTGATAACCTCCCCTTTCTTGAGATCAATGGTATAAACCACCTCATCAGTTCCGATTTTCTGCCAACAATTCAATTCGGATTAAGAACTTCCAAAACACCTGCAAAATTAGAAAAATTATACGAGAGAAAGAGAGAGAGAGACCTTGGGAGCAATATTGATCTGATAAACATGGCCGACTTTCTTGACGATCTCTTTTCCAGCATCGGTGGTGAGATACTGCTTCATCTGCTCCAAAAGAGCATCGGATTTGAGTGGAGAATCGGCGGAATTCGCCATTGGCAGCGACGTGAAATGCAAGAATTGCAGAGAGAGTTGGAGGAAAATAGAGCGTAGACGAAGCTCTGGCGTTTACAGTTATAGGGGATACGATGGGGTTTTAACATTGTTAAAGAGAATTGAGAAGAGGAGTAAATTGAATAATGAATGACGGTCTGACGAACTAACAAATCCTCAAAGCAGACGCTATGAACACGCATCCCAACGCCCGGATAAGTATTTTTTTTTCATTCCTCAATAATCAAGAGAAATTTTAACCTCAGGGACGTCGATACTCTATCGGCCTCCATTAGTGATTGATTTTATCATTTCTATTACTATAGACCCTAATAGAAGTAACTCTAAAAAACTTCTATCAACATTTATCTCCATTATCTAAAATTTTTGTTGTAAATAGTTTCTTTATTTTTCTATTTTTAAGAATTTTCCTCCATAAGACATTATTATTTTAAAATTTAATAATTACTTGTTCTAGTTGAAAAATAGTTGAGTTTGACCTATTTTTATGCATTCTACTCTAAGAAAATCTACATCCGTGTATGATGTTTGTCATATATATTTTCATGCTTAAGTCAGATAGTGAAAAAGTGGAAAAGCTAGGAAGTTTGTGTTGGATCGGTATGACAGCTCTAAAGAGTAAATAGGTTTTATTCAAACTAAAGTTTATCTATATATCTATATACTATATTAAATTGGAGCAGAGAATTTTTACCTTCCCATATTGTCTTTCAATTTTCAAAAAATTTTCATTATACCCTCACGGTCTTTCAATTTTAAACAAATTTTCATTATATCTTCACATCTCTTAAGTTAGTTACCACTCATCACCGATTCTATTTTGTAGAGGCCAATTTTTCAAATCCATTGTTGTAGATGTTTTGGTTCAATCTACCATGGTAGTTGTTTTTAGTTTTGCTTTAAAAAATTCTCATCTTCCTAGCATACTAGGAAAAAAAATCATCAAAATCAAGTATCAACCAAGTAAAAAAGGTAGATCTTAACCGGAAAAAAATTTTAAACACTAATAGGAGAAGATTTTAGTTATTATAATTTTATTTTTAAAAAAATGATGTGGGATCCTAATAATAAGAAAAAAAAAATCAATTTTACCTATCCAATTCAATTTTACTTATCAAATTTTTAGACTTTTTTTTTTTAAATTGTCCATATCTATAAAAAAAAAAAAAAAAAAAAAAAAAAAAAAAAAAAAACAATTATAACATGAAGAACCCTAAATTTGTGTTCCATACATAGAAAAAAATTAGTTTACGAAGTGATTTTTCTTTATTCAATGTCAAGATTATTTAATATTTATTTAGTATGTTTTTTTAAATAAAAATTGAGGTATATAATTCTTATGAAAAATATATTTTTTTTCTTTTTTTTTCTTTCAAAAAGCATCAAAGAACTATCCCATAATTAAAGTAATACTTTATATTATTATGTCACTTTTGTATCACATTTATTTCACAAATTTTATTAAGTTATATCATTAAATTTATATCTTAGTTGCATCTTAAAAAAAGATTCATTAAAATCATGTATCAACCAACTAAAAAAGTAAATCTAAACGGTAAACAAAATCACAATAAATAGGAAAAAATTTATTAAATTTGTGTTTCATGCATATAAGAGATATTGTTTAGAGGAGATTTTTCAGTATTCAACATTAAATTTATTAAATATTTATTTACTCGTACTTTAAAAAAATCGTGGTATATAATTTATATTTCTTATGAAATAATTTTTTTTTTTTTTTTGGTCTTTTTTTTCTTCCAGAAAGCAATCAACTACCCATAATTAAAGTAATAATTTAGGTTTTTGTGTCACTTTTATATCAATTTTATTTCACAAATTTTGTTCTAATTATATCCTTATTATTTTAATTTGATCGATCCATCTATTTTTATATATTTATTTATTGTAAATTAATTAGAAATGAGAAATATATAGTTTAAACACTTTTTTTTAAATAACTTTATTTCATATTAAACATTTACCAATTAAATTTAATAAATATTCAATCAAAGTTTAAATTATATCTTAAAACTTTATGTCATAAAAAAGTTTAGTCACGTGCATCACACGTGTCTTTCAACTTATTATAATATATATAAGGAAAAAATATTTTTTTTAAAGAATATGTATCATTGATCTCTATGGTTTCGATTTGGCCAATTTAAAATTTCCCTCATACAAATATAACAAAATGACAAAAAGTTTACTCATCCCAATGTGTTATTTTTGCTATATTTGTAAATAGTTTCATTATTTTGTCATTTAAAATAATTTTCCTTAATTAAATATTTTTTAATTTTATAAAAATTAAAATTAATTTAAGTTGTTTCAGGATTTTATCAAATTGATAAGCAACTGGTAGGGATGGTGAGGTGAAGATTTTAGGGAGCTTTGATTCATCTAGCTAGAGTCAAATTTTGAGTACAAGTAAATATTCTTTATTTTAAAATTTGATTTGTAAGGGATAGTGGTTTATAATTGAAATCTATAACTTATAGCATTTGCACATTCTTCTTCTCTCTTATTTATTGATCGGTTATATGTTCACTTCTTTTTCTAATACATAAACAAAACTCGTTCCTCTGTAAGAGACATTCATTGGACTTGGATCTACCAATTTGTATAATAAATTTTTTCACCGAGTGAGAGATTCAAATCGAACTCTAGATGGTTGTAATCGTCATGCATGGATTGCCTTAAAAAAAACAAACAAAAACAAAGAAGTATAGAACAAGTGTGTGAATGGGTATTGAAAAATTATTTGTTGGCTTTATTATATATTTGGATTGGACATAGGGACCATGCCTTTTTTTTTTTTTATAGATTGGGAGGGAATGATGTTGGAGGCTAGAGGGAGGTGAGAGAGGTGTTTTTTTTTTTTTTTTTTCTAATTTAAAAATATTTTAATAATATAAAAAATATCTAATTATTGTAGTAGGGAGATTTTAAAGTTAAATTTCAAAATAGAGAAACTAAATTGGCCAAATTGAAATTATAGGACCAAAGGTATTTTTTTTAAACCAACCAAAAGTCACTATGTGTCACTTCTCTATTGCTCTACATGTCACTCTTTAATTTAGTCTAATTTGATTAATCAACCGCTACATCACTCCCTCGGATATTTTTCTGTTAAGCTTATTTGGGCTATATTTTCGTCCATTGAACTCCAATTTGAGTCATTTAAATTGCATTGAATTTGTTATTTTGAGCTCTACACAATGGACTCTTCAAAACACTAAAATTAATAGTGAATTAATTCAGGTTTGTTATCATCAAAATATTAATTAATTAATTGATTAAAATTGAGGACAAATATCAATTTAAACGTGAACTTTGGGTTTGTATCAATTTCAGCCTGAAATTAATAATTGTACCAATTAAAACCTTAAACTTTCATAAGTATATCAATTTAAACCCTAAAATTTCAGAAGTGTATCAAAATAAAACATAACGGATGATTTAAATCGATACTCTTATAAAAGTTTAGGGTTTCAACTGATACATTTATGAATGTTCAGAGTTTAAATTGATACAATTATTAGTTTAGGATTTACATTGATACAATCCTATAAATTGATATTTGTCACAAAAATAATTAATTTGAGATTGAGGGCAAAAAAGCCAACAATTTGATAGTAGGATTCAAGTTACCTAGTGATCTATTTATAAAGGAGGTTAACCTAGGTTGTTTTGAAAGGGTTTCAGAGTCTGCTTTAAGATAATCATACAACTTACCAAGTCGAGGGGCATGCTCTGTTTCACGTTTGGCTAGGGTCAGTCTTGGTCAAGGTCAAGTATTTTTCCCTAGGCCCATTTTGGTCCTAGGGTGATGCTTTGAGTCGGGGCATGCATGGGACATGCCTCATTAGCTATTTTGCTAGGCTCGATCTTGGTCAAGACTGAGGCTGAGCACATTAATTTGAGCTTTGACACAAACTAAGTGTCCGTTTGGATTGACTTTCTAAGTACATAAACACTTAGAAAGTCAATCCAAACGTACCCTAACTTTTCCCCCTATTTTGGGCTTAGGGTGTTTTTTTTTGCCAAAACCTTGTTATTTTTTCGACGTTGTTGCTTCAATTTTTATTTTATGTTGATTATACTTTTTGATCTAAAATCACCCATAAAACATGTACCATGATAATTTATTACATGGTAAATTTATTTTTCTTTTTTTAAAATATTTTAATTCTCTTTTATGTGTGATAAGATTGATATGCATCAAGATGAACACATCTTCTAATTAAAAATTATTGTTTTATTTGAGTTAGGTTTGAATTGAAATTAATTATAAGTGAAATTTAAGAGAGTATTAATTGGTTGAGTTGTCATATGTCGACATCAACCTTTAGAAAAATGTAGATGTCTCAAATTTAGAAAAAATGGTGATAGCAATATTGACAAAATGTCAATGTAGATGGATAGTTTTTTAAAACATTATAAAAAAAATTAAAAATTATATTTAAATTCATAAATGAATATTTTATGTTTTCTAATAAATTAAAATGTTTTCTTATGGTTAAATTGCTTTATACTAGGTTAAGAGTAGTTACATTTTGGTATTTTGTCGATTTTTAATGATGAGATAAAAATATTAATTCATTCCTTATATGGACATTGAATTAATTGATTTGTGAAAATATAAATTCAAATATTTGGCACAAAGATAATAATTTAATCTTTTTCTGACTAAATTGTACAAACCATGGTTAAAATAAATTGGCCAATTAAATGATGCTAGCCATAGGGGGCATTGAAAGCTTAGCCCACCAACCACCTAACTCAAAATATCAACAATTGAATATTTAAATTTTTAACCTTTTAAATTTCACATATTAATTTAGAGTGTATATCTAAATCAATTGGCTTAATTATTTTTATTACTAATGTTAGGTCTGATTAGAGTATTTCAATTGAACTAAGTTTATATTAGTTTAATTATTTTTATTAATAATATTAGGTCTGATTAGAGTATTTTTTATTAGAGTATTTAATATAATTTATTATAGTATTTTATATTATATTGTTATGTTATTTAATTTATGTTTATTTCCTATATGTAAAAGTCCATTAGGCCCTCTTAATCTAAAATTTAAGTTTATTTCGTTATCATTGTAGTATGTTTAAACCTAATAGACAACTTCTATTATTCTCTCTATTCTTGTTGATGTCCTCATTATCTACTCTAGTTAAAATTATTCGAGAAGTTTGGTATAAATTATAATGTAGTTGAAAGTTTTAATTATTTATTAAATTAAAATCTTACCATTTCCCCATTCTTAAATTTCATAGCCGTAATGGCTGGTGCATGCTGAGAATATTGATTAAAATGTGGGCATGTACAATTTTCTTATAAAATAGAAAGGAAAATGTAAAATAGATTTTTAAACTAATATTACTGTCGAGTACAGATCGATGTGGGGAGAGGAGAAAATGGATTCTTGAAACGACAGCGTACAAGTAGGGGAGGGGGTAAGTTGGGAAGGAAAAGAAAAAGATTGGGCTTGGGCTTATGTTTGGGCTAGGCTTTGGATTGATGGCAAATCGGCCCACTTAGTGTGGGCTCATATTCTTCTAAGGGGCTATCTTCCAAAATCTGGCTGGAAGGCCTTGAAAGGGAACGGGAAATGGACTGTGTTGAACCCCGTTTTGCGAACCAACCAATTCCCACCTGCCAACTCAGCAAAAATAAACAAAAGTGAGTAAATAAATTAAATAGCTACTTAAAAATGTCAAAAAAAGCAATATTCATTCTCTGAACGAATCGTTTTACCTGAACTTGGTGACTAGATGATGAATCATGATCAAGATCTCCAGCTTGGCAAGTTCATTTCCTGGGCAGGCATGAACTCCACTGCCAAATGGCATAAATGTATTGGGTTTTGGCGCAACCTGAATAGAAAACCACCATTTTTAAACTGTATTTTTTCTTTTTCTTTTTTTAAATGATTTTACACTGAATTATAACAAATATCCATGAATTTTGTTTTTGATTTAAAAAATACTCATATACTTTCAAAAGTTACAACATTTAAACTTTCGTAAACGTTTCAAAATTACCTTTAGAATAAAAATTCTTTAAAATTTTCGAAAAGTAGAGACTTTAAAATATGTGACAATGAGCTAAAACGATTTGGTGATTTAAAATTTTAATATAAGTCACTGTCATACCATCTTATATTTCAATTTCGATTCAAAATTTTAAAGAATTTATATTTAAAAATATTTTTGAAATGTTTATGAAAGTTCAAAAATAATATCACAATCTTTGAAAGCATCAACATTATTTTTGAAACGAAAGACAAAGTACAAGGACATTTTGTATAATTTACCATTGTTTTATTACAAAAGATAACATAAAAATTTAGGATCAATCATTCAACGTTCAAACTTTTGAAACTTTTAAATTTAATAAATTCTTCGATTGACTCATTAATTGTTGCAACTAGGTAATCGAAACATGTTGGCAAAGGGAACTATAATTTTAATTAGGATACTAATAATCAATTAAAATGAAAAAAATATGTATATGTAAAGACTAAAAAGAAATAAAATAGTATTTTAATTTAAAAAGTATAGGGACTTGTTTTCTTTACCTCAAATCTGGAAGGGTCGAAATTGTGAGGATCAGGGAAATATTCTGGACTGTGATGGATGTTTCGGAACAAAGGCATCACTTTCCAACCTTTTGGAATCAAGTATCCTATTCCACGTCATTTCACAAAAACTCAAAATCATTTTATTATTTTCAAACTAAATTAATAAAATAAAATAAAATTTCTTTTCGTCTCTTTTTTTCCTTACCTTTGTATTCCACATCAGCTACAGCTTCTCTAAAAGTGAACGATATAATGCTCGCCATCCTTAAGCTCTCCAATACCACCTGTGTTTTCACAAATTAATCTATTGTAATCATTAATTCTAATTCAAAATCATAATACAAAATCTTTCAGAAATTAACCTTGTAACTGATTGGCATGTTTCTTGTCTGAACCCAGTTCAACCCTTCGTTATTCTCACAATTTAATTTTAGAATTCCCTCTTGCTCTTCCTGAAGGAAAAAAAAATAAAATAAAATTTTGTAAGGTCAAAATGAAGAAGCTCCAAACTCATTTACTTACTTTTAGAACGCTTGCAAGTATAACCATCTAGCCCAAAGTATTAATAGATATAGAATTGACAAATATAATAAAACTGTAAGTTATACTGTAGCGGGTTGGTATACGTACCTTTACGGATTGAAGAAGCTTTGGATGGTCATGGAGGTACTTAACAATCCAAGTCATGACACTGGCAGTGGTGTCTTGAGCTGCAAAAAGCACTCCTATAATGTTATCTGCGATTTGGGCATCGCTTATTTTAACTTCACTTTCATCGTCAATGGAGTTGAGAAGGTTTCCCAATAGATCCTTTTCCCTCAGTTTTTTTTCTCTCCTCTCATGGATTATGTCACCTAGGATTTTACTTAGCCGCTTTCTTGCCTGTCAATAATGAGAAATGGTTTAGAAAATTTTATAGTTTTACAATAAATAATAATAGTAAATAAATAGATAAGATACGACAAAAAAAAAATTATGATAAATAATTATTTTTTTTTTGTTCTTGTTGTTAAGTTTGACTTACTGAGAGTGCCTTTTTGTATGGAGTTCCGGGAATATTGGTGGGAAAAGAATTGTAGCCTGCGTCCAATATGCTGTAGTTGTTTTTAAGGTCCTCTTTGTAAGCCGCATCCAAATGGCCAAAAATGGTCAATATCCCAACTTCAAATGATATCTAATGAACACAAATACTTCCACTCAAAAACCAATGGTAAAAAACAATTATTTACCCCTCAACCTGAAACCTTAAATTACAGTCAGAATCATTGCCAGTTAAAAATATTTTACAAATTTACCGGTGTTAAAAATATATTGATGGCAACCATCAATAGTAATAATTTACATGCACTTGTTTAAAAACAGAAAAGGAACCTTTTTCATTTCATGAAAGGTGTTGATGAGTACGGCACTGGCCCAGGAGTCGAGGGCGGAGGCAGCGGCGGAGTCGATATCGGGGACTAAGGTGCGGATGGCATCCAAAGAAAGAGAGTTCTGAACCAGCTTCCTCAGACGGCAATGGTAGTCACCTTGGTGAAAAAACAGAGCAGATGGGCCAATCAAAAGCTCTTTGCTTTTGGGGTAAGTTGGCTTGAACAAATGAGCCTGTGTCATTAGTACAAACCTTGCTGCCTCGGGACTAGCCAACATCACACAAGGGCATCCAAGTATATGCGTCTTAAAAATCTCCCCATACCTTAAAATATATAAAAAAAACATAGCTAAACAAATTAAGACATTTCCAAATTTAAATAATAATAATAATAAAAATAAAATATTAGTACCTTTTCTGTTTGGTGGCGAAGAAAAATTCAGGGTCTTGAGAGTAGAGTTGAAGGGTTTCTCCAATATAAGGCCATCCCAAAGAACCAGGAGGGAGCTTAGTTCCATTTCTAATGGCTTCCTTCTTGTTTCTCTTTAAAGAAATGTACCATAATAGAGTGAGAAAAAACACCAAAACAGATAGAAAAATTTCACCCATTTAATCTTTCCCTCTGTGAAAAATTGATTAATGGATTTTTTTTTTTTTATTATTTGGTTTGTAATATTAGTGATGATTTTTAGACATAAGAGCAAGAGCCAAAGCAGGGGGTTTTATACTGAGGCAGAGGAAGGGAAAAAAAATTGAACATGTCATTTTTTAAGATACAGAGACCCAAAGTCTATACAAATGGCAAGATTTTTAGGTATCCAATAGAATGGGGACAAATATTTAATATATATATATTAGAAAAATATATAAAAAAAATATATGGTACAAGACAAGACCTTGGGTTTCCCTGCTTTAATGTTGTTGCCAAACTTTTTATGGTCAGTTACATTCTGTCTCACCTGGAGATTTTATCCACTTACTTATTTTTCCTTTTAATTTAATCTGCATAATGCATATTTAGCATTTATTTATTTAATAAATTAATTTTTTTTTACCACTCCCCATTTCAACTTCTATGCATCAAAAAGGTAAAACTTGGATAATTATCCGCATAATAACTTTCCTTCCTTGTGTATATTGAAGAAAAATTTAGTGCTATCCTAATAGTTATTCCTTTCCTTCGTTGTTTGACACGTTTGATTTAATTAATTATTTATTTATTACATGAATCACATAATTTTTAAATGCTATTTTAATGACCAGCTATAAATTGAGGTCACTTTCAGTTTCTAACTCCATTATTCCATTTTCCCTCCATTGAAATTTACTGTCCACGTCCACGTGTGTCATCTCCCAAAAATTAGTCGAGCGTTATTTTCTAAAAGAAAATTTGTTGGAGTTGTTGGAATTGGAATAATGTGGGCCATTATTTTACAATAAATTATTTCACAATGTCCACAATTTTTTACTGTTATATGTATGTGACATAATTTTAGGATATCTATATTTTTTAATCTACATAAGGTAGCCACAATGGTATACTCGTTGAAGGATCTTTTTTGTTTTATATATATATTTTATTTTACTTTACTCGTTCATGGAATAAAGTTTTAAGTCATATTTTATAATTGTAACGAACAATTATTTTTAAAAAATAGTTTTTAAAAATATATCTAACGATTATTAATACGTCATATCTCACCAAATGAATTTTAGGAGTGTCCTTTATTACAAAAGTGACTTCAATTGGAAACTTTCTAATAATAATTAAGAAAGGAAATCGAAATACTCTCTTTTTATCCTTGAATTTTATCCGTACACGGTACACTTTTATGAGATTTAAAGTCTTTTTTTTATCGTTAATTAACTAACAAAAATATGACGTGTAATAATAATATTAGTTTCCAATAAATTACATTAATTTAAAATAAGTTTTGAACACGTGAGTTTGACAATCACCTTCTTTCTTTTAACGTCTTTTTTTTTCCTTTTCAATCGTGCGAAATTCACAAAATTCTATCTCTATTGATATTGATATAAAACTATAATTGTTTTCAATTTTTGTAAATTTTTTTTTGATATCCGTGAGTGTCCGGCCAACTTACGCACACCTCGATTAATCTTACGGGACAAACCCACCCGACCCTAGAATAGACGGAAATGATGTTCCACCACCACTAAGTCAAACCATGATAATTATATTTATAAATATTTTTTATGAAATTAAACGGAAAAGCAGTTTTGGTGGTGGATTATGATGTCACTAAGGAGGAGAGAGAGAGAGTCAAAAGAAAAGGAGGATGGAGTTTTGTGGAAGTAGTTTTGAAGAGGGTAATGTTGCAAGTGAAGTGAATAAAAATGAAATAAATGGAAGGAATAGAAGAAGTAGTTAGGCGTTAGAAAGAAAGGAAGGGAAAGAGGGAGTTTTTTTTTCTTACGAAAATTCTGTTGAATAGTGAATGGAATGAGGGAAAAGAAACAGAGAATAAAGATGTCAGGACCATTAATAAACAGTTGTTTACGTTCCTTTTTTTCATGCATGTCATGTGTTTCAACCTGTAACCCTACTAGGTTTAACACGTACTAATCCCACTTGCCAATTTCTCATTTGTTCTATTTATATATGCTACTCTCGGACGTTCATTCTAATATCATTTCTTTATCTTCTGCCTAACCCTTTGTGTTACAGGGGCGCTGTATTTCAGGCCCATACATGCCACCGCCATCTAAAATAATGTCACCATACGATTACACATGTGATTGAAAAACGATATAAAAGTATTTTGAATTTCTTACTGTCTTGTTTGGTATAAAATTTAAATTTTATTTTTTTAGATTTATTGAATTCAGCAAATAATTCAGATTCTATTTTTAAAATTTACTTTCAAATTTCATGACCCAAACAGTGCAAATTTGAAAAAAAAAATTTAAAGTGCATAATTATATTAAATAGAGATAAAAGTATTTAGAAATATATACTATCTCATGTTATAAACTCAATTTATTTTTATTTTTTTAAATAAATGGTTATTTTCAAATATAGAAAAATGAGTCAAACTATCTACAAATATAGAAAAATTTTACGGTTTAGTACTAATAGATAGTGAATTTTTTTTATATTTGTAAATAGTTTGATATTTTTCCTGTTTATATTAATTTTTCAAAAATAAAACATGTATTATGTAATGTATTATAAATTATATAATACACAATAATAATTATATAAATGTTTCTAATATAAATTATATTCATAGATAGATTAATAATAGTTTATGTCAACTATATATTAGTGGGTAACTACAACTAGTTTTATGATTTATAAATATGATTTATCAAATATATATAAAATAATTGTTTAATTTAGAAAATATGCTACTAAACACATATCTAAAAACATGAAATACAACTATGTTTTTCATTGAATCCATTGTTTTCAATTTTCTGTTTTCAAATTGTCTGCCAAACAAGCATATTTAATTCATTTGTTAACTCAAAAGTTTAAGTTGGTGGGTGAAAGAAAATTTAATATTATATCATCTAACAATGTTAAATAATAACTGATTGACTAAGCTTAAGCTGGTGAAAGAAAGTAAATTTAATATTATATCATCTAACAATTATAGTGTTGATATAATATTAACATGGTATTAGATGATATATAATTAAATCTACTTTCATCTATCAGCTTAAATATTTAGGTCAATTGGTGATTTAAGATAGTATCAGAGTATGTTGCTTCAGATTGTTCTCTGGGTTCAAGCACTATCATTTTAAGGGATTTATTAGTATTAAATGTATTATAATCTATTTGTTTAAGCTTTTAGATTGATTAGTGATTTAGTATAATTAAATAATTTGTCCTTGTTATTTTAGAGATTTAAGTAGAATAATAATACCATTTAAAAACACGAGTGGATTAGTTGTGTTGAGGTCGACTTTTAAGAGAGACATGCATTCATTTATACTAAATGGTGAGGTGATGTTGTTAATTAAATAGAATATAATGCAGCTATATATAATATTGATAATATAATTATTGAATAAGTGTGACAACACAGTAGTATAAGTTTTTTTAAGAGATTCTTCAAAATATATATATATATATATTAAGAAATATTTTTAGACACAACCGTTGTTATGTATATTTATTTTTTATTTCAACTGGTTATAAAACTAGCATAAGATCGAAGTACCATTTTAAATGATAAACTTTATATTTAGTATATCAACAATATCATTGATATATTTTTTTTCTTTTTAATTCAGGTATATCAATCAATTAATATACAAAATACGCAATATATTTGTTATATAATTGATATACTAAATTAAATATAATTTATATACCATTAAAATCATATTAAAATTTTTGAAATAAAACAAATTAACTAATATAATTTACATTTGGTATATCACTTGACAAAAGTAATGCATTTAACACATACTTCAACATCAAAATTGGACTAATTGAATGAAAACAATCTATATCAACACGAAACAAAAAATAAAACTAATATTTAACCGAACAAATAACATCGACCATAACACAACTAAAGTCGTGATATACCAATTGTATAGATGCATGCTATTCTTTAAATAAAATACATAAATTAATTGATATACCAAATATAATGTATATCAGTTGACTGGTATACCAAAATATAAAATATATTAGATATACCTGCTAATATACAAATGAGAGCAAAATCGTAAAAATAAATAAAAATAAGGAATTAGGTTTAAATTATTTTTTTTTAGCTATATTTGCAATTTTAAAAAATTATTGTTATATTTACAAATATTCTTATTTTTAATTTTTTATTATTATTATTATTATTATTATTATTATTATTATTATTTTTGCTAATCATTGCAATTTCCTATTAAAATTATGTATGGAAATTACGGAGATCTCTATTTAAATGGCTAAATTTTTAAAATTTCTAGTGAAAAATATTATATCTTATTTTTAATATTAATAATGTAATAAATATTTCGTTTTAGTATAGAAAACTTGTTCAAATAAACTAAAATTCCTAAAATTTAAATATTAAATTGTAATATAAATGAATATAAGGAATGAGAACAGAATAAAGGAACGAAGATAAATGGAAGAAAGATAAACGTGCAAACCTTCTATATACGTAATCGAATATATTCTAAAAATAAATTTTAATTTTAGCTCATTTACTCTAATTGTCAAACTAAAATGGGAAAGTTGTCTTCCTCCCTTACCCATCAAAACAGAGAATCTTCGTCCTCTTCGTCCAGTCCGGTGGAAAAAAATAGTTTCTTATATGCCATATAGAATTTCTGTTTTGGAAAATAATAATATTTTTCAATATAACAAAATGTTACGGCATCAGTAATAAATAATAATAGATTATAGTAGTTTATGTTATTTTACTATAATTATAAATATTTTAACTTATTTTTCTTTATTTAAAAACAAAAAGACAAAAAGTAGTCAATGTATGTGGGCTTTGCAGTCACGTGACAAGGATGTGGCCCGCCTTTATCCTACCTTATTTCATAGCGCTAAATAATTTCACAGACGTAAAAGAATAGGAAATAAACACTTAAAATTGCATAACTAAATTATTATTATTTTTAAGCTCGGAGGTTGAAATTCCCAAATTTCACATCTTTTGTATTAAAAAAAGGCCATAAATATATATGGATATTTCTAATTATATTATATCTATATAGCAAATATCCCTTAATAGCTTCAATAGTTATTTAAATTTGGTTTTATATCACGGTCTTAATGATCATCATGGAATAATATTTAATAATTACTAAGAAAATAAGACTGATGTAGCGTGGTAGACTTATTAAATTACTAATATAGAGGTGCAAATTCATATAAAGTAGAAATATTTTAATTGTTGAGTTGAGTTTGATAGCTATTTAATTGATTTGTAGTTTTTTGTTTTTTAAAATTATATTTATTTTCTTACAACTTCTTTGTCATTTTTTTTTCATATTTTCTAACTAAATATTTAAAATTTTGGCCAAATTAAAAGGAATTTTTTTTTTCAAAAAATACTTTTCGTAATTTTTAAAATTTACTTAATTTTTTTAAAACACTTTTAAAAAGTAAATAACACGTTCAAATAATTAATTTTACTTTCGCTCATGGACTTAAGTTTCTTGGTCAATAAGTGATTTAAGATGGTATTAAAGAAGGTGATCCAAGAGACTTTATATTCAAATCTCTGTAATATTATTTTATGCCAATTAATATTAATTTAAAAAAACATAAAATTAAATAAAATCAAAATAAATATAGGTATCTATAATTGTCATAAGTAAAAAAAAACATATCTCTTAAAATTAATAATAAGTTCGAGTTGGTTTAAGTTATTTTAAGTGAACACGTGAACCAACCCAACCTAGAAAATTTTCGTTTATTTGAACCTAATCCAACCCAAATGAATTGATAACCAAACCCAAAATGTACCGGTTGAATTGATCAGATTTTTCGGGTCATCGAGTTTTTTGAACACTCTAAATGATAATTAAAATTTTATAAGAAAGAAGTGTGTGTATGCTAATTATGTATGTATATATAATGGTTACACTAAAAGCTAATTTTGAATTTTATATTTATTGGTCTAAAGACATGTTTGAGAGTGATTTTAAAACTGTGAAACTTATTTTTATTGTATTTGAAATTACTCCAAACGACACATGTAATTAATAATTCACAATCAATTTAGCATTTAGTGTTATGATTTTAAACACGATTTTCATATTATAAAATTAAACTTTAGATTATTAAAATATATTTTAGAATAATTTTAAATACGATAGAAGGGATTTTAGTTTTTTCAAAAGTCACTGTGATGCAAATTTGTGTAGATGCTAATATTAAAGTTCTTAAGTTGGTTTTGTCATAATAAAAAGGAGGGAAAAGCAACTCAATTTAGGAAGGAATTAACATGTGAGACTGAAAGTTTAATTGGTTGGATATTTCAATGGATGAGATTTGCGTGGTGGGAATTGGAATCCAGCTCACGTGTGGGGGAGGGTGGTGTGGAATTCTTAATAACATCTCCGACCAGCGAACACGACGCCGTTTTAGGGAGTGAATACCCTAATATATATATATTTTTTTCTTCTTTCTATTTTCTATAACGAATTTCTTACTTTTTGAGTTTTTGAGTTTCATAATTGATTCGTCGGTGGGGCCGTTAATGTAGACGTGTACGGTAAAGTCAATTTTAGGTCGCCACGTGGAATTCTCCGAACGACGTGGACCCCATCTATGTGGCCATCTTTTTAACTCCTAATTGCCTGCGATGCCTTCCACCAACACCACCCTCTCTGCCAGCTGGATTTTTCTTCTGACTTCTTAAACATCCCTTGTGGTCCATTCCCCCCCCCCCCCCCCCCTTTTTTTTTCTAAATGTGAAACGAAAAGACTTTACCTTTTAAATTTATTTTGCCTTCCAGTTTTCTTCTTGGTGGAGATTTTATATTAACAGCTCCATCTCCATTAATTCTCCAAAAAAAAAAAAAAATCGATTTAATTTTTGTTTATGTTTATAGAAGTAGGTGATCATTGTTTAAAAGGGCTAATTTTGAAATTCAAAGGAATTCAAGAATTGCTTGAAAATCTTCCTCTTTGGTTGAATGAGTTCGCCATACTGCAGCTTAATTTCCTTTTATTACTTTCTCATATTAAAAAAAAAAAAAAGGAAGAAAGAAAAACCAGCAATTTTTTTTTAATAATTGTTTATTCCACTACTAAAAATATTCCAAAACTATTAAGGTAACCACTTTCTTTTTTAGTTTCTGGAAACATTATTTGTTGGTAGACAAAGGTATACTTTTCAAAATTAAAATAATAACGAAATTATTAAATTGACAAAAAGAAAAAAAACTATTACTGAAAATTAAATAACCATAAATAATAATAATGGAGAGGATAGGGACAAGACAAAATGAAACATGAAAGTCTTCTGCCTTTGTTTCAGTGAACAAATCTCTGTGGGATGCTGGCTGGTTGCGCGTGCAATGTGACTTCCAATTTCCAAAGAAGCTTGAAAGTGTTCATTGAATTTAAATATCAACAAAAGCATTTTAGGCAATTAATAAATAAATAAAAACCCAATCTTTTCAAAAAAAAAAAAAAAAAAAAATTTGCTATGTATTTACATAACAAAGTTAAAATACTGAATTGTATCATGTGACAAATTAGTACAATCAAATATATAACATCATTTTATATCTCAAATCCACCCACAAAAATTACAGACAAGTCTCATTTGCACTATAAAATTAGTATAACCTCGAGATGATATCACTTCAAAGTTTGAAAGGATCCCACGCAAATGCATATGTTTGTCTTTTGAAGAAAGGGTATTGGACTAGAAGTTATATAAATTTTGGAGTGCAAAGTTTTAGGGATGGGATCTATATTTGATATTATAGAGTGAAGAAAGAGAGGGATTTTTGGGGGGTGAAGATTTGAGAAATGATGACGGTTGATATGGTTTTGTACTGGGTGGGCCTATGGGCCCAAGAAGCACACTTGTCAGAAAATGAAGCATGGAGGGGGAGGGGTAGGTGGCACGTGGTGGCTTCTTATTGGGTGTTTGGATTTATTGAAATAAGAGAAGAATCTGAAATTGGATCTTGTTTTGGGCTTATCTGTCGAGCTGTCCAAGCCTACCATTGTCTAAGACGTACGCTCACTGACTCCACCAACCACTCTTCTCATGCTCCCATATTAAAGTCCCCTCTCTTTCAAATTTGTGTTGAGCCTAAGATTTTACAAATTTCAAAAGAAAAAAAAAAATATTGCTATCTTATACTTTAATTTGAGGCAATTAATGGTATACAAAATGAATTGTACTAGCTTCTTCTTCAAAAAAAAAAAAAAAAAAAAAGTCGTACTAATTTGAAGCCTAAGGTAAGATCGGTAGCCGTCCTAATTTGACTATTAAAATTAGAGTTAGGAATTGTGTTTAGGGAACTATAGTTCGAATATGAAGAGATTTGATTAATGACAATCTGACTGAAGTGAGATGGAGATTACTGAATCTAGTTTGAGTAAAATGGGAAAGATCTATGATACCTAAAACAATGACTCAAGAAATTAATAGGACATGTGATGTTGAGGTGTGTTCATGTGTCAATTTAACATAAATATAGGATTTTATGGAGTAAAGAAAAATATACACTCAGTGACATATTATCACGTTTCTAAAGAAAAATATGCAGTCGATTGAGTATGTTATTGTAGAACTATAGTGCTATCACGTTTTAAGTCGTCTACAACCCTACAAAACTATATATATTATTCCTAACAAGTCATGTCACGAGCATCTATGATGTGTGTGTTGACTTTATCAAGCTACTTAAGTTGATTTTCATGCCTTTTCTCCTTTATGCATATAAGGATGGAAGAAAAAGAAAGTATGCTCTCTATAATAAGTTAAAACTCTTCAAACTCAAAGCTAAAACTAATCTTAGACTTTGTGGAAAGTTTGACAAATACAACACATTTGTCCAGCATCTATTAGTATTTGTCGGTAAACCCTAATTATACGAAACCCTTTCTAATATTGTCAACTCTAAACACAATATTCATGTGATAAAAAATATTAATGATATCAATATGAGCATGACTCAGATGTAATTGACATATATTTTTTTTTTCTTTGAAGTCAGAAGTTCATATTTTCATACTCAACGCTTGAAGAAAAAAATTCAATTACGGCCAATATGTCTTATACCAAACTAACTAGCAGTTAGGAACAATCTTATTGCTTTCTCAAGGGAAAAAATCTTATCTCTTTTCTCTCAATAAAGTCAGAAGATTTTTTTTTTTTTTTTTTTTTTTGAATAAAGGTTGAAAAATCAAGTCATAGATATTGATTTGAAGATTGGTCTATTTAAAAAAAAAAAAAAAAAAAATCAAAACATGCTTGACAATTAATATGATATTGAATTTTATAAAATGCGTAATTATTTTTATATATCTTTTATAATTCATTTTCATCATATCCATCCAAACTTGTTAAAACCAAATTTTATTATCATTCTTATTCTAACATAGTTGGTAAATCCAGATTTATGATCTTTACGAGGTTATTCATACATTTACCTTTATTGAGATAAATACAATAAATGACTTATAATTATGAATTAATAAGTACTTAACTATATTTCTATTTATATTTTTAAGCACTATTTTGCACTATTATATTTTGTTTTTGTTTTTTATTTTTGACTATAAATAACTTCCATAAATCTAAGTCAACGATATTAATGTTTTATTCTTCAAACGAAGTCCATTCATTTATAGATTAGAAAGACATATCATATCTTTAAGGTTGTTTTATATCATTGACAATCGCACAATGAAAGAATTTCAAATTAGAGAAAAAGTTGAAATTATTAACATTATAAGTCTTATATATATATATATATATATATATATATATATATATATATATAACGCAACATTTTAATTAAATGACATAATATATATCTTATCATATTTTTAACGTAACTATCTTTGAGTTAGATTAAGTTAAAAGAATTGACATGATATTTGAAAACTTTATGTATGGTTTGTATTAAACTAAAATGGATGGTTTTGTAGCTATTATTTTCAAAGTTATATCTATTTAGATATAAAGATTATTGAAAACCAAAAGGCAAAGTCTTATATTCATGTTTCCCACAATGCACCATTCAACCATATCATTACACTTTCCACAATATTTTGTTTCACAAATATTCCTATCTATTCTTCTCTAGATCCCTTCTTTTTCTTATTTTAACTTTACGTCGTACTAATTTTTTTGTCAAGTCGTATAAGTTTATGTAGGATAACTATTTGGTAAAAATAAGGTTATAAAACAATCATTTCACCTATTGATTTTTATGTTTTGTTATCTACTTTTTAAGAGTGTTTTAAAATACCATGTCAAATTTTTTTAAAATTAAAAAGAAGTAGTTTTTTTTCCTTAAATACTCGTTTTTACTTTTTGAATTTGGCTAAGAATTCCAGTGTTTAGTTATGAAAAGATGAAAATATGTTAAAGAAGTTGTAATAAAACAAGCATAATTTTTAAAAACTAAAAACCCCAAAAACTATGTTACCAAACAAGATTTAAATTATTAATTTGATTTGTAAACTTTTAAATTTGTGTTAAATATATATTTGAACTTTGTTTTTCTAATTAATAGTCCTCTGAATTTTAAACGTGTCTAATAAGTTTTTAAATTTTCATTTTTGATCTAATAATTCTTTGAACTTTTAGATGTGCGTCTAGTAATAATAGGTGTCTTGGCCGATATTTTTTTTTCAAGAATTTAGAGATCTACCAAACAAAAATTAAAGTTTAGAATTTTAGTAGACACAAAATTTAATTTTACATCTAATATATGTGTTAGTTTAAAAAATATTTAATATGTTATCATTTATTAGTTACATAATTTGAAATTTCAAAAATCTATTTGAATTTTTAAAAAATATTTAAGAGACTTAAAAGATGAATGGTCATAGGCCGAACTTACAATTTAACATTCCAAAAGTTGACCACACGTGCCAAATAGTTGGTTTACATCCTTTTCAGTTCATGGGCTCGCTATCTCTCACATCACTACTCACTCGAAGTCTAATTAATAAACAGTTTAAAGTTAATTATTTTAGTATTCTATATATTTCTTTGAGTATTATTGATGAATTATTAACAATTTTTTCTCCCAAAAAAAAAAAAACTATTTTCAAAGAAAAATTATTATAAATAGAAAAAATATCAAACTATTTACAAATATAACAAAATTTCACTATCTATCTATAGACCATTTTTACAAATATAACAAAATATCACTGATAGACTACTATCATCTATCACTATATATCAGTGATAGACACTGATAGATAGCAACATTTTGTTATATTTGAAAATATGTTCAACAATTTTACCATTTAAAATAATTATCCTCTAAAAAATTTATTAATATTTTTTTCTTTAATTTTTCATAACTCAAATTTAGTTTCCTTCATAAAAAATCATACATTTCAAGAAAACAAAAAGAGCAATAATTAGGTATAGTATTGACTACTCCTATTTTCGTACAATCCCTTCATTTATCACATGACAAAAAAAATTAAATTAAAAAGTCAAAATTTCTTGTTATGAATCAGTTTTTAATTGGACAACTGGTAGGTTGCACTAGAATAAGTATGCCCCAAGTAGAATGTTATTCTAATTCTAATGTAACTAGAAGAATTAACTATTTAGTTTAAGTTAAATGATAAAAGTTAACCCTTTGTACCTTAACCAGTGTATCTGTTTAATGTTTTTTTTTAATTGTTTGACTCAATGTTGTTGTATGTTTTTTTTTAATTGTTTGACTCAATGTTGTTGTTGTTATTATTATTTTATTATTAATATTATTATTATATATATATATATATATTTGAAGAAAGTTATTATTAGATATATGGCTATTGTGTATTCTGGTTTGCATTATTCGGTGTAATTAGCTGTCATTTTATTAAGCTCATATTATATTTATAAATATTGTTTTCTTTCTCCATCCATAATACATGAGAAGAGTTCTATTCCTTTGTTTGATTTAATATATGCTTTTTATTTGTGTGTCAGTTTTTCTTAATATTGATCATAGCTTAAATTTACATAAACTTTATTAATACATGAGAAGAGTTCTATTCCTTTGTTTGATTTAATATATGCTTTTTATTTGTGTGTCAGTTTTTCTTAATATTGATCATAGCTTAAATTTACATAAACTTTATACTTACTTTAAAATCAAAGGTTGGAATAATTATTATACCGTAAAATAGAAGGGTTTTTTTTTTTTTTTTTTTTCATGGTAGCCATAGGCGTTGAAATAATGAAATTCTACTAAATTTAGACTCTTGGAAAAATAACAATAACAATAAAAATATATTCTAAACTATGATGTTTATGGAATTCATAGCAACTAAATATTTTTTAATCTAAAAGAACACTCATTTAAAAATTATGTTTGTATAATTTATGATTGTATAAGTTTCTAATGCTAACATAATTCAACTGACATAAACTTATACTATTAACTTCGAAGTCTGAAACTCCACCTCTACATATTTTGAAAAGAAAAAGTGATTATATAACATAAACTATAAAATTCAGAGTTTTTTTTTTTCATAACAATTTATCTGATTTATAAAGTCGTAGAAATTTAGGTATTTCTATTTAGTTTTTTCATTTCATTGAATTAAAGTTATAAACACTACCTCCACGATAATTTGTTTGTTTGTTAATTATGTTGAGTGTTTTAAAAAATTATAAAAGCTATAAAAGAAATAATTTTTAACAATTTATTTTTGTCTTTTTAGAGAATTCAATATTTTAATAAAAAAACTGAAAATAACAATTAAGAAAGTATGAAAAGATTCCAAAAATATAAAATACTAATTAAACTATGTTGAGATTAACCGTTAAATTACGTGGCAAGAACTTTTGGGAAAGGAAAAGGAAGAAATTGGCATGGGGGATTTGGATTGGCAATGAGAGGAAAGGGAAGGGACCCAGTTCATAATTTCTTGCAGCAGATCCAGCTGGAAGAGTATCTCTCAAAGTGAAATGAATTATTGGATATAGTGCTCCAAAGCCCATGGCTTTCTACAGCCAACTCAGTCAAGATCATGACACCTCTTGTCTTCTGCACTATAACTAATCATAGGCTTCCTTCATATTTTTTTTTTTTCAACTTGAAAATGAGGTTTAGATAGTTGATTGAGTTACTTTAAACTATTTCATTTCAATTTTCAACTATTTTAGATTAGTTTTGTTACCCCTATTTGAGAAGTATATTTAGTTTATTAAAATTGTATTACTTTAAAGAATTATTTAAAACTTTATCCATCGTCCAATATTAAAGCACTAACTATGAACCACATATCGACTTAAGATTTTCTTTGATCCACTTTTGTACTTTATGTTATCTAATTTTCTAAAAATCGCTTCTTTGGTGGAGTCTTTTTTGAAATTATTAAAATGATGGATTGAAATTGATGAAACAAAGTTAGGAGACATTGAGTGACAACTGTTCGAATATCTTCAGATAGAGACCGCATATGATTTGCCTTTCTCTCTCTCTCTCTTTTTTTCCTTAAATTTTTCTTTTTGATTTTTTTTTTTTCGCTATCTCTATCTTGTTACTATTTGAGGTCACTTTCACGTTTTACAATCTGTCATCCATTAGCCAAATTACATCTTTTGATGACTCCAAGATCTTTTTCACATAAGAAAAGAGAAGGAATGAGAAAAAGATGAAATACTTTTTCCAGCTTCCAAGTAAAAAAAGAAGATGAGAAAGGTGAAAAAAAGAAGATGAAACAAAGAACATCAGAGGAAGAAACCCAATAGGCCAACAAGATTCTAAAGGAGTCCATGATAGAAGGGCCCAGCCCAGACGTTTGAATTGGCCCATAACATCACCAACTGGGACCCATTGTATCCTATGGTATGGTTGAACGAGGAAACATGAAGAAATTGGTGTTATTGCTGCCAATTATTGTACTTCCTGCTAGCTGGTCCCTTTCATTATCTGTGACTTAGGAATACATGAAAGAAACACGTGTTCTCACGTCAAATTACATTTCATTTTCCACAAATAATTTCTCCATGTTTTAACTCTTCATTTCATCTCTATACATCTAAAAGACAATTTCATTGTTATTTTTAATCCTTAGTGATAATGTAATTTGATGAGTTACTTATGGTTGCCTCTTAAAATCATTGAGATTAACCCTTGCTCCTTTATTAATTTTCAACTAGTGTTTTAAGACGTGCCCTAAATTAAATGTTTATATATATTTATCACATTAATTAGTGATTTACAATGTTAAACTTCTATCTGCAAAAAGCTTAGGCATGCCTAGTAAACCTGAATCAAAGGGACACACGGGCTGAAATGAAAATTTAAAAAGTAAAGAGACTTAATCTGTAAAAGTGATTAAACAACGAAGCATGAGGAATGAAAATGAAATTTAACCACTATGGACGTCTTACCAACTTCAATTATTTGAAAATCATAACTAAAGAATGGAAGATATCAATAGTCGATCTATTCATATGTACGGATATAACCTACAACACATCCTAAAACTTGAAATAGTATTTTTGAGAGCAGCATGTGACCCATTCTAACAAGAAGAAACAACATTTATAAAGGTGTCGAATCATACTCTAAATGTTAAACAAAAAAATGTGAACAATCACAAAAACTAATTAAAAAAAAAAAAAAAAAAAAAAAAAAAGGAAAATCATCCAAATAATTAAGATGTCTTTTGATGGGCAGCAGCAAAATAAGCAAGCTGCAAGTTACCCACAAGGTATGCCATTAATCAATCAAATTTATGATATTTCTCCTACTCCCCTATTCTGCTCTCTATGAGGATTCTGTCAATTCTAAATTGATTCTCGTTAAATCTCCTCAATCAAATGATACATTTGATGAAAAATTCAACAAATTTAAGCTCATTGGCTATATGAATTTTCGAGGACTGCAACCCCTGGACCATATATCACACGGCAGCGTTCATTAAATGAACCAACCAGTTTTGAGACGACCTCCTTAAAGAACACTGAAGCTACCTGAAAAAGAATGTCATATGAGATATCATAATGCTAAGCTGTAAGATAGAATATTTGGTGACAAAACAGCTGGCAGTATAAAACTGAACATATTAAACACATCCTGAATTTATTTATTTACTGATCGAGTTCAAACAATTAGGAAGAGTGAAAATTCTAACTTCAAACTTTTTGATCAAGGTATAATGACTTAACCAATTGAGTTATGCATCGGTTGATAGTTACAAACGAAAACGGTATACAAAACTACAGGATCAGTTGATAATTTTGAATTTTGTTCAAAGCAGCCACTGGTTCAATTGAGATAAGATTTCCAATAAAATGGTTCAAATATTATGCTTTCAAGAGCATACTAACAGGCTAGAAAAATTTGCCAGTTTACATGTTTAAGGCATAGCTGGTATTTCACTCGAAGTTTAGATGTCAAAAATTAAGGAATATAATTTCGGCCTCTATTTATCAAAGTTATAGAAGCAGCCAGCCTTGAGGAACCTCATACTCTACCAAAGGTAAGCCACAAAGCAAAGAAGGCTCCATTGTTATTATTATTACTCCTTTTAAATTGAGAAGTCAAAGACTAAATGCTACACTTATACAGGAGTCGTTGCATTCCTGCTCAATGCCCGTGATATAATTGAAATTTGAAATGAGGAAGGATGCTTGGAGAGAGAGAGTTATACCTGTCGATAAAGTGGTGACTGGAACTTAAAATCTACTAAAAAGTAAAGGTTGCAAGTCCCTGGAACTGGTCCCGGATTGAACTCCCAACTATTTATCAAGTGGTCAAAAAGCGCGCTTCGAGATACTGTAGTCTGTAAGTGGAAAGAGCAATCAAGACAATCAGTACAATGCCTATTAAACATCAAAAGTTTGGGCAATCAAGGGCAAAAATGTCAATTAAATCATCTTTATAGATACATATATCAATATTTTGCATCTTGTGTGCACATGAAAACAAGAATAGACAGTACTGAAAACTAAGAATTGAATGAGAATATTATTGATTCATTAATTTTTTTTTAAAAAAAGTCTATATTCTAACATCATTCAATAATTATAAAACAGTTGGGACAACAATATTAACGAGGGAAATGGAAACTCTAGTGGTGAAAGGAGTGTGCTTGCTCTAATGACGTGAGTGAAGGCGAGAAAATTGTCTTGTTTACAGGCAAACCTCTAAAACTCGGTGCATTTTTTTTTTCACTAAAGACTCGACTGCTATGGCTGCCCAAATTGAACATGTGCTTGGCTTACTTTTGGACTCCTAGAGAAAGACTTGAAAAAGAGAGAAAATACTGGAGAGAGTTAAAAAGAAAAAGGAAAAAGAAAAGGAAAGAAAATAAAAGAAAGAGGGAGGGGAGGGAGAGAGACGAGGGAGATTTAGAGTCTAATGGGATGGAGTGCTATTCCTCATATGGTCTGAGTGAAGGCATGAAGAAGTCTTATTTACAGCCAGCCTCTAAAATTCTATACAATTTCCTTTTTCTCTTTCAATAAAGACTGTTAACCAATTTCCAACGTCCAATTTACAAAACAATGCAATGCCTCTCAGGATTATAGAGCGGAAACTTCCTACTTAAACACTTCAAAGACAACACTGCACAATGCTGCCTGCAACTAGAAAAGATAGACTACTACAAAAATGGCGACATGCTGTTGATTAGCAATATATCAATGCTAGTGGCATCAGTAAAAGACAGTGTCCATGTAGGAAAGATGTTGCAGGCATATAATTGCTTCATCATCATGCACATGTCCAATATTCTTGATAAACCAATGTGTCAGCAACAATTTCAAAAATAAAAGTGCCAACAAATTGTAAAAACAACCCTTCACTTATTAATATCAATATGCCCATATTTCCAGCACTGTAGGGGTTGCTGATTATTTCATCTTTGTATGCAATTTAAATTTTCCTTATTGTGTCTAAAAGGAAACACACATCTTCTTCTTATGCATGGAAGAGAATACAAACAAGTCTGGAACAAACTCAATCTAAAGGTTGATGTATAAAAGCATGCAGCCTGTACAGCAACATGGCTCACTTTTTTTTTTTTCCTGACCAAAGTCCATGTGCATTTAAAGCTTGGGCTTACTCTTAAGACTGTAAAACCTGATATATACGATTTATGAATAAAATTATGAAATCACACGTGCTTAATTCCTCTAAATAATACTGGAAGATAAAAAGAATTCTACACCACCTAATATCTCCAAACTTCTTGTACCTTTTAAGCATCCACCACACCGTCATGTCACCCAACATAACACAAACATAAACTAACTGACATCCTAAAATCCTTGGTTCTGAATATCAACCATGTCGATATCACACAAACATACTGAATGAGTTACCAATTCAGTATGAGAAATTCATAATAAATTATGGATAAGTTTATTACCTTTATAAATTTTGGCCTGTTTATCTCTACGTGTGAAATGTAACTCTCAACAAGAAATTTAAAGCCAATCTCCAGTTCAGCATCAAATGATCCATCAGGATACTTTTTGAGTACCTCTGACCGTTGGCACCAAGGAACAAAATCATGATACAAGTCTACAGCAGCAACTACGTCAAATAACTGCTCCGGAGAATACCTAATAAGAATTTAAAAGATGTAATTAGCTCAGCAACGACCATTAACAATGAAAACGTGAAAGGAAGGAAGCTAAGTCAAATACTTCCTCAAATGCTTCAGATTCTTAATAGCAAAATAAAATTAAAGCCCTTATTAACAAGGCTAATTCAATCCCCTAAACACTGCAGGACCACGATAAGACAAATCCAAATTCCTATACTAATGTTTGCTCCGATAGCTAACTCTTGTTCTAATTAAACCAAAACGTAGAAAACCGCATGCTATATATAGATAGCGCAAAAGAAGATTAAGTTGTTTACCCCATTACGCGCCTCTCCTCATAAATTTTGGACAAAACGCCGGCCTCTTCTCCGTCTCCACAGCCAAGAAATCGCCTCGATTGTACAGCACTAATATCACGGAAGCTCTCGGAAATCTTACGATCCTGATCGAACAGTCTATGAATCGTCGAGGTCTCAACACCGGGAATACACCTTAAATGTCGAACGTTTCGATACTTCCACGGCTCGGCATTGCACCTTGCGTATTTGATCGCATGTCTGATACCACCTCTACGTGAAATCAATGATTCAACAACCTTCGAGGTAGAAAGAAACGGCGGCATTGCTGTCCTTGGTGATCAAAAACTTGAATGTTTCTCCGTCTGCAAATGTATCACACAACCTAAGCAACGATTAGGCGCTTCCCGCCTCTTCTCGTAAACAAAATACAAATCGGGAACGAATGAAATTCAAAATCTAGGGATTCAATTCAACGAAACAAACATAAAAGTACTAACTCGATGATTGCGACAAAGATTTGGCGGTAAAACAATCACGAACAAATCTTCCTTTCGCCGTTAATAAATCTGAATGGAAGAAGACCCAAATGTTGAAATATATACAAATGGAAGGCAGATTTCTACGGTTCTAGATTTTGCTGTTCCCTTTGTATTAAGGATTGAGGAAGATGAAACTTGTGGATCCGACCCGATCCGAATCCTACGATTTGGACTCTACGTGTAACCGCCCACGTGATGGATCAGCGCTTGAAGATTATTTGACCCGGAAAATGCCGCGTGGATTTTGAAAAATACCCTTTAAAATTGCGTTCTAATTTTCTAAACCAAATACTTTTGGTCCACAAACGACAAAGATCGTACCCAATTTCATATGATTTTCCTATTTTTCCCTTTTTGGACAAATGGCAAACCCAAGATAGCTATCTAAAAAATACCAAACAATTGTTTTCTTTTGGGAGGCTATTTTGATGAATAGCCAATTTTTTAGAGACTTTTTGAAATTTAGACTCCAATCAAATCTTAACCATAATTATTAATATTGGAACAATACCTTTAGTATTATAAATATTTGAGTTAGATATAGATCTTCATAAAATATTATATATTCTATATATTATTTTTAAATATTTTTCCATTATCTTCTATATAGAGAGTAGTCATTGGATCTTTGAGATATAGAATTGAATAAATAATATATTCACTTTTTACTTTCTTTTCTTCCTACCTTATTCTTTATCATCTTGTTTTACAATATTTAGTAAATAATAACCTAGAGCTAATCTTATATTTTTGAAAAATAAGGATCAGGAAATGGTTATTTAGAAAGTAAAATCTAAAAAAAACCAAATCATGTTTAAACTAAATTTATTTTCAATAACAAAAACAAAAATAATTAACACCAGATTAATCAAAGAGGATCGTGCTTATATTGGTCGTATTCACAATAAAATTAATACAAAGCCTAATCACCAAGTCTGTCATGGAACATTAATTTTTTTTAAAAAAAAAAAAAAAAAAAAAAAAAAAAAAAAAAAAAAAACATGCCGCCTACAAATGAATAAATTTTTGGACCGGGAGTTCTAAAATAAATATTGGCATAATTAAATGTGAAAAGTAAAGTTTTATTCATAATTGTAAGGTGAATAATAATTTTTTCGAAATTAAGTTATCTAAAAGTATCTTTTAAAATTTCTCAAATGAAAAAGTATATTTAAAAAAAAAAATACTGTATTTTTGTTCACATTTGCTTGATGGACTACGTCCACCAATTCTAATGGATTTTAATTTTAGTTGGGGCGGTGGGGAAATTTGAACGTTTGAACTCGACATATTAACTCATTTGATAATAATTGTCCTTGTTTGGTAACGATTTTTTATTTTTTATTTTAAAATTTATGATTATTTACTCACTATTTATTTTA
The DNA here is from genome assembly GCA_002890555.2 of Lagenaria siceraria. Lineage (NCBI taxonomy): Eukaryota > Viridiplantae > Streptophyta > Magnoliopsida > Cucurbitales > Cucurbitaceae > Lagenaria > Lagenaria siceraria. Next base: position 7,800,190 of record CM016484.1, read on the forward strand.
TATGATTTCATATTTATTAAGTAAACATTTGAATTTTTAATCAAATTTTAAAAATAAAAATAAGTTCTTGAAAACTAATGTCTAGTTAGTAACTAGATTTTTAATTTTTGAAATTTCGGTTTGTTTTCTCACAATTTCTTACCCATAGTTTTCATGTAAATATTTAAGTTCTTTGACAACTTCTAAAAATAAAAATAAGTTTTTGAAAACTATATTTTTTAGGTTTCAATTTTTTACATTGATTTTGAAAACACTTCTAAAATGTAGACAACATAACATAAAAACAAATAAATGTAAGTAATGTTTATGAATTTAATTTTCAAAAAGTCAAGAACCAAATGATGCCTAAAAAAATAATTTTTAAAAATTTATTTTTATTTTTGAAGTCTGGTCGAGAATTCAAAAGTTTGATTAATAAAAATAAAAACGATTTAAAGAAAATACGATAATACAAGCACAGTTTTTAAAAATCAACTGAAAACGTGACCTAAATTTGAATTTTTAGTTTTTTTTATTATTGAGCTCACCCATTGAATTTCTTTGTTTTATTATCTATTCTCCAATTTTTTTTTTCAAAATCTTACCTAATTTCGAGGGAAAAAAGGGTTTTTAATCATTTTTATTTTTAAAAATTGGCCACAAGTTCAAATATTATTGAAGAGACATGAAAACAAATAGCTTTTGAGAAAATAAGCACAATTTTCATGGTTAATTTGCCTTGGATTGAATGTTGGATTTAGTATAAAGATAGAGTCATTTAGAAAAAAAAAATTTGCAAAAATCGGGTGGTCTACAAACTATTTGTAAAAAATAGGTAGTTTTTCAGTCTTTACAAGAGACTTAATATTAAGGAATTCAGTCTTAAAGAGATTGAATTCAATAAAGACAAAAAGACTACTTGTTTCTTATAAATAGTTTGTAGACTACCGGATTTTTGTAAAATTTGTTTTTAAATAGCTCTATCTTTACACTAAATCCTTGAATGTTTGATTGATGTGGTTAATATGGTAAAAAAAAAAATCAATTTTTTTAAAAATCTTTTGTTTAATTTTTAACTTTGGCACTTGAACATCAAGCTAAATTGATTCATATCCATATGAATTATGACACACCCACTCATAAGACTCGTCTCTCAGGTTCTTGTCAACCACAAACAAAGATTGAAACAAACTTCAAAAAATCCACACCTGTGAAGGAGAAATGACCAATCGCAGGCAATAGAGAAAATCTGGTTATCTTTATTTAACGGACAACGCAAAAGAAACAAAATGATGTGAATAAACATCTATTTCAATTGACAAAGAATTAATGGCATGAAAATCTTGTTCAAATAACTTACGAACAATAGCAGAGAAAATTGAAAATTTCTTACTATTTCATTTCACGCTCTTCTATTTATCAAGAGGGGAAAAAACTAGAACAAATGTTTCATAATCTTGTTGTACCAAAAGATATATATATATATATATATATATATATATATATATATATGCTGAATGAAATACCATACACATCTACCCAGTCAAAACCATAATTGCTGATTAGATAGTTACTACGTAACTGAGACACCTAAAGGTATTAGAACTTACATTACCAAACAAACCCAAGAACATCAAAATGAGCTTTATACACTTCACCAGCAATCTCTGATCGTCTATAGCCCTTCCCGAGTTAGAAAAGTAGCCGATAAGTCTTTTACCACGTCTTGGCGACAATCTCGGATCTAGATATTTTGTGGTTGTAATAGAATTCTTGTTAAATATCATCTTCCTTTCATGGAACGTAAGGAACAACCTAAAAGAAATCAGTGATCATCATTTTGGAGCAAGAGATGGTATTTAAGTTGATATCACTTCAATTACCTGGTCATTGATCAAAGCATTGGTTTCTGGAGTTTTAACCCTTTTGTCATTGCAATCGCTGCTTCCTTTTTCAGCTTCTCTATCTTCGTCAACAAAGTTTTGATCTGACACTTCTGCAACATGAAAATTTTTCTAGTTTAAAATTAAAACAGTCATTATCATCTTAAATAATTCAATTGCACCTCAGTTTGAAATTAAAGTCATAATCGAAACTTGGACATAGCAGATTACAATGAAAAGTTCAGTTTCACTTCAGCCACATTAATTTGTTTCGACTCAGAACTTTCTGGTAGTAAAGACTAGATACAGAGCAAACATCTTCCAACGTAGAATTACTAACTAGCATACTTGAACTTGATAGACTAACTTACAATTACAACCAAGGGGAGACACAAATCTATCAATAAAATATTGATAATTTACAATGTTTAAGCCCCAAAGATCTACCTTTATTGCTGCTGATATATTGTTGGGACAAATCAGAATCACAAGCACGCATAGGTCCTGAATTATTAGCTGCTCCGAATGGCAACAAATTCCTTCCTATTGAACCGATAGCTTGAGTTTTGCCCGCAACATTTTTGTTTTTACGAGCAGCTCTAAAGTGATGTATCCAAGGATTATGCGAGAGAGCTTGATAATCATTCAACAAATTCAACCGAGATTCAGTTGGTTCAAAATTAATGTTCTTCCAGCTGCCTCGTCGAAGAACTTTAAACTGAGTAAATAAAAGCAAGGAAAAGAACAAAAAGAGAATTTACAAGCCATGATCAGAAAGAGTTAAAACTCATCAAGAAAGAGCAATCGACACTGAACCTGGCCAAAATGTGAATGGACATGAGAGGCGGATTGGTTTTGGCCGAGCAATTTTGTGCGTGAAGAATTTTCCTTGCTGAGGCAAGAACCAACTGAATGCGCAGTATCAAACATTTGGCTAACAAACGATGCCTCCATGGATTCAAGAAACAAATGGTGCTTCTCATCGGTCCAATCAGAAGGTACAGAATTCGTCATATGAGTGCCCTAAAACCGAAACCGCATTATCAGCAATTCCTGCAGCAAGTTCATGCTCTATCTTAATAAAACGAAAAACGCTACTATTAGTCATCTTAATCACGAATCATAATGTTGAACAATCAAAACTCGTGCTGAATTTCTAGAATAATTGACCATAGCTCCAAACCCCTTACACGTCCCTACAAATTCCATTGACAAAGGGCAAGATCGATCCAAACAAAGCCGAACAAAATACAAAATAAAAATCCTTCGGTCCCGAGAGGTAAAGGCGAAAGCAGTACTGTATTCTTCCACTTCCTCTTTCTTTCAATTGTTTAATTCGTATGTGTTCACTATTAACACGAAAATAGAGAGAAACAGTGCAGTCACGGTGACAAAGCATGAAATTGAAGATACGAAACATCACAAAAGCAAAACCTAATCGGAACAACAAAATTCATCCAAAACGAAGACAATTGGAAGTATGAGGAAGAAAGTAGGGTAAGTACCTGGCTAGAAGATTCCACCGGGAGGGCAAACTCGTTAGACTCGTCCTTGGCGAATTCAGAGACGAGTGAGTCAGACCGAGTTTCTACGGCCTTGAGATTCTCCAAATTTCGAGGTAACAACTCCATGAATGGTGAAGAGAATGAAGGATTATCTCCAGATTTGCAATGGCGACAGAGAAAAGGAAGAGAGATGGAAGCGGGCCAGTGGGAGAGAGATATTGAAAAGGAGAGAGAGAGGCGGTGTTTTGGGACAGAAGAACCTTCACAGTTGTCATGGCTTTACACGTGGCAATGGGCCTACATGTGCCACGTCAACAAAGTGTTGATTGACGCCGAGGAATCGGCAGATATTATCTGAACCAACTGAAATATCTTCCGCCCTTTTTTATCACAATATTCTATTTCGGTGGCGGCGCTTTTTTAACTGTTAACAACCGAAACTCTTTTATTTCGCCCTTCTTTTTCCTTTCCCTAGAAAATACCAAATTTTAGGGGCCGGTAACTGACAGATAAATATCTTATTCCTAGGAAAAAAATAAAATAAATTTTGTTTTGCCGTACATCATACTTTTATGTATTAGACTATTAGGTAATAAATTTAGAAATTAAATTTCAATTTCAATAATTTTTTCAAATGTGTTTGATAATATATTTATAAACTATAAAACTTATTTGTAGCCACCAACTAAGAATATAAACTATCCTGAATTAATTTATGAATTTGTTTTAGATTAATTTTTTTTTATCTAATTATTGTTTTGCAATATCATATCATTTATAACACATTCCTGAATTAATTTATGAATTTGTTTTAGATTAATTTTTTTTTATCTAATTATTGTTTTGCAATATCATATCATTTATAACACATTATATAATACCTATTTTTTATTAAACAAAAGTGAATTGAGTTTATAATAGTGCTTGATTAATTTATTTATGTATATTTTTTAATATAATTATGCATTGTAAAATTTTAAATTCAAAATATTGATATACTGACCAACATGAATGTAACTGTAGTATGATAGACTTATTTTTGTATTGGCAAAACTCGAGCAACATGTTTTATTACATACCTTGTATTATCTATTGAAGTGTGTGGCCGGGGTGGAAACGATTTAGTTTGGTGGTCAAACCAAGCTGAACTAAAAAATTTAAAAAAATTTATATGTGAAATCGAATCGAGTCGTTTATATATATATATATATATAGTAATTAAATTCAAAAAATTTTATATGCGGTTTGGTTTGATTTTAAATTTAATTTTGCTCTCTTATATATCTTAGTTAAAAACAATTCGATTAGTTTTCAAATTTAGTTTTCGAAATTGAAATTGAACCGAACCGAACCGAATAATTCAGTTTCAAAATTTCTTCAAACCGAACTTAATTGCGTTTTTTGGTTTCACTGAGTTTTCGATTCAGCTTGGTTTGATTTTTAGGATTTAAATGACCACCCCTAGCGTGTAGTGCATATTTGTCGGCTTGGTTTCCTATGCTTGTAGATAATATTTTTTTCTTCCTTTGAGATCTTCTCAAGGCTGAGTCTCATATATGGTGGGTCTTGTTTGTTTTTAGGGTTAGCCCATTTGAATAAAAAGTGTGTGTGTTTTAAAGGTTTTAGAGATTGTTTAAACTTTAACCCTTATGCACTGTTAGTGAACTTTGTGAACCTTGTTCTTAAGGGTTTTACTAGTATTCGAATAGACTTAGCTGATTGTTCATGAGTATTGTAAATCACTTAAGGAGTAAGTGAGAACTTGAGATGAGTAATTGATATTGTACTGAGGGAACCTCATTCAAGGCTTGAGAGAAGCTTACATGTGGAAGATAGGGAAGCTCAAACTTAGGGGGAGTCTGAATTGAAACTAAATAGTAAGTTTTACGTGAGTCAATGAAAAGGAAGTCTATTAGATAAGTACTACGTTGTAATCCCTCAACTCTTTATATAATAAAGTTTCTTTCCACTGAGCATACAATCTCCCAGGGTAGGTGACCTTGCATCGAATTATGCTACCAATCTTTGTATCTCTCCATTATTGCTCTTGTTGTATGATATCAAGTCATTCTCTTTATCAATCAGCTTGTTACAATATCTTGCTTGACTTATGTGTATTACGTGTTAGATTGACTATAGAATTTCAATTAGTATCATAGCAGGATCCTATCTTTTGAGTATCTTGTTCTTGATACGGCATTTAAAGTCATTATGGACTCTATTAAAGAATGTGGAACAACAATAACTAGTCCTCCTTTGCTAGATAGGACAAACTATTCATACTAGAAGGCTTAGCGTGATTTCCTTCCTTAAATCTATTGATAACAAAACTTGAAAATTTGTTGTTGTTGGTTTCGCATCCTAAAGTCACAAACTCCAATGGAACTAAAGTTGCAAAATAAGAAAAAGACTAGACATATGAAGAAGACGATGCTTTTCTAAGAAATTCTCGTGCCTTAAATTTTTTAGTGGTGTTGACAAAAATGTGTTTCGTCCTATCCACACCTATGTTTCAGCTAAAGATGCTTGGGAGATTCTGGAAGTGGCTTATGAGGGAACTTCCAAAGTAAAGATGTTAAGACTTAAGTTACTCAAAACGAAGTTTGAAAATTTGAAGATGCTCGACGATGAATCCATAGCTGAATTCAGTGTCCATTTACTTGATATTGCAAATGAAACCTTCACTCTGGTAGAAAAGAAAGCTTTTAGAAGAAAAGTTAGATAGAAAAGTTCTTAGATCTCTTCCAAAGAGGGTCGACATAAAGGTCATTGCTTTTGAAGAAGTTCAAGATATAAAACCAATGAAAGTTAATGAACTTATGCAATAATTGTTGACCTTCAAAATGACAGTATATGATAAACTAGAGAAAAACAATAAAGGAATTGATCTTCAATCCTCCACGATAATCAGTCTAGGGTAGAAACAAGGAAACTGAAGATAATCTAATGAACTCCATCTGCCTTAAGACCAAGCAATTCAGTAAAGTATTGAATTGTCTAGACAAAAAATCATATAGAAATTATGTTTCACAACATGTTAAGGAGGATGGTAATACATTCCTCATAATTAGAAGTTTCAAGGTAGAAAAAGATACCAACAGGAAAAGAAAGTTCAACGTTTCATAATCGTAACAAATCCATTCATTGCGAAGCATTTGAAGGATTTGGACACATTCAAATATTCCTGATAAAGACCACGTGACATTATTTAAAATTTGTAATTTTATTGTCTTCGAATCTAATTTGAGCTTCATGTCAATTAGTAGTTTTTCTAAATTTACTAATTTGTAATCTGGTTGTTAATATGAGGACACAATTTTTTATTGACAAAAATTTCTTATTCAACGGTCACAAAAGTAAGGATTGTGTTCATCAATTTTTTTTAATTTATTATTTGTTATTTTTTTTTTTATATTTCGCCGATCGATTCCACGTGCACCTGTTTGATTAAATGTTTTTTTTTAAGAAAAACGATTAAACTATTATTATCATATTCTGAAATAAGAAGAGATCTGGTGTTGTGATGAGATACTCTTATCAATTGGTCTTTGTGAACGCTATGAGTGAGAGCCCAACAAAGAAGCTAAAGGCCCAAAAAGAACATTTGGGCTTAGGTTTAAAGGCCCATATTGTTGGCTCCAAATCCAATTGGAAGGGCTTGGCTTTGGCTATAGCTCAGCAACCCCGCCAGGCCAGAGAATGCGGATTGAAGAGAAATCTCGTAGAATCTCTAAATCCATGAGATTGATGATAATGTGAGTGACCGTTAACAGTTCTTCTTCCTCCGTTTTCTCAGAGAATTGGGTGAAAAACCATGCTCCGCAATCGCAGACTACCATCTCAATCTCAATAGTTGCAAATTTAAGCTCCTTGTTTCAATTGAACATGGGCATGGTCATGGCCATGGCGTCCATTTTGAAGCCACCGCCATTTGCGCCTTTTCACTCCCTAAATCCAAACTTCTTCAACTCTTCACCAGTGATCTTATGTTTTCCTACACACCCAATGACGTCGTTTCACCCATCTACTCGTGCCCTAAAAACTGGCCCTGAAGGCAGTAGAATTCGAAGCCACGAAGAATATAGTTCTGATTTGCTGCGAAAACCGGTTGTTCCCCCGGCGAAGGACCTGGCTGGACCATCGGAGGATGACGATAGCAGTGAGGAGATGTGAAATGACGACGAGGAAGAGAGGGTTGATTGGGAGGACAAGATTTTGGAGGATACCGTTCCTCTAGTTGGCTTTGTTAGGATGGTTCTTCACTCTGGAAAGTAAGCAACCATTGGTTTGTTCATCGCTTTTTTAACTGAATTTGCACTTCCTGGTCAAGTATAAATTATGCAACCATGTTATTCAGTGAGTTTTGAGATTGCTTTTGCTCAAATGAAAACGTGTTCTCGAAGATGAACGGAACGTTAATCAACTTCCATAGCACAAGGACAACAATCACGGTTCTGTCAGTTAATCTCTTTGAAGTTCATTGATTTTATATTCAATTTGTTCGAATTTAATTATTACTCGGCATATCCAAAGACTTTGAATCTAAAAATTTGAAGAAAACAGGCTCTTGCAACAGTACATAACCCAACCTATGGTTCTTAATCCATGGATATTGCTTGAAGTACTCACAATACGATCTGAATGAAAGGGGGTTTCAAATGATTAAGATAAGCCCTATATCTTCTCAAAAAGATAACTCATATATCAATATGTAGTCTAAGCCGATAGTTTAACTCAATGTATTTTCACTTTATTACTTATCGTATATTTCAACAATCAGGTGTTCGCAGCATCTATGCTGTTATCTTTCAGTAAGAGTTTCAAGTTTCTATCATTTCAGCATATCTCCTTACAGACAAAATTTTAACGTTTCCTTCCCTTGGATGTATGAGATATCTTGACTGTGTGCTTTGATATTGTGAACACACTGTTGGAGCACCCATTATCTGAAAGAGAATATGTTGTGTCTTGAATTCATTGACACGATGAGGTAGAGTTTAATCTCCATTCGTTAATCATCTTTAATCAAACACATGCAGATATGGAAGTGGGGATAGGTTAAGCCCAGAGCACGAGAAAACAATTCTTGATAGGTTGCTTCCATATCATCCCGAGAGTGAGAAGAAGATTGGATGTGGGATTGATTATATCACGGTACATCTCTCTCCATACATATTTGTACATGTCTCTTGTTTTTAGCCCTTATACTATAGCCTCTTTTCTATTTCCTTGGATGAAAGAAAGCTTTGGTCACGAACCTGGTAAAGAAATTAAATGTTCACAATCAAGTTTTTTAATTACTTCCGGTGAAACATGTTGATTATTGTTATTGATGAGCTCGACTTCAGTCAGTCGTGAAACATTTGACTAGCTTTAGTTTGTAATACTAAAATATTTGTCTATAATGTTTGACTTAAAAAGATATAAATTGTTGTGGAACAGAACATGTATTAGAAAGGAAAAGTTACTTTTCCTCTCGCGCGATCTACATTAACTGTGGATTTTTCTTTTTGTAAGAGATGTGTTGCCTGTGATTTAAATGAAGACACTTAAGTAATTCTCAATTCACAATAGCGAAAAACGTGGGCACCGATAAGTGTCAATGGTTTTGATCTTTGTTGAAACATTGTATGTTCACATCATTGTATATATATGATGCTGTTCTCATCAATATATATGTATATATCTGTGTGTGTCTGTGTGTGATGCTGCCAAAAGGTTTATACCTTGACTTGAACTCCAATATCTTGCCATGAGTGTTCTCATCAATATATATGTATATATCTCTGTGTGTGTGTGTGTGTGATGCTGCCAAAAGGGTTATACCTTGACTTGAACTCCAATATCTTGCCATGAGTAAAGTAATTATATGGGACATTGGAACAAGAAGAACCGGCTTATGAACAGTTCCATTTTAATTTTTTTTAACTATTTTCTTTGAAATTATATTGGGCATTGGATATACGCTCCATCTTTGTCAACTGAAATGATCATAGCAATTATGTAATGGTGTTGTTTTGGTCGGCAGACTGGATATCATCCTGATTTTGAAAGCTCAAGATGTTTATTCATAGTCAGAAAAGATGGAGAGTTGGTTGACTTTTCATATTGGAAGTGCATCAAGGGTCTGATCAGAAAGAAGTATCCTCTTCACGCAGAAAGCTTCATTCTTAGGCATTTTCGGCGACGTAGAGGCAATTTTCGTCGGTAACACATGTAAGATCTGTTAACCATACTATTGTATCATTCAATTTCAGGAATTCTTTGAATATCAAAGCTTGAAATTGACCAACCACGCTTGTGTGGTTCTCTTGTGTTTAATGATTTGAAATGCGCGAATCAAGATGGATATAGGGCATTTTTTGATATGGAATCTTTATTGAATTCATATCATATTAGGTTGTTCAAGTCAGAAAAAAAAAATCCGCTTGTATTTGATCGTGGCTAAAGCAAAATAGTATACTGCAACTAAACTACTTCACTCGACTTCAGCATTAGAGTGCCTTTGGCCATATGGGGATGTAAATTTTGTTTTGATCTTTCCATCCTCGACAATTTTAGGTTGAATAACGAACACTGTTGGGCTAGCCGCCTGTGGGATCAATCAGATTTAGTTGTTTTTATGCACTGATATATATGACTTGTGAGTGGGAGGTGGAGGGACTATGGGATAAATCTCGAATAAGAACAAATCCAGGCTATTTCGGAGTGTCTTGAAAAGTAGTTTTCTACTTTTTTAAAACCAAAATTAAGTGATAACAAGCTTAGATAACCATTCTTCTTTCAAGTGGGTTTTTCGTAGTTTATTACCATAACGAATCATTAAAAAATTGTTCTTCTATTGTTTACTTTATTCTAAACTAGACGATAATAAAATTGAATGACAGCAATTGTGGAAGTCAATCAATACAGTAGCAATTCTCTCAGTTGTCAAGCAATACAGTAGTAATTCATAAGTCGTACCCTACAACATTTTGAGTTCCCATGACGTGAAAATTCATGCCTAAACGCTTGTAATCGATTACCCGACTTAATGTAATCTTCATCAGAGCAAGATTTCATTTCCTTCGTACCCACTAGAAAGCTTCACCCCAGTTCTCAAACTTCTGAATAACATCAACCAGAGCTGCGATTATAATGCTGGGAACTGTATGGAACATTTCCAAAGAGTATTTAATAGACGATCTCATTGGAACATAAACAAATGCACTAGAAGAACGTGATCAGTTTGGCAGAACATTCAAGCTTGTATTAGATCGGATCATCTACAACATTCAAGCTTGTATTAGATCGGATCATCTACCTATAGTTACAGTTCCCAGGTCGGGTATCTAAAATCCATGCCCACTACATCAATCAATATTTCAATACTGGAGAAGCTGGCTAAGAAAGAAATAATCTCATTCTTCATATTTTTCAGGCAGGCAAATTTTCTCTAACTGTTCCGCCAGCAGCAGCAGCAGCAGCAGGAGGAGGCGCTAAAATAATATTGTTAAGATCCTAAAAGTTCTTAGCAAGGATAGCCAGGAGTGCATTCAATATCTTTCCAAGATATCATCTTCCTACGATCCCTTCCTCTAAATGATCTGGCATGTAAACTACCACTAACAGGTTTGCATAATCCAACATCAATGACAGAACTACTCTTTCTTCTTTCAGAGGGCAGGGATGCCTCGCTAATGCAGTAGTTAAACAACATAGCAAGACAACAAATTTGATGAGACAATATATAGTTCTCTTGATTTCAGAGGGCAGGGATGCCTCGCTAATGCAGTAGTTAAACAACATAGCAAGACAACAAATTTGATGAGACAATATATAGTTCTCTTGATCCAAAGGCAGCATCTTAAGTTCGGAGATCACCTACAAAACCATGGACACAGATCTATTAAGTGAAACATTGCCAAGTCAACAACCAGTAATCGAGCTCTGAAGAGGTGTATGGTATCCCATACCACACTCACCACTTAGAAAAAGTGCTGGTTATTTATGTGCTTTTAAAACAAGAAGATGAATGAAACTCAGGTGTGAGGAGATTAAAACAAACTTTCCTCCTTACCTCAGCTTCAATGGCCCGAAGTTCATTATACCAATTAGAGTCGTTGCTCTCATCACGGTTTTCTTCCGAATTCATCGTGTAAAGATTCAAAGTGAAGACAGGAGGCCTAAGAGGGTACTCCATGCTGATTTTAATCTGCCATAACATTATTGATGTCAAGAATCAGAAAATCAATAAAATATAATTTTGATAAGAAAAAAGAAATGTTACCTTGGCTTGCAATTTAAGATTTTTGGCAGGTGGCTCAGTGTTTCTAGTAATAACAAGGCAATATTCCTTGGACCCATAATCCACCCATGTCTTTCTTGTTATGTCGTTGGAAGGAATAGACGCTGCATCATCTGCTGCAAGCTCAGTTTGCACTGGCTCATCCTGGTCGCTGTCAACATCTAGCATCAACTCATAATCTTCATCATGTTTATTGAAACTTAGCATCATAGAGTAATTGGCTTGAGGTGTAATGCTTTTGGAAATTAGAGTCAACTGTTTGGAATGCTCAAGATTGGGTGTTCTTAAGGGAGTAACTTGAGTATTATTTAAGATAGATGTAGATGAAACTAGGGCAGGAAGTTCCCATTTCCTAGCACCGTCAATCTCTTCTCTTGAAATGCCAGATTTTCAACCAATCTCACATCTACAGGATCCTGAACTTTCTCTTTCTCCATTGTAGTCAAAGATGATGCCTGCCTTGTAGAGTAACCTACGAGCGACCAACCTTGCAAACAGCATGAAGGTTTATGCGAAACACATGGGACATCTCGGTTGTCAGAACTGGCCATTTGAGTTTTTCAAGTGAATCAAGCTGTTCCCTGTTAGTCAATACAAAAATCCCAATTTCTCAACACAAACTACAAACCACAAACCATACTTGGCTGAACTAGTGATCCTTCCACCAACCGAAAAGAATTCCAGTATACATAATGCAGCAGAAGTAAAAGTAAACATGGCAAATATAGTTTTCTTGAGAAAATAGTGTTAGTCACACAAGCATAGTGCCTGAAATTGCAAGTGATCAAAGCAACAAAACAACAGATGGTTGATTTGATCTCTAAGCTACAAATCCATCTTCTATCATTCTTCAAAGTCATTCATAATCTAAAACTTTGAATACAAATCAATGACTCACACAAGAGCCAGCTGAGCCTTTTTCCGAGAGCGTAATCTTTGCACAACTGTCTGTATTCGGTTTTGCTGACGATACATTGAGAGGCCTGATACAATTCAATCCCAGCCAAATGTTGGGCCCACTTATATGGTCGAGAGGTTCTCTTATCACTAAATGCAAGAGTTTCGCCAACAACAAGCTTGGCTGACTGCATCATTTAAAACAAAATAATATACAATCAAGGATTTCCCCTCTTTTTCGTTGAAAATGTAAGTTGAAGTGGGGCAGGGGGCAGAACAATCAAAACCTAAATGTAAATTTCTGAATTCATACCTGGTGAGGCAGCTCAAGGCCAGTATCATCAGGGAACAAGTTGCATAAGATGTTATTCTCAGGACCTTCGTGAGATCCTTCAATCCCAACACAAATAACGTTCAACGGACCTTCGTGAGATCCTTCAATCCCAACACAAATAACGTTCAACTTTAACAAGCATTCAAACTTCAGAGAAAGCAATTTCATTGACTTGGGTTCACATGTTTCATTGTCATATATATGAAGGATGATCTTTAGAGGATGAACTTGATATATCCCTGCATGCTCAATATTCACCTTAGCTGGAATCTTCCTTGGACGTTTTCTCCTCCTTTGGCCATCATCATCTTCGTCAGGGGCATCATCCTCCAACTTGTTGCTCTCAGCATTGGTTGATGCACCTAGAATATTTGCAATGACAATATTATTCTCTTAAAAAAGACATGAAGAAAGAGTAATCTGTGGACATTGTGCTTGACATGTACTCTACAATCGCAGGAAAGTAGTATCCAGTTTAGATTCATGTGATGATTACAATGAATAATCAAATTCCATTTGTACGTATAGAATATACATTACATGACAAGATGATTCAAAAAGAAGTTATTTAGTAGCATATGCATCCAAATGAACTATCTAAAATTAAAACAATTTTGACAATACAAAAATTATCATATATGATATAAAATAAACCATTCAACTAAAGGTCCGACAGAAAATAAACACCCGGGTACCAGTTTCCTTATTTGCTTGATTGCGTGCAAAAGCTTGGGCATCTTTGACACTTCCTACTATCTCCAATTCAATGTTTTCGCCAAATGCTTCCTTTGGTGCCAAGAATTGCGAGTAGATTACATAAAGAGGAGGCGGAAGTAGCTCTGCTAGTTGGTGTTGCTTTAATTTCTTTGTCTGCAATATCCCCAACTGATTCTGTACGGGCAAGGATGCCTTCTTCAAGGACTTGAGGTGTGAGGGAAGACTTGACAGGAATTTCTTTCTATTAGCAATGACTTCTAGTAGGCTTTTCTTATGCTGTTCAAGTTCATCTCGACGTTTGCAAAGTTCTTTGCGCTGATAAAATGATGGATATATCAATACACTTCATAGCAACCATGAAAAAAAAACAATTTCACTAAAAAGGACAAATCAACCATGTACATCCACATCGATAAAGGTGGAAAATTGGAACTTTCAAATAAAAACCAAAAACATGGAAAGCATCATACATGCACCCATCCTGAAGAGGAGAAGATTTGAGCTTAGGTATGACGTAAGTTTGCAGTAATAATCAAATTATAGTGTTTTAGGATGTCTTTTAGAAGTAGTCAAGGCAAGGGCACAAACAAGCTAGCTAGATAGCCCGCAATTCTTAAAAAATAGTAGTTAAGCCTATGGAGTGACCAAAATATTGTTTTTAGAACCACATAATCGACCAAAAGGAAGGTGATGCATCCTCAAATTTTGTATTTAAAATGGAGCTAATGCTTTCATCCGTCCTAACCGAGTTATTAGTATCACTAATTATCAGAAACATTCTGCATTCTTGATTAATTCAAAGAGACGATAATAAACAACTCAAGATCACCTGGAAAAGCTCATAGTCAAGCCTCTGCAGCATCAGATTGTGCGCGCTGTCCTTCGACCTCGTGGAGTTCTTAATGTCTTCGGGTGCATCCCGGAAAAACTCATCCTCAGACACAAGTTCAATATCAGGATACTTTGATTTGAAGTTTCTGCAGGCTTTTATTGCTTTAACATAGTGACTCTTTTCATACATCAAGTTGTTAAGTTGCAGAGTAGTGAAGTCAACTGGAGCTTTTGCTCGCTCTGTTTCAGCTTTCACTCGGTCCTCTTCCAGCAAAATAGAGCGGTTGGCCTGTGAGCAAACATAATCCCAGGAGAGTCATCAATGGCTGCAATTTGAAATTGAAATCTACTACGGTACAATTGAATTGCGTCGTGCCGCATAGCAAATTAGCAAGGCAAAAACAAAATAAAAAAAAAAAATTGCCATTTCGAACCAATGAATCTTGGAAATAGCCTAAAACCCTAAAAGAGAGAGCGTATAGAAACAAGAACCTGGCGAAGGGTTACGAAGTGAAGGAACATCTGGGTAACGAGTTCTCTGAGCTGAGTTTTAGGCTCGCCATGCTTCTTGATGGAGAGCATCTTGGTGACGATCTCCTCCACAGAACTTTTGCTCTCTCGGAGCATTTCGTAGGGAGATATTTTGCCCGTCTTGCTGTCTGGCGGCGGGGGCTCGGTCTCGTCTTCTATGAGCATTCCCTCCTCTATCTCCTCGTCCATCTCTGAAGATTGTTGCCCGCCTGATTCAGTCACCCGCTATGTTCTGGTAATTTTGTAGCGACACAACAAGAAAACGGCGCAGTTATCGACCTAGTAAGGAATGGCACGACGGGACGATCGGCTTCCGGTCGGGCGGATTATTTTTTGTATTTTTTAAAATAAAATTACAAATTTAGTTCTGTTTTCTTAAATTTCTGTTTAAAATTAAAAAGTCATTTTCTTTTCTTTTTTTTAACTATGCTTTGATTTATACGAGGATTGTTATAAATGTCAAAAATTTTAAAAATAAAAACGTTATGAAAGAAAAAAAATGTCAGTGTGTATATATATATCGAAAGAAATTCATAATTTTACTTGGGTTGTGGCTATCAGGATGAAATTTCCCAACTCTTATGAGGCATTTGGCCCCAATTTCAACTAGGAAGTTAATTAATATTTAGAACTTCGATGATAATAATTAATGTTTCTAATTATTAAAACTTCATTACTATTTAAAATCATTATTTGTTATTGTATTTACTATTTTATACTCATTATCTATTTCTCTCGTAGACTATTATAATCCACGAATTATAATAATCAACTCAACACTCTAAAAACTCTATTATTCAACAATTACATTTTTACTTAGTTGATAATTTATACTTTAGAGCAAATTATGCCCACTTGCCTACTGCTCGCTGGTGATTCAATAAAAAGTATTGTATAGTTTTACCAATTGGCTTTTTAACATTCATATAAACTATTAGGTTGGGATTCAAATGAAATGAAAAAAACTAAATTGGTATAAATAATATTACTTAAGTAAGACGATTGATTACTTAAGTAAGAGGATTGATTCTCCTGTGTTACATATAGTAGAAAAAAATTTATCCACTTTTGGGTCTAATTTTTATTAGATCCATAAATTTTAAAATGTTACACTTTTGAAATATAAAGACTAGATTAAAATTAAAGTCAAGAGGTGCCATTTGGTAATTATTTGATTTCTGATTTTTAATTTTTTAAAATTAAGCCTACAAACACTAATTTCATCTCTAGACTTATTGTCTTTTTTTTATCTTCATTTTATCAAGATTTTAAAAAATCAAACTAAATTTTGAAAAAAACAAATGGTAGTTTTTAAGTACTTGATTTTAATTTTTGAAATTTGGCTAAGTAGCGAAAATGCAAGTTTGTCTCAAAACTTGAGAGAAAATAAAATTAGTTTGTAAAAATAAAAAATAAAATGGTTATCTAACCGGTTTAAAAGGGTAACATTTTTAAATTTTAGAGTCAAAATAGAAAATTAAACTCAAAATTTAGAAAAAAAAATACTTTTTTTTAAAAAAAAAAAGTTAAATTATAAAGAATGTCCCTGAACTATGTACTTTGTGTAAAAAATATTCCTGAACTTTCAAAAGTTTAAAAATACCCTTAAACTTTCAAACATAGTTAAAAAATACACATGCCGTTAATTTTGGATGAAAACCGTTAAAGTTTTGTTTAAAAAACACCCATGAACTTTTCAAAAATACTCTTAACTCAACAAAAAAGTTAAAAAATACATTCATCATAAGTTTACGAACAAAAACGGTTAATACTTCGTTGCAAAAAATAACTTTAAAATAAAAAAAAATGTTCAAAATTGCTCCTAACATTAATATGACGATCAATTTGTTTAAAGTTTTTTTAAATTTGAAAATAATTAACTTTAAAACAAATTATAAAATATCCTATTTTTTCCATATAGATACTCTCATTTTTCTCTTCATATACCAATTAGTAACTTACACCAATTTTCTTAACAACCAAAATTTTAAGTTCAAACATAAAATTTCATATAATCTCACAAAATCTTAAAATCAAAACCTCCCTTTAAACATATCAAAACGATAAATAGTCAAATAAAAAAAATGTATTCGGTTATTAACACACACTCAACTACTAACGTTTTTTTTAAAATTGTTTTGGTATGTTGAGAGATTTTGATTTTAGAATTTTGTGATATTTTATGTTTTTACTTAAAATTTTGGTTAGTAAAAAAATTGATTTAAGGTAAGAATTGAAAAATTAAGAGAAAATAAAAATATATATATGAAAAAAAGACGATATCTATACAATTTGTTTTAAAATTCATTCTTTTTGAAGTTAAATTCAAACAAATTGAGCACTATATTAACCTTAGGAGCAATTATAAATTTTTTTTTAATTTTAAAATTATTTTTACAACGTGGTATTAACAGTTTGTGTTCATAAGATATTTTTTGATTTTTTTTAGTTAAGAGTATTTTTGAAACTTTTAAAAAATTCAGGATATTTTTAAAACAAAACTTTAAAGGTTTCCATCCAAATTAATGACAAGGATATTTTTGAACTCTTCTTGAAAGTTTAAGGGTATTTTTGAAACTTTATAAAGTTTGGAGGTAATTTTGACACAAAATGCATAGTTAAGGGCATTTTTTATAATTTAGCGAAAAAAAAAAAAAAAACTAGCTGATCCTGATACTAATAAAAAGTGAATATGTATAGACACTATTTAGCTGTGTTGGTATTCCCAAAACACAAATCCGTTGCACCGCCGAATCAACGTCGCGTTATTTTAGCAAGCTTCGAAAAATGGCGCATAGTTAAATGGCGGTAGAAAGAGTGCCGTCGTAAACCGCTGATCATAGTTCTTGACCGGAGTTTCCTTTTCTACCGACACAATGGGATCTGGCAACGAAGATTCCGAAGACGAAGCCGGAGTCTCTGCCATTAGGGCTCTCGGCTCTCTCTTTAAGTTGACCGAAGTCTTTCTCTGGTAACCACCCTTCCTCACCTCCATTCTCGCCGGAAGATTAGGGAAATCGAAACTAGAAGAAAACAGCTGATTTTATTTTAACCGCAGTGTTCTGTTCGACTTCTCTTTGATTTCATTTCACTTGTTAGGGCATTGACGACAATTTCTAATGGTTGCGTTACAGGGACGATGAGACAGAATTAACTAGACGAGTGGAAAGTACTGTAAGTCTCTAATTTCACTGTTTTGCGACATTGATACTTATTGAGTTCTCTTTGCTCCCTGGTTACTTTACAATCTACTAATTTCTTTGTTTGTTTTAACAAGTTAGCTCTTGATGCTGATGATGCCAATAACGAAAAATTCGGGGAGAAAATCTGTACTACTATCAGTGGCAAGTGTTTCATTCGTCAATCTCTTTGTTTGCCTAGCTTTATTTTACTTTTTTCAAGTTATGAGATATTTGTGGCAAAATTTGATGTTCACCCACTATTTCTGTGGCATAAACATGCATGTTGATTGGTGCTAAAGGGTCAGTTGGATTTTTTTTGGCCAGGTATCAGCTTATTACCGGAGGATATCGAACTTACTGAACAGATGAATGCTTTGGGGCTTCCTCTTTCGTTCCACACAAACAAAGAGGTACTACAATATACTACTTCTGTATATTATTTAGGTTAAATCATGATATTTTTCCTCTAATCAACATGTTGATACTCCTCTACCTCTAGAAGTATGTTTTTAATTAATTAATTTCAACGGTCTTTATCTTCAGTGAATGTTAAAAAACGCTGAACCACATCGCTGAACTATACATCAATGTTGTATCAATTCTACCTTGGTACCACGTTAAGGTATAATTTAACCCATTACATAAATAAGCTATTCCACATTTTTTTCTCCATTCTTTTGGCCATATCCTCATATAGTTATTGAAAATTAACATAGAGTAACTGTCGTGGCTCTATCATATCTTTTGTTTCATTTCTTCTAGAACAATTGCCAGTACTTAGATGAGAGCCGTATATTGGATAGCTAAATGGATTGAAATGTTTTTATGCATTACCATAGCCATTTGGTGGAAATACTTTTTTCTGCATTTATCCATATTTGTGTGATGTTTTGCCATGTAGCAGAAGAGAATTGGAATCACTATGGGTAAAAGAAAAGCAACTGTCAAGCATTTTAGAACCCAGGAAGGACTTCTAGACAAAGAATTGGAGCTTCCCAATGCCAGCAGCAGGGGGGAGATTGAAGCTAACATTAATTTCAATGATGATGCTATAGGTTCTCTATCATACTCGTCTATGGTGAACCAAAGTGAGACATCTGATCATGATGTTGTGTTGGATGCCAATGAATCCCATGTCATCTTTGATCAAAATATTTCACCTAATTCAAGTGGACCTATAAGTGGTGCTGTTGAAGAACAATCTTGCGATGTTATGTGCAATTTTGTGCTAAATAATGGGGGAGACCATGAATTAAGCTTAGGTGATGCTGTGCTGGGGGATCATAGTCATACAAAAGTTAGATTGAGTTCAATTGGTTTAGATAAAGTTCATTCTTCAAGAATGTGTATGACAGGTCTTGACGTCAGCGATAGCAAGCAGGAGGAAGCTGAACCACCTATGGAGTCAGAAGGTTCGTCCACAACTTTACAAGATACTGAAGTGCAGATGACCAACATTGATAGTGCCATTGGACTGCCAGTAGTAGCTGAATCATCTTTCCTTCATACAGAAGCGGACTATAATGAAGATGACCATGTTGTTGGATGTCCTCATGGATCTGGAGAATGGATGGTGTATTGGGATTCTTTTTATATGAGAAACTACTTCTATAATATGAAGACACATGAGTCTACTTGGAATCCTCCTCCAGGGTTGGAACATTTTGCACTTTCTGATGCCAATTTCACAGAAAATAAACCAATTTCTGAAGTTGTTGAAATGGATGTATTAGAAGACGTAAAATCAGAAGATATTTGTAGTGTGCTTGGTGAAACCAGGTCATGTATGAATTTACTTGGTGATAATGTGCATTGTCAACCACCTGATGCACTGTTGGAGGGCTCTGAGAGTAGTGCATCTGTCAATACTTCAGTTAACAGTTATAAGCAATCTGACGAACCTCAAGAGTGGCAGATGAGTTGTAAAAATATTGGGGAAAATATCAGATGCAGGTTCTTGCCTCTTGTCTAGGCTTTCTATTTCTGATTTTCTCTTTTACCTATATGAGTAATTAGTTTGGAGAGGTATATTGTTTACTATTGCAATTTCAGTTGTGAAGGTCATGTCAAACAACTATGTCATGATAACTGCAGCAATGGTTTCCAGCTCATTGTTGCAAATGGAGCTTCTGAACAAAAGTCCTTTGTCCATCGCAAACCTAGTAACATGGACTCACCTGAGATAGGTTGTGTCACCACAGATGATGATGAAGATGCAGTGGGTTTAGCTACTAACAGGTAGCATTTAGAAACAGAATTTTTATTGGCGCCTATTAGCTTTCCTTATCTCACCACAAATTACTCTTTTTGTTTGGGCTCCCTTGCTGTGTTTCCAGTGCTTCTCATATGCTTCAGCAGGCAGATCATATGGATGGTGATATGCATTTTGGAAATGGACCTACCATATGTACACTGGGTACTGAGCAAAATCTTTCTGGAAGAAATAGGAAAAAGAAAATGAAAAGAACACGCAGACGTGGACAACTATCTGATAGAAATGAAGGTTTATTTTTTCTGTTTTGCTATGCCTGTCAAATACCCTTTTTTTTAAAAAAAAATTATTTTGAATTTATATTTTTTTATCAATAGACATTTTATTCACGCTCCACTCCATCAAGTTTCATCAATTTGTTGGGTCTGTTATTTATTAAAATATGACACATTTCCTTTGATTGCGACCTTCTTTTCTATGGTCCAATACATTGATTCTTATTCACAATTTATTTTTGTTCTGAAGATTGAAGATCATAAGAACTTGACACTCAAGTTAAAAATTTAGATTATTCCTTAACATATGGGATATAAAATATGTAACTGTGCCATATATAGTCAATTTCAGTTCTATGCAATGCAGATAGGAACAGGAGATCAGAGTTTAGATTACCCTATACATCAAGAATCTGAAATAGAAGTATGAGCTTTTGTCTTAGTAACTTAATGTTGATCTATCTGAGAGGAAACAAATAAATTCATGGGTAAATATTGTGTTTTCCCTTCCTCTTGGAACAAGTTTTCATTTGATGTACTTCTGCGAAAATAGTGGTTTGGTGCTTGCTTCGGGATTATGAACCTTATTTAGAGCTTTAGTAATATTCAACAACATGAGCCTGGCAAATATTGTAGAAGAACAATTTTGGCTGGTGGTGCTTTCTGGTTGTAACTTATAACATAACTGCTACTGCCAAATTACACTCTTTCGGTAGCAGATTAGATTTCTTAGTAAGCCTCATGATAGAAATAGATAATGACATGCCATAAGATTCTTTTCTCCCTGACAGACAAATTTTCTTCTGCAGAATTTCATTCTCCCACAATCACTGAAGAGTATCCCACAAGTATTACTAAGTATTGGTGTCAGAGGTATCGACTTTTCTCCAGATTTGATGATGGTGTAAAAATGGACAAAGAAGGATGGTTTTCTGTAACTCCAGAGCCTATAGCTAGGCATCACGCATCACGTTGTGGTAGCAATATGATAATTGACTCTTTCACTGGTGTTGGTGGAAATGCCATCCAGTTTTCCCAAAGGTGTTGTTCGATTTATTTTTTATTCATAAGTTTGGGGGGATAATTGACACTTTAATGCATCTTATAAGCTCAGATAATTGGTTAGGTTGTTGTGTAGTTAATTTACACGTGTATCAGTGGTTGATGAATAGGTGGATCTGATCAGATTCATGTGTCATTCTCTTTTACAACTTCTAAATGATGTTTAATAGAATATACCTGACAACTTCTTTGTTTAATTAACTTGTTAATGATATTACAGGGCCAAACATGTTATCGCAATTGATATTGATCCAACAAAGATTAGATATGCCCAACATAATGCAGCCATATATGGTGTTGAAGATCAAATAGATTTCATAAAGGGGGACTTCTTCCGTTTGGCCCCACATCTGAAGGTATTGAGCCTTTTCTTCTAGAACATTTGTGATTTTTCATGTACTGGAATGAGTGTTTGATTTAGAAAACCAATTTCCTGAGATGTGTAATGAAAGCTACCAAGTGTGAGATTTGAAGTGTCTGTTAATTCCAAAAATTCAAAATTCTCCCTTCGAGGACTAAGAACCAGTATCGGCAATGTTTGTACTTTAGATGGTGAAAGTGTCACCTGTATGATCATTGTTAGGGGAAGGTATTACCATAAGAATGCTCATTATGTCTGGGTGAAAGTCACAAGTATTATGATTATCAATTTTTTTTTACTAGTAAGATAATGGATGCAATTATTTGTTGGCATCATTTATTCCTATTTTTCTGATGACAAGTCTGAATATTGTTGCAGCTGTCTTTTGAACTGTGGCTTTGATCTTGCATATTCAATAAAAAAATTTATTTATTTCTTGCAGTTTGGTTTTTATTAAACGTTCAATGCTATTATCTCACTTTTAATTATATTGAAATGTTGTTGGTCTCTACCTGCTACAGGCCGACGTTATATTCTTATCACCTCCTTGGGGAGGCCCGGATTATGCCAGAGTAGATATTTATGACCTACAGACCATGCTCAAACCACATGATGGGTAAGCTTTCTGACTTTGATAGTTCATGCTCAGTTCAGGTTGCAAATAATATTATTCTTACCATCATCTGAGCTTTGCTTTTGCCTGTACCTATGTAGGTATTTTCTCTTCAACATTGCTAAGAAAATTGCTCCCGTCGTTGTCATGTTTCTTCCAAAGAATGTTAATCTTGACCAACTAGCGGAGCTGTCTCTTTCTTCAGATCCTCCGTGGTCACTTGAGGTAAGAATATTTCATTTTGTGCTCCATATCTGTTGCAAATTATTGGCGGGCTCAAGAATTGACATTTAGATATTATTGAGGCTGGTATGGTGCTTTTTGTGGAAATAAAGCACGGGAGGGGCAGTTGAATTGCCGTCATAATGAATATCTAGGTTTTGCTTTCCATTGTGCAATGTGCAATGTGCAATTTGAAGTCTGCAGGTAGAGCAGTAGTTTCTACTGCAAGTTGAATTTGAATTTTGCTTTGTAAAGGAATGCTTATGAGTCTCTACCTTGCCTTTTGATTTACATGCACTAAAAAGAAAGCATAAAATATAAAAAACGTGCATGGAGGAGAGAAAAAAGAGTAAGAAAAAAAGTAATAATTATTTAGAAAAAGAAATAAATAAAATTAAAAGAAAAATTATAAAAAACGTGCATGGAGGAGAGAGAAGTATGGAGTAATTATTACTTTTTTTAAGTGAAAAATACCTTTTTAGTTCCTGAGTTTTCAAGATTAGGTGCGTTTGGTATCTGAGATTTCAATTTGGCAATTTTAGTCCCTCGGTTTTACAAAATAGGTTTAAAAGGTCCTTATTTTCATTTTTTAAATTAATTAGATATCTTTTTATATTATTTTAAATTTTGATATGACATTTTTAAATAAAAATATATTTTCTCTCTCCTCTATCCTCCCATTCACTCTCCGCTTTCCTTTTTTCTCTCTACTCCCCTCCTTCCACCATCGTTCCTAGTTCATATCTCCCTTCTCCAATGGACACATTCCCTTTGGCCTCTCCTTTTCTTTTGTCCTTCAAACCTTCTAAATTTTCATAAGATAGGCCATGTTGTCAAGTAGAGAAGGATTAAACTTCTAACTACCTTAAGTTTCATGAGAATGCTTATGCCCATATTCTTTCAACAAGCCATAGATCGTTTCGAACTTTCAACTATCAGATTCGTACTCTGTAATTTAAAATTGAGGAGAGCTCGATATAAATGGAGAGTATGAAATTGTAGAAACTCTTTGAAATGTTCATATAAAGATTTGCGGATTTGATTTTTTTTTCTGTCCACGCCAATGGTATAGAATCAAAAACAAGTTCTCGCCAAGTGGGTGCTGTTGAATTCAATCGTGGTCCGCTAGATCTCTAAAATCCCTTCCTTCTAGATCGACTTCTTGACATAATCAGATCTGCTATTGAAGAAAATGTATTAGTAAAGAGGGAATAATAGTGAAGGGAGAGGAAGAGGGAGAAAAAGAGGAAGAGAGAATAATCGTGGAGAGGGGAGGAGAGAGAAGAGTGAGAAATGAGGGTGAATGGGAAGAGAGGAGAGAGAAAGTATATATTTTTTTATTTAAAAATGTCATATCAAAATTTAAAATAATATAGAAAATATCTAAATTATTTAGAAAATGAGAATATAGACCTTTTAAAATTATTTTGTAAAATTGGAAGACAAATGGCTAAATTGAAAATTTAGGGACCAAATGCATCCATTCTCAAAAACTGAGGGACTACAAAAGTATTTTTCCTTTTTTAAAAAGAGTAATTATTCTTCGAAGAAGGAAAACCACTTTATGTGAATCAAGAAAGTTACATGTATATTGAGAAAGTTACATGTATATTGAGGTTCATTATCTTTAAATTTCCCAACAATAATTATTCAAAACAATTTTATTTAAAACATCGGTCAGGGGTGGTCGGAATGGCGCTTTCCAACCACTCCACTTGCGGACCTTTGGTTTTCTATGTACAAAAAACCGACCAGGACCGAATTTTTTACAAAACCGGCGGGCCAATGTCAGTTTGGCCGGTTTGGTTTGCTCACCCCGTGTAGAAGGATAACTCTTTTTTTTTTTTTTTTGCTCGATGCCATTTTCCCTACTTCTGATAAATAATCTATTACACCTTGACGTCGTGTAACTTTAACACAAAAATCCTTTCCGGACCATTGCATCTTATCACTTACTTTAAATTCTAATTATTTGTAATTGTGTTCTCAGGTTGAGAAAAACTTTTTAAATGGCAAGCTGAAAGCGATTACTGCTTACTTTAGCAATGGCTCTATGAACGAACACAATGTCACCTAATGCTTGATATCATATTCTCCTTTTGAGAAATTCTCCAGGAAATGGTGATGGGTAAGGTACAATATGAAGCTGTTTGTTTTAGTTTATAGTTTTCCTCTACTGCTGCCCTTTTCTCTTGTACATTTTGCTAAGCTACAAGAAACCATTGAAGTTGTCGTTTTTTGCTGGCATCACAGGTGCTTAAATTATTGGTTTGCCAAATTAAAACAATTTGGCGGACATGGAGGTGGAATAGTTCATTGTACTATACACAAAGCTCTTATAATTGGTGAGACCCTCTTATTACATTACAAGAAAATGATTCACAGCTAGTTAGGGAAAATGTTTAACTTTTGTGGTTGCATTAATTAAATTACTGGACCCATTAAGGGGAAAAAGGAACAAGAAACGAAAAAACACCGTGACTAGTGGGAGATGTTTCCGAATCTGATCCTACCGATAGGATAGTTACCCAGTGTCGTTCTATATTCTTGATTATTACTAAATTTCATCACTAGATATTTTATATCTTCTTTCTGAATCTCTGATTGAAGTTGGAAAAGTTGTAAATTCTAATCAAGATGTTTAATCTGATATGCATTTCAAAGATGGTATTGTAAATTCGCAAAGAGCGTTTTAGCCTCATTGTTTTGTAATTTTCTCTCTTCAATCATGGATTTGGCTTGCAAATGCTTACAAATATACTACAGTGTAATATTTACTGTATTTTTATCCCTTGTGGTACTTATTTGGATGTAGAGACGGGGAATTCTCTTATGGATCAACATTCCAATAACCCCATAGTACAAAGATGGATATTTTTATAAGCTTCAGTTAGATAGGGACTGTTACAAATTCAAAGTTATTTCCAGTGAAATAAAAAGGTGATGATGGTTCATGAGCCAATCTAGCGCACTCAACGGATTTGAAGATAAATAAGAAATGGTATTACTTTCCTGTTTACTAAGTCTACAAATTTACAATCAAACCAATGTTGACTGCTCTATTTCCAGTCAACCTCTGCCTGACAGATAAGTGCTGTAACAATCATTTATATCTGTTGGTTCTTACATTAGGTAAAAATTTATATGAGAGAATTATATTTTCAATCCCTAAGAAAAAGTAAAATCTCAGCATTAAAATTTGAAATATATTCTTAACCTTTAGGTTAAAAGTTTAAATTTTAACCTCACATTTTGTGGGGAAAAAAAAAGGAAAAACAGTATTTTAAAGTTTGTGAGTTAGTGTCACATCTAAAATATTTCTTAGATTTTAAACCATTTTTTTTTTATTGTATAGAGGTTTTTGTAATTTGCATTGCGTACTAGTTTCAGTAACATTTCGCATGCATAAGCCTAAAATTAAAACTTTTTAGTTTAACCTAAGAGGGTGAGTGATTTAAACTTGAATAGTCTGGAGAATAATTGAAATTTACTCCCATGAAGCCGGAGGTTCGAATCTCTCATATTCCTATTTGTATTAAAAAAGTGGATTTTAAACTTCTAACCTCTTGCCAATAGGTGTATAGTTCAACAAATAAGATACTAATTGATTACTATATTAAAAGATCATAGTTTCATTTTTCACTCATATTAGAATAAAATAAAATAATAATAATATAATGATTAACACTCTTTTACCCAAATTTATAATGTCAGTTGGGGATCATTCGACTCACCAATTTCAATACTAAACGTTGAAGTTTGCACATTTATTAAAAAATTCCATCTAATCTTTTTTTTCTATTTTACATATTGATCGGTTATCGAAGAACCTCATTTTACTACTCTACACTTTAAACACAAATTTCTTAACTCCAACATATTAAATTCAGACTTAACTATACTCAATAGGCCAAATTAACCCTTATAGTTTATTTACTTTCTCACTTGGTCTCCCTCTTTTCGTGAAATCACTCCTATTTCTGTCATTTTCACCATGCGTACGATTGACGTTTCATTCTTCATTCAAATAATCATTAGGTTTACCTCAATTAATTGAATTAATTTGTCTGTTTTTCCAAAAAAAAAACAAAAAAGAAAAAAAAAACAAAAAATGAAATAATTTGTCTGAACTTCCGTAATTTTCAAGTTTCCTCTCAATCATTATTTTGTTATTACTTTTTGGTAAACTCAACATTTAATTAATGTGTGTACAGTGTAAATACTAAATAAGAGAGTGGAGGGGCATGATTTAACATGTTAACTGGAGCAAGGGCAGAGTTGGTTGAAGCCAGACTTGTTTGTATCTGCAAGAAGTGAATGATTTGCACGGCATTTCGGCCCAGGAGAGCCAGTCTGCTAACCTCTCCTGGCTGCTTACGCCGACACTCTCCAAACCCTAACCTTTTATTGAAACATTATTAAGTCCTCCTGCGCCTCAAATCTGGTTGTGTCCTAAATCCTAATAACCCTCATTTAATTCAAGTCTAAAACACGTCTATTTCTTATTGAATATTTAAGTTAATAAATATATATTTTTAGAAACTACAAGGTTCAGATTTTGGATTGTTTTAGTCACACACTTTGAACTTTTAATTTAATCATTCATCTCTTTAAATTTAGAAAAATTCGTTTTTAAGTCTAGAAACTCTATTTAAAAAAGAGGATTAGTCAACTATACTTGATTATTTTTCTATTCTTCTTCTCCTATCAACATCAATAACTACATATGTAATGTTTGGGTTAGGATTCATAATCTAAATTCGGACTTGATGACTCTAACATTCTTTTGCATGATCACTCTATATGATCCATTCTATGATTTAGTATCTAAACTTTGTGCCTGGTGACCCTAGCATTCTTCTACATGGTCAAACCATCTACTCATTTTCCACATCCCATTATCTTCACTTAAAATTGCATGCTTTTTATATAAATTCTTATTGATACACAAAATTACATCAAGAAAAGGTTTTAAGAGGTCATCCAACATAAAATTACTCTAAACTAAGTTTTAAAATTCTTATAATTGAGTTACCGAAAAAAAAAAAAAAAGTTGATTTGTTCATGTACTATTCCTCTACTCAGTTGTTACACACATTCATAAGACTCTAAATTTTGTAATAAAAGTTGAAAAAATGGGTATCATGTTAATCTCTGCTCAAATAATTTCTGCAGCAGCAGGAGTCCAGGACACGCAGCTCCTCTTTTCTAGGAAAATTATTTCGGTTAAATTACCATTTTTTTCTTTATATTTTAAATTTTATTCAATTTTAGTCTTTATACTTTTAAAAAAATTATTATAAATAGAAAAAAATCAAACTTTTTACAAATCTATAAACAATAGACTTGTATTAGTTGAGTGATAGAAGTCTATCCCGGTCTATCGCGGTCTGTTGTCGATAAATAGTGAAATTTTTCTATATTTGTAAATAGTTTGACTTATTTTTCTATATTTGAAAACAACTATTTTTTTAATGGTCCAATTTTAGTCTTATACTTTCAATATATCTTAAATTTAATCCATACTGTTAGTTTATTGTTGATTAACTTTTTTTTGTTATTTATAAATTTTGAAAATATACACTTTTTTTGTATAAAAAGTAGGGAAATTTTTACTGATAGAAAAAATGTCAAACTATTTACAGAAAATAGCCAAAAAAAAAAAAAAAACTGCATTAGGAAAATTTTCACAGATAAAAAAAATGTCAAACTATTGACAGAAAATAGCAAAAAAAACACTGATAAACATTGATAGACTTCTATCAGCATCTATCAGTAATAGACTTCTACCATTTCTATTACAGATAGACTCTGATAGACTTCTATCAGCATCTATCACAACTATCTAAAAATTTTGTTATTTTGTGTAAATAATTTTTCTTATTTTTCTATTTTTAAAAATTCCCCTAAATATTAATAGCATCTATCAATGATAGACTTTTATCATTTCTATCACTGGTAGACCCTGATAGACTTCTATTTGCATCTATCACAACTATCTAAAAATTTTGCTATTTTGTATAAATAGTTTCCCTTATTTTTCTATTTTTAAAACTTTTCCTAAAAAGTATTAGGATTATTAATTAATTTTGATAAAAATTAAGACTAAATTTAAGGAAATTTTTAAAAATAAAAAAGAAGGAAAACTATGTACACAAAATAACAAAATTTTGAGATAGTTGTGATAAACGCTGATAAAAATCTATTAGTAATGATAGAAGTCTATTACTTATAGATGCGGATAGAAATCTATCGATATCTATCCGTGTTTTTTTTACTATTTTCTATAAATAATTTGACATTTTTTAAAATTTTTCCCTAAATTTAAGATATATTAAAAGTACTAAAATTAAAAAAGAAATTACTATAAACAGAAAAAATATCAAACTATTTACAAATATAGAAAAATTTAACAGACTATCCGTAATAGACCGCGATAGAATTCTATCGCTTTCTATTGCTCCAGCATAGAATTCTATCGCTTCCTATTGCTCCAGCATAGAATTCTATTACTTTTATCGTGACTGCTAAAGTGATAGAAAGTGACAGAATTCTATCGCGGTTTATCACGTATAGACCGTGAAAAAAATTCCACAATGAGACTAAAATTGAACTGGGTATAGAAACCAATAATTAATATAAAAACCAATTGAACGAGTATAATTAATACCCAGCGTAGAGCGTACCATAAAATACTTAAATTTGGCAGACTGTTTCCTCTACCATCTGAATTCTGCTTCAATGGGCTTGGGGTTGGGGACCCTACTACTCCACTGTTCCAGTCAAATTTCTTTTACAGATTTTTGTCAACAATGGCCATCAATGGCGGAATCTCAAAAGCAACCAAACATGAATATGCTTTTTATTACCTGCTTTTCTTTAGTAATTCTTATGGAAACTCATAATTAAGCATGCTTGACCCTGAGATAATGACGCTTCTGCATGCTATGCTATTGCTATTGCTATTGCTATTTCCCTTAATGTCCGCCATTTCTTACGCATTCTTTAACCTTTTTTTTCCTACACAAAGGAACAGGCAATCTATAGGTAATTTGCATTTTGTCTTCTTCTTTAAGTTTCTGTGTTGATTGAGCGAGAAGATTGAGAGCAAGTGGCAATGGCGGAGGCTGCATTCTCCGTAGGATCGCGCTTCAGGACGCGTGATTCTAGTCCTGAGTCCGTCGTTTTCACTCTCGAGTCGAATTATAGCGTTTTCTCTTCTACTTCTGTTAGTGTCGAACGCTGCTCTTTCGCTTCTGATGCTCACGATTATGACTGTCGAAACTCTGACATCTCCCTGGTAATCTCGTCACTTCTCTTTCAAATAACTTGTTTAGTTGATTCGCTTGCGTTTTTCTTTCGCGTTTATGGAATACTAGGTCTTAATAGCTCGCATGCTTATGAACGGTTTTCTAATTTGTTCCATTCTTTGAGCGGATGCGATTATCTCATTCTGTATTTTGTTAAGATATCGATAATATGAACGAACCGTGAGGATTATTGTTCGAATTGTAAGATTTTTCATGCATAGTTGTAGTCCGAGCACTTCCCAGTATACATAATATACTTGAGCTTATTGTTAACTTCTTAGCTACTCAATTCTTTTATTTGACTGTAGCATCTGGAAGGGAACATTGAGGAATGCAAAGAAGAAAACAGTTGTCCAGATTCTGATCCGAAGGCAATCAATCCCTCTGTGGGAAGGGAGCACAATTGCCTACCTGGAAAGAGAGAAAAAGTGAAAGGTACAGAGTTGATTTTTTAGGCTTAAAAATCAAATGCGCAAAAAGAAAAAGAAAAGTAAGGTAAGAAATAAAAGTGTAAGGGAGCTTGATAGAAAAGGACAAAGTTCTTTGAGAGTTTTCTCATTGAGTCATCCCAATCTTTTTCTCACGTTCCCGTATCTTCAAATATTGGGCAGTTGAAAAGGAAAATAGCTATATTGATGCAATGGATGGATGTCAACCATTGGATATGGCTAGAAACTCCTTTTCTCTCGCTCTCAAAGGTAATTTATAACCTTGGCTAAGTGATGATTGATAATTAATGCTCTGTCTTCGATACTTAGGAAAAAAATGTTGTCTTCACCCAACTGTTTTTACAGAATGTCGGGATCGAAGAACTAGATCCGAAGCTTTATTGAATAAGGTAGACAGGCAAAGAGCTGCTTCATTGGACCTGAATAGTGTCACTGTCTCATCTCCTCGTCTGGCAATCATGAGAAAGAGCTCTTTCTCTCCTATAACATCTGATACTAGTATGCTACAAAGTCCTGCTATGACGAGTTGTAGGCCTGCCAATGCTGAAATCCAAAAAGGTTGGAGCTCAGAAAGAGTTCCGTTACATAAAAATTATAGCTCGAAGCAAGCGACTACTGCATTCTTGCCTTTCAGTAATGGGAGAACATTGCCATCAAAGTGGGAAGATGCAGAGCGGTGGATCTTCAGTCCTGTTTTCAAAGATGGCATGGTCAGATCTGCTGTCCCTCCACCTCAAAGGCGGCCCAAGTCGAAAAGTGGCCCACTTGGATTTCCTGGTATAGCATACAATTCATCGTATTCACCAGGAATGCTGATGCTTGAGAGATCAAAGGAGGCGATTTTCGTGTCTTCACCCTTTTCGGCAGGAATGGTTGCAGCAGATGGGTTGGCAGTTCATTCAAGTGGTCATGAAGCAGTCAACCCTGTACAAAATCAGCCTTGCATAGCACGCTCAGTTAGTGTGCATGGTTGTTCTCAAACGAGGAGTGAGTCTTCATTAACTTCATCAGTTGGTACAAGTTCGATTTTCTTTGGACAATATCTTCGTTATGTCATGGATGTTCTCAAACGAGGAGTGAATCTTCATTAACTTCTTCAGTTGGTACAAGTTTGATTTTCTTTGGACAATATCTTCGTTATGTCATGATTGAATTGATTATTAGATTGATTGAAATATGTTTAAAAAGTCCGTCCTATTGTCCTGGAGCATGTCAAAAGGGAATTAGTTCATGGATGTTGAAAAAACCTGAATTATAATAATTTCTTATCATTTAAAATTATCCGTTCTAATCTGCTCAACATTTAAATGTAGCTCAAAACTCTAACGAAGTCAACAAATCAGTCACCAATATATCTCGTGATGTTTCAAGAAGGGACATGGCGACCCAAATGAGCCCAGATGATGACTTTAAATCATCTTTGGAGATTAGACCACCTATCTCTATTGCCACTTCTTCAGTCCAACCCACTAGGAAGCTAAAGAGCTTGTCTTGCTCAAAATCGGAAGTCAAGGATGTTGAGGTTGATGGACGCGTTACCTTGACTAGGTGGTCTAAGAAACACAAATCCCGGATTCCATGCAAGGGTCAAGTTCGTGATAAGGGTGCAGAGCCTGTGATCTGTGCTTGGGATGTATCAGACACAACAAGGAGCATCTCAAAGTACGTAGATTCTTCTACATAATCATATTCATATAAGATGGTATAATGCATCACAAAATAATAATTAAGAATTTTGAAGTGCTTTTAACTATTGAAGAAAATAGTTATTGCATCCAAGGGAGACGGAGAAAGGATGTGCTTTTTGCATAACATGAAGGTTGGGACTGGGGTGTTAATAGAAACTCACACTGCCATTAAACTGATGACAAGAATTCTACGAATTAGTTAAGTTATTGTGCGGAAAATAATATAACGTAACTATTGACCGTTGCCACCCCCACTCTTTTACCAGAGTCATGAGAGAGGAGGCAAAGATTACAGCATGGGAGAATCTTCAGAAGGCAAAAGCTGAGGCTGCTATTAGGAAGTTAGAGGTTGTCTTCGACTCTTCCTATAAAGCTGTTGACACATATATTCAAGTGTGGCTTGCAATTTACAAAATATACTGTTCGTTATAATAAAAGACTCTTTTTGGTTAAATCAATTTTTTTCTGATATATTCACGAGATATAGTTAGTTCCTTTTAGTAACACAAAACTTTGAGACTTTTCTTTTCAAATTTATTGCTTCATTCCTTAATTCCTTACTGTTACTTGTTTATATTGTTGTGCTGATCTTTTTTATAAATTGCCATGCTTGGTACTCTTGTATCTCACGGGAACTATGAACATGCAATCTAAAATTCTCATAAGTGAAAGAGATGGGGACATTAAAGTATAGTTACTAACTTACTCATTTGGAAATATATTTCAGATGAAGCTGGAGAAGAAGAGATCATCATCCATGGATAAGATCGTAAAAAAGTTGAAATCTGCTCAGAAGAAAGCTCAAGAAATGAGGAACTTCGTGCTAGCTAATCAGATGAGCCAAGTTGACGGGTCTTCTCAAAGAGTAGTATCTTCTGGCAGAAGCCCTCAGAGGACTTCATTAAGCAGTTGTTTCACTTGCCACGCTTTCTGAGGCTGGCTCAGGTAAATTGTTCGTTTCTATGTCAGGTTACCCGTAATCTTTCACCTAAAAGTAACTCTTTATTCATTCTTTCTCCCCGCAAAATCATCCATTGCCAACGGTCTTGAATGGAATCTGATTTTGTTTTCTCCAAATAACAAGAGGCCTTTTAAGAAAATCTCTTGTGGAAGATCTTCTTGGATATCTCTTGATTGTAGGATATCCATTCTGATGAATTTTCCATCTTGTGATATATATTTTTAATTCACTCGTATAGCTCATAGTATCTTTAAGTTCCATCAGCTCGATCATTTTTCTACGCAGCTCTTGTTCGATCAACATCTACAAAGAAGCTGATTGTGACATAAAAATTCACCGTCTAGGACGAGAACTATTGTGGCACTATTTCGTGTCAAAATTCCCCTCCTTTGGCTTTTTTCTTCCCAAATGGTTGTTTCGGAATTTACATACTTCGTGTACTCATATTTTTGTATTTGAGAGTTGAAAGACTTGAAAATGTTATTTGAAAGTTTAGGAAATGAAATAAAACAAAAGTTTATGGATGAAAATAGAATCTAAACGTCGGTAAAATTATTTTGCTGAGAATCATAATTGGCATTGATATCATTCACTATACTCGCTAAGTCACTAGTATTTTAGAATGCAATCAAATTTAAATTAACGTGAGACTAACATGAAGGTGAAGGTAAAAGGACGATGGTAAATGGAAAATGAAAAATTTGTCTTAATCTTCTTCTTCCTATGTTTTTTAGTAGTCTGGTTCTATACAGTCGTCTCCATCTTCAATAATCTGCTTAGGTACGTTTAATTTTCCTAAACGGGTGGAATTAACATAGTCCGTAGGAATATGAGCAGTGAGTCCTGGAATAAACAGTCCAATAAACCTTACCCCCTTCATTTGCAAACTCTCATAGTAATCATAACCTTTCACAAATGGGATTACGAAACTTCTTACAAGCTCCAACCATGCATTTAAATACTTGGGGATCAGCCATAGCAACGAGAAATAGTTCTTGTTTGGCTGCTCCTTCACAATCTGTACCAAGAAAGAAGAAACAAGCATTCAATATTATTATTCCTCAATAAGTCTTTTTTTTTTTTTGACAAATTAGAAGAGAGGGTAGTTTAATTCTGTTCTTACTCTGCCTCTGTAAAGGCTGTCAAAATAGATGCATCTTCCGAAGTGTTTGTATTTGAAAAGGATGCCATCAGCAGGAAGTCTAGGCACCAAGTCACTAAAGTAAACGTATCTGTGATATTCGAAGTTGTATTTTTGGATGATGCTTACCATAAACTCAGCAAAATGTCGGTCACCGGCTCTCGGCTGGCCGTAGCTGTAGATGGCTTGTATCTTCTCTAGCACTATGGACTCGTCGTGAAGGGCAAGTATGGCGACAAAGAGGATAGCGAGAGCTGCGCCTAAGCTGTGACCGGTGAAGATGAACCTAGCATTGGCATTGGTTTTGGCAATGTCAATGAGTTTTTGACGAAGGGTGTAGTAGGCAAATTGAGGGGTTGTTGTTGTTGGAATGAGTTCTTTGGGCCAACCTTTGCGCTTTTGGAGGCCGAGGGCTTTCATGAAGCCGCTGTGGATACGGCCGATGCCATGAATGTCGTACCAAGAGAAGTCTACATTGACTTGCCAATCGAATGCGTCCAGTGGGGAAGTCCCTCTGAAAGCCACCACTGTTATGTTTGGATCTGAGGCTGTGGTTTGAAACATAAATGCTTGAGTTGTTGCCCGGTTTTGGAAGTCTGAACATTTTCAAATCAACTTCGATAAGATATTGGATTTTTTTAAAAAAATAATGTTATTTTAATAAATAATGACAAAATTAGGGTAAAGGTAAAAGTATTTTAAAAAATAGGTGAGGAAATCGTGAATGGGGGTCTACAATTTCATAAAATTAGCTCACGTGGCATGCCAATCATGGACCTGGTCTACAATTTTGCTACACTTGGCTAGGTAAATCATGACCTGGTCTACAATTTTGCTACACTTGGTTAGGTAAATCATGGACCCCGTGGAAATTGTGGACTCCATCTACGATTTTACTACCCTACTTTTGCAAATATTTTCAATTTAACTCTATTTTTGTCATTATTTATTAAAATAACATTATTTCTAGAAAAAGTTTTAGATATTGCTAATGCTCACGATGGGGGATGAGTTTGTTTTTTTAACCCATTTATCCAAAATTTTTATATGATATGACTTCTTTAGCGATGAATAAAAAAAAAACTTAAGCATAACTTTTCAGTAAAGTATTTTTAGTTCAAAACAACATTTGGAGTGAAGAGATTCAAACTTGAGACCTTTAGGTCAAGATTAGCTATCTTAAACCAATTGAGCTATAGCCTATACTTAAGTTGACATCACTAAACATATATATATATATTTTAATTCTACTTGTGACCATAAGTCCATATAGTCTTACCATTCCAGAAATTGTAATAACCGAGCAACTTCATCTGCCAGAGAAAAGAAAAATGCATTACATAACTGTCTAAACGTTCAACAATCAATATTCATATAACATTCACAATATAACCCTTAGCTTTTTAAAAATAGTTGGATATATGATTAAGAAAAATATTATTATATAATTTCATAACATATCAAACAAAGTTTGCTTACCTTCGCCTAACAAATCTTTACATACACACCAATAAATATACATTTTGTTTTCTTTAAAAAGAATACTACATTAAATTAAGACGATGAGAGATAAAGCATCGAACTAACGAGTTTTTAGAGAGATGAGAGGTATTTTAACCACTAAGCTTCGAATGATCAACCTAGTTCTACTAGCTTAATTTAATCGATAATTTCTACTAACAAGTGTGTAGATAAGCAACGGTCTTTACCTTCCAACGGTCATTGATGACAGATTGAACAAATGGAAAGGATTCATAGGAGAGTTTGGAAGCCATTGCAGTTAGGACACCATAGTATCTGAAAGTGTCGTTAGGTTTTATGGAGTTGTCCAAATCTTTTCTCCAATCTGTAAATCCTACCACTGATGTGTAATCTGGCGAACTTTTATCAGGTTGCACCAAAGTCTCTCCTGCACACACAATTAATACTCAAACCTTTCATTTTCATCCAAATGTAAATACTTAGCCAAAATTTTTTGGCTCCTCTAATATAGTATATTTTTGCTAAAATCAACATAATTCAACGGTAATTGATATACACTCCTTCACTTGTAGTTGGAGTTTCGATCCTTCCTCTTTGTTGACATTTTTATTTCTTATTATTATTTTTTTTCTTTTGGAAGAAATAAAAATTAAATATTTTAGGTATTGTTCGACAACGCTTTTGTTTTTAGTTAATTGTTATTCAATTTTAAATATAAGAATAAGTTTTATTTTTATTTTAACATTTTTTAAATAAATATTTGAATTATTAACCAAATTAAAATAAAAAAAAAATAAGTTTTAAGAATTATATATATAGTTTTTAAAAGTTCTTGATTTTTATAAATATATGTAGAAGGTAGATAACAAAACAAACTAAAATTAAAGGTGGAAGACAGAAGTAGTGCTTGTAAGCTTAACTTTTAAAAATTCAAAATTCAAAAACTAATGTCGTGTTTGATAGCTATTTTGTTTTTTATTTTCAATTTTTGAAAATTATGTTTGTTTCTTCACAATTTTTTATAATTTTGACTTCATTTAATTTTGAAGATATTAAATTATGTAGATATAAGCAATAATATTTGTTTGGGTTGTTTTCAAATATAGGAAAATGAATCAAAATATTTACAATAGCAAAATTTAATTGTCTATCTGCAATAGACCACGATAGACTACTATTTGTGTCTATCATGACATAAATCTTGACACAAATCAGCGTTTGTAGTCTAACAGTTAGGATAATTGCCTTCCAAGCAATAGACATGGGTTCGACTCCTGGCAAATGCAATTATTTTTAAAAACTTGAAATAAAAAAAAGGCACGTATGTTTTAGGCACTTAAAAAAAGAGCATAAAGCATATGAGAAAGTGAGAGTAAGAAATAATACCTCTAATGAACTTGAAGAAAAGCTGGGGAATTGTACCATTGAAGGAGACGAAGTTGAAGAGTTTTTGGAGAAAGGCGTCTAAGTTAGCGAGCGGAGTAGCGATAGCGAGAATGAGTATCTGTAATAACATCGAGACGAAGATTATTAAACGATCAGCAAAGCTTCTGTAAGACTCTTCTTTGCCATCAGGGCAATCCATCAACTTCCTCTTTTTGAACCCAAAAGGAAGTATGAACAGAAACAGATCAAACACATTTGCATTATGTGGCTTCAGTATCACATAATTTTTACTAAATTCATGTTCCTTCCAAACCATTTTTTCTTTCTTTTTTCTTCTTCCTTGCTTTTGTTTATCGTCCTCTATAAAACATCACCTTAAACACTTTGATTCATGGGTGTATAAAAGATATTGTTGCTGCATTTTTATAGTGACAATATTCGCCCAAGTCTTTTAAAACTTTTAATATTAACTTATCTAATAAGTCTCTTATAAACTTGAAAATATATTTTTGATAAATTTATGAATTTTCCAATGTTGTATCTATAACGGATTTTTTTTATTAAAAAAATACAAAATTTATGTCTTCGCGAACTAGTTAAACACATTTTAAAGTTAAAATACATATTCAATTAAACAATATTGTGAATTATGAATCTAACATATAACTCTATTGGTTAACATCTAGTTCGGTTTAAAATTAAACCTCTAACACTATATTATTTTTGTAGACAAAATGGGTCAGTAAGTGCACCCAAACATCTCTACTAAGTGGACATATTCTTAGCACTTTCATTATGTCCCATGACTTCATTATCTAACACTATATTATTGAACTCAGTTACATTTTTTAAAGGGCAAACTTGCTAATTAGAGTAATACTTAGCTGCTAACTAGATTGCAACCATTTTGCAGTCCAATCGAACCACAAAAGACATAAATAAAAAATATAAAAAGTTTGGACGTGTCTCACCATGTGATTGGACTACATGGTTACATTCTAATTAGACGCCAAGTATTATTTTACTAATTAATTAAACATTACTCTAAAACTTTAAGAAATGAGCAACACTACTAGGGTGCATTAAAGTTTAATAATATTATTTTGCATACATTTGTTTGCAACCCACCACAACCACACGACAAGAAAAAAAAGGGTAACTTTTCAAGTGTTTAATTTTGAAAATATGTCAAAAATTGAAGTGTTTGGCAATCACTCAAAATAGCGTTTGAAACACTTTCAAAGTGTATTTTAAACAACTTTTATCAAAAGAGTTTAAATAATAATGACTTTTTTGAAAAGAAAAAAATCCTCTAAACAATCCAAACGGGCCCTTATAATTTCAACCTTCAATTCTAACATCAAAATTGTTAAAAGAGAGCAATATTTGGTGTATGTTGGACTACATTCATGTTTGTGCAACTCACTCCAATCACACAACAAAAAAAAAAAAAAAAAGAAAATTTTAAAAAAGAGGAGTTTATCACGTGATAAATTGTGGTTGTATAATTGAGAGTGAACGCAAAAAATTATGATAACTATGATGCATTTAAATATTTTTCATCGAAAAAAGGGAAAAAAAGACCTATCCATATGAATATTATTCTTTGTCAGTCAACCAAAAATTTTAGGGTATTTTTGGTCCACCACCAACTTGAATATACTAATTTAAACTCTTTTTACTTTTTCATTAAAACGAAGGATCTTTTGGTTAAAAAGAAAAAAAAATTGACTCAGCTTTCTACGATCCCAATGGGTAAAAAAAGTTCTCAAAGTGTATATATAGATCATCAATTGTCTCAACTGAACTTAGGTAACAAAATTAGATAAACTGATTTGACGTTCATTGAATCTTGAATTTAAAGTTTCCACATTTAAATGTAGGGTTTGTGAATCTTAAACTTATATATATAAACATATATATCAACTTTGAATAATTTTAATACGTGAAAGTAATCCAAAAAGTGGGTGCGTTCCCCGTCAAAACCATAGAAAAATGACATTATTTATAATTTTGAATATCTTGTGTTGTTGTTCACTAGCTTGGCCTTGGACTTTCTTTTCTAACGTTCTTCTTACGATTTTAATGCTCATTTTATTCCCTTTTCCTTCCTGGGAGAGACACAGACAGAAATTGATAGAGGTGAGTCGGTCTTTAATTAAAAAAAAGTCATAGTTATGAGTAATGGCCAATATTGTTATGCCCCACTCTAATTTGACTTATTTAATTAAACCCTGTTTAATAATTAGCTATATTCCTTCACCAGTCTGAGTTATATGGAACTTCGACTTAATTTTCTACTCTAAAAATAGGGAAATTGTAATATGTATAGCCATGGTTTTCTAAAATTGCAAATATAACAAAAGATTTAAACTTGATTTTCGATGGTTGTATTTTTACGATTTTACTCTCATTATTATATGAGCATGTATATATGATATACTTTATATTTTGATGTATCAATCAACTGATATACATTATATTTGGTATCTCAATTAATTGATATACTTTATTTAAAGAATATCATTTATTTAACTTATATATCATGATTTTAATTGCGTTATGGTTGACTTTATTTGTTCGATTAAGATAAACATTATTTTTTATTTTTTATTTCGTGTTGATATAGAGTAAAGAGTTATTTTTTATTAGTTCAATTTTGATGTTGATGGTATATGCTAAATGCATTAAATTTGTCAAATGATATATCAAATATAAATTATATTGTTAATTTGTTTTATTTTTAAATTTTTTATATGATTTTAATGGTATATAAGTTATATTTAATTTTGGTAGATCAATTGTATAACAAATATTTCTTTTTTTTTGTATATTAATAGATTGTACCTGATTTAGAAAGAAAAAAAATCATATCAATGATATTGTTGATATACTAAATATAAAGTAAAGCATTTAGAATGATACTTAAAGTTTAACATTGGACTTTCAATTGTATATTAGTACTAATTCAAAATGAATTACAAATAGATTATCAGTGTATCAATAGTATATCATAATGAGTTGAAAATGTAATAATAAGTATTTGATGTATCAATAATTAATCAACACATATTCAAATTTTATTTAAACTGTAGCATAGATATATCAGTAGTATATCGGTAGTACTCATTGAAAATTTATTTCAGGTATACTTAGTATAACACTCATGATCTAAATACATTTTAAATATTGTATTGGTGTATAGTAGTATATCAATACTCATTCAAAATTCAATTTCAAGTATATATATTATTAGTGCATTAGATATTATAATTAGACACTTATTCAAATTTCATTTAAAGTATAAATTAGTTTATCAATATTGTATCAATGTTCATAAAAAAACTAATTTCGAGTATATCATTAGTGTATTAATAGTATATCAACATTCTTCTAAATAAAATTTAAGTATAACATTGGTGTATTAGTATTATATCAACATTAACTTAAAATTTATTTCAAGTATAAAATGTTGCTATATCATTAGTATATCAGCGCTTCTTAAAAATACATTTGTTCAAGTATATCAATACATGTTCAAAATACAACGTCAAGTGTAACATTGATGTACCAATAGTTTGTAAACATTCATTCAAAATTATTACTAACATAACAGATTGAGATGATTATAATGTACTAGAAAAATAATATGCTATAACTGACGAATAACAATTGAAATTAAGTTCACGAATAATAGCAAATGAACAAGCACTTCTTGATTGATAAATATGGTTTATGAATTATAATTTTGATATATCCATTGTATAACTTATATATTTTATGTTTGATATATTAGTCAACGGATAAACCAAATATAAAATATATCTGATGACTGGTATACCAAATATAAAGTATATAAGATATATTATTGATATAAATGTTGATACACCAATAAGGATAAATTTGGAATAGTAAAAAACGAAAATATACTTTTATATTTTTTTTGCTACATTTGTAAATTTTGAAAAACTATTGCTAAATTTATAAATTTAAAGATGTTTTTTTTTCTTATTCTTGCAAGTGCCCCTTAAAAATTTGTGTGTATACATATATAATGTTTTATAATAATTTTTCCTTTTATAAAAATTATTTTGATTTTTTTTAAAAAAGCTAGAGAGATAAAATACATAATTAGAGTAAGAAATAAATGTTTAGAAAATAGGGTTGGTTTATTTTTTTAGATAATAATGAGAGAGCAAGATAAATATGCTAACACATTAGATATAGAATATTAATAAGATGAGGAGAAAAAAAAAAGTTACAGAGAACAAGAACAATAATTCTATTTGACATATCTACTTTTCTTCCTCTAAGAATTATTTAGAAAAAAAAAGTCAAATCTAAATATAGCTCAATTCTTTATCGATTAATTAAAATTTCTTTATTTTGTTAATTTTTTCCTTCAAAATCACAATTTTTGGTTATGTAATCCTGAAAAAAATAACATTTTCATATTCTCAGTGTATTCAAATTTAAAATTTTGAAGATCGTAAGATATATATATATTTTTAAAGAGATATAATGTGAATCAGTATATTAATTGGTGGGGATTGAACATGAGCATTATGAGAAACAAGCACAATTACCAGTGGAGCATGAATGCACATATGTGTATCTAAATTTAAAATATGAGGATGAAAAAATATCTAAATTATATGATAAAATAAGATAAAATAAAAATTATACAAAATTGATACTTTAAAACAGGAACCATAAATTGATTAGTTATAAATATATTACAACGCGTTTTAAACTACCTTTTTTTTTTTTTTTTTAAATTGACTTCCAGTTTCTATATAAAAGAAAATACAACTTTAATATTTATTGAATTTTCAAATTTTTTTTAATCATTAATTAAGAACTCTAGATTAAATTTATATAGCCAAAGGTAAAGAAGCTGAATATTCTATACCATGTGCACACAATTTATTAATTTCATCATATTTGGTTACAATAAACTACAAATTAAAGGAGCTTAATTTAACGGTAATTGACATACACTCGGAGATTGAATCTTCCATCCTTGCAATTGTCATTCAAACAAGTTAAAATAAACCTTAGATACTCACACTTTTATTAGAAACAGTAATTAGTTTTCAAGGCAATTTTCTTTTTTAATTAACATTTCATCTTCTTTTCTATATATATGTTTCTAGCTAGGAGTCATCTTCGATATCATCCCCAAGAATCGGGTCTTCAACCTCTTCAGGTACATTTAATTTACCCAAACGAGTGGAATTAACATAGTTCAAGGGAAAATGAGCAGTAAGCCCTGGAATCAACAGTCCAATTACTCTTGCCCCCTTCATTAATGAACTCTCATAGTAATCAAAACCCTTAACCAATGGGATTATCAAACTCCTTATTATCTCCCACCATGCACTTAAATACTTCGGTATCACCCATACCAACGAGAAGTAGTTCTTGTTTGGCTGCTCCTTCACAATCTGAAAAAAAAAAAAAAAACTCATTATTCATGATCCTCATCATATAAATCATTTTTCTTATTCAACGAAGTCGTTAACTGTTGGATGTAGATTAAAAAAATAGCATTTTCTCAACTAGATTGACATATATTTAGTACTCTTATACATATTATATCGAGGATCTCACATTGAAGAAATGGGAAGAACTCACAACATTTATATGATACATGAGATACTCCTCTCATAGCCAATTGATTTTGAGACAAATCTCATGTTTATCTAATATGATATCAGGACTCATAAAACTCAAATAGATATTTGGTCCCAGAAAAAAAGAAAAAGAGATCTAATTCAAGAATAATGAATCCAGAAAAGTACTATGCCTTGAAAGGCATCTTGAGCGAATATCATATTGGACAAATGGAAAGACCTTGCAATTTTTATAAGATACATAGGATACTAAAGCTAATGTATCTTATAAAGAATGCGAGTTTTTTCCTCGTGACGGTTTGATTGAATAATTTCTCAAAAAAAAAAAAAAGAAGAAAAGTTTGTTAATTTATTCTTACCTTTCCTGTGTAGAGGCTGTTGAAGTAGACACATCTACCAAAGTGTTTGTATTTGAAAATGACGGCATCAGAAGGAAGTCTAGGCACTAAGTCAGAAGAGTAAACGTATCTATGATATTTGAAGCCATATTTTTGAAGAGTATTAACCATAAACTTTGCAAACTGTTGGTCGCCAACTCTTGGTTGACCATACGTGTAAACGCCTTCCAACTTCTCCAAAATGGTTGACTCATTATGTAGGCTCAACACAGTGACAAATAAGGTGGCCAAGGCTCCACCCAAACTGTGGCCAGTGAAGATGAACCTTGCCTTATCGTTGGCTTTGGCTATGTCTATAAGTTTTTGGCGGAGGGTGTAATATGCTAACTCCTTTTGTTGGGTTTTGGGAAGCTCCTTTGGCCACCCTGTGCCCTTCTGAAGGCCTAGGGCTTTCATGAACCCGCTGTGGATGCGGCCTACGCCCTCGATCTCGTACCTGTAAATATTAAGAAATACAAAAGACAGACTAGGGTTTAATAGAATTGTATCATAAAATGTAAAAATTAGAAATATATCTGGAAGAATTTTGAATATTAAAAGAGTAGTTGTCACTCATCGAAAATATTAAAGAAATTGATGAGCTCTACACCGTAAAAAAAAAAAAGAAAGAAGAAGAAGCATATATGGCTTTAATTTTAAATTATCTCAACTAAAACCATTTTAAGTTTGGAGACAATTCTGTTCGATTGTAAGAAATTGCACATAGTACATTTCTTTTTATTTGTTTGTTTTTTTTCTTAGAATTTCGAGTTTTCCAAGTAAATTTTGTATCTTCTAACTTTGTTATTTTAATTTTCTAAACATATTTATGGAATAGTTGCAACTATAGCAATCAGACTCAAAATATTTGCAGATATAACACAATACGAAAGAATTTGTAAATATGACAAAATTTAAATTTAGTTCTCAAAGTCTATGTAGAAATCTATCCACAATAGAGTCTATCACGGATAGATTTTGCTATATTTGTAATTATTTATAAATATTGCTATACACTTAATTATTATCTCTAAAAATGTTACTCAATGCAATTATCCATATTTAGGGACTGAAAATTGAACTGCCTAATCTTCAAACATAATTTAAACTTTTTT
The DNA here is from genome assembly GCA_002890555.2 of Lagenaria siceraria. Lineage (NCBI taxonomy): Eukaryota > Viridiplantae > Streptophyta > Magnoliopsida > Cucurbitales > Cucurbitaceae > Lagenaria > Lagenaria siceraria. Next base: position 7,844,626 of record CM016484.1, read on the forward strand.
TTTAAAAAAAACTATATTTAAATTGAAATAATAATGGGGAAGAAATAATGTAAGAATATAATGTAAGCGTACCAAGAGAAGTCAACATCGACTTGCCAATCGTATGTGTCAAGTGGGGAGGTGCCTCTGAATGCGACCACTGTTACATTAGGATCAATGGCTGTGTTCTGAAACATAAAGGCTTGAGTCGTAGCTCTGCCCTGAAAGTCTGAACAATTTGAAACAAAAAATTTAATTTACTGTTTTAATTTGAAAATTATTTGGGTGCATTTCGGACCATAAGCTAAAAAAAAAAATTATATTTTTAACATTTTTTCATTGTAATTAAAGAAAATGCATAGAAATGGGTAATAATTTCAACTGCACCCAACTATGGCTGTTTTAACTTTGTTATATTTAAATCAAGATGAACGATGGAGAATTAAAAATACAATTGATGGATGAGGAGTTTTCTTATAAAAACAAAAGCATCCATACTCCTTATTTTTATATACATATAAAAAATATATTTTTTTTAAATTATTTTTTTGAAAAAATACATTGAGTGCAGTAAATTTTTTTCCTAAAAGCAATGTACAATCAAAAAAATTATGAGAAATTATTATAAATAGAAAAAATAACAAATTATTTATAAATATAGAAAATTTTCACCGTCAATCTGTAGTAGATCGCGATAGTATCGATGATAGGCAGTAAAATTTTTCTTTATTTGTAAATAGTTTCACTCATATTTTTATATTTGAAAACCGACGTTAAATTGTTTTATATTATGAAAGATGATTGATGTTGGCCTTTTGAAGTAAGGATAACGATGGGTGCTGACTGGGCTCAATTTGATAATGTTTATTTTTTTTCTTCCTTTACTGAGAGGGAGAAAAATAGATAGTAAAGAACAAAAACATCTTTTTAATTATTATTTTATATAAAATAGTTAAAGTTTTATCAATTTTTTCAAATTTTAAAACTTGGTTTGCAAAAATCTAAATTTTGTTTTATGTTTTCGACTGTTGAATTCTCAATTCTATTTAGTTGTAGAATTTAGATTATATTCTATGTTTTCAGATTAATTGAGTTTAAATATTATTATTATATTTTTAATGTATTTTGAATTTAATATTTTAAAATGTAAAATTATATTAATAAAAGATAAAATATTGATAAATAAAATATTTTATATTATAAACTCAACTCATTTAAATTAAAAGATGTATTATATAATATAGTATATATTTATTATATAATATAATAAATTATGATTCAAATGATTCAACTAGTTTTTGTAACATAAAAATGATAAAATTTGTAACATAAAACGTGTAACAACTAGTTTTTGTTTACCTATTCAATGATTCAAATGATAAAAAATTGTAATATAAAACATGTTCATATATTGACTAATAATAATTTATATTTAACCTAATATTTAGTAGCTAGTTACAACTATATTTTTATAAATATATTATAAAAACATTTTGAATAATTATTTAAATTGGAATTCAATTTTTTAATCCACTACAAAACAAATATACAAAAACATAAGAGATACAACTTTGATTTTCTTGAATCCCTTATTTTCAAATTTGTATTTTTAGATTTTCTACCAAACATTTATTAATATAAGACAATTTCATTTTAAAAAATGGAAAAAAAATTAAATTAAACATGTCGATAAGAGGAGAAAGATCAATCTAAGTTGGTTTGGTGAAGACAAATCTTGTCAATAATTTGACCAGTTTAAAATAGTTGTCAAGGCAATACTTAATTGCATCTCAAGATAATTCATTTTTATATATTCCACCTTCATCACACACATAAAAATTGAATTAAAATATTTTAAAAAAGAAATAAATAAGAAAAACTTATGTTATAATTAGATAAAGTTAGGATGATGTACAAAAACAAGTAGAATCTGAAATCTACCTAAATATTTTTCTTATTAAAATTCTCTATGCTTATCAATTTTGTGAAGGTCAATTCCCAAGCAAAGTTAAAAGTTAGGTCTTTTGAACCATTTTTCTTATTAAAATTCCCCATGTTTATCAATTTTGTGAAGGTCAATTCCCGAGCAAAGTTAAAAGTTAGGCCTTTTCAACCATACCTTAGTCGAACCACACGGCTCTCTCACTATTCATATTCTATGGTCGCTTTAATTTTTTTTTTTTTTTTTTTAATTTTTTCGAAAAGATCATAATCGTTTCTAAATTTTTCAATCACAACGATAATCGTTTTTAATCCTCCACTAAACCAACATGCAGTTTTAATTAATAGAGTAATCTTAACTCCACTTGAACTGGTCAGCTTTAAGACCCAATCAATTAATTATAAATCAATGCTAATCTAATTATGACCCAGCTTTAATAGAAGTTCAAAGTCTTACCATTCCAAAAATTGAAGTAACCCAGCAACTTCATCTGCAAAAGGGAGGGGAAAAAAAAACTATCATACACAGTCATCTTATCACTTATATATAATATTAATTTATAATCGAATTTTAGTTTAAATTTCATATATTTAATCCTCAAAATTTTAGATTTATAATATTTTAATCCAACTTTCAATTTTTTTTATTCTAGTTTTTAAATTTTTTTAAAAATTGTTTCTATTATCGTTTATTCATTCAACTAACATGTAAATTTCTTATTTGGTATGGAGCCAAATTTTAACTTTAGATATTTATAATTACTATCTGAGTCATATAGTTTGATTATGTATACAAACTATGTGAAGAGCTTGTCATAATGTGGTTGATAATTTTGTATTGTTAGATGTAGGGATGTGTAAGCATGCAGTTCGATTCAGCTCGATTTTTTTGGTAGAAAATCGAAGCCAAGCCGATTAATTAATAAATGACAAACATGAAAAAACTGAAACCATACCGGGCACATTGAGAAACCTAGTAGTTATTAGGGCACCTTCTTGCCACTCGACCAAAACATGTTTTTAAATACGATTTGACGTATTATATAATTTATATATATATACACTATTGGTCCGTTCAATTTTTCAATTGTTTTGTTCAACCCGAATCCGACTAAAAATCTTCTGTTGTTTTTTTTTTAATATATATTTTCAACCTGAAATTGTCAAACTGACGACCGACTTCAACCCGAATTGACAATCGGTTCCGGTCGGTTTAAGTAGTTTTTTAAATTTTCTTGCACCCCTAATTAGATATATGAAAAAAAAAAAACCCGTAAAACCACCTCGAATTTAAAAAATTAGGAGCATGCAAATTTTGAAATCCAACCTTTATTACGAGGTAGTCATATTCATTATCCAAAATTTGGAATTATGGTGAATTAATGAAGGAATTTTTATATATATATATTTACCTTCCAACGATCATTTACTACGGATTGGACAAATGGTTTGGATTCATAGGAGAGTTTGGCAGCCATTATAGTTAGGGCACTATAATATCGGAAAGTATCATCGGGTTTTATTGATGAGTCCAAATCTCTTCTCCAATCTGCAAATCCCACCACCGATGTATACTCCGGCGAATCTTCATCAGCCTTCACAAAACTCTTTCCTATATATACACATGAAAGAAAATCAATAAATTATATATTAAGAAAAAAAGAATTCAAAAATAAAATCCCCTTGGAAACGTCGGTAATTTCATCGAAGTTTAAATGTAATTAATTACCTTTGAGAATTTTAGAGAGAACCCCCAAAACGCCGCCGTTGAAGGAGATGAAGTTGAAGAGTTTAAGAAGAAATGAGTCTAATTTGGCTAGAGGAGTGGCAATGGCGGCGAGGATAATCTGAAGCAATATGGAGATGAAAATTAGCCATCGATCTGTGAAGTTTCTGTAAGAATCTTCTTTGCCAATTGGACAATCAATGAACTTTCTCTTTCTTAATCCAAATGGAAGTAAGAATAGAAATAAATCCAACAAATTTGCATTCTCCGGCTTCAATATCACATAATTTTTACTAAATTCATTTTCCATCACAACCATTTTTTTTTTTTTAAAATTATTTCTCTCAAAGTAAACCAAGATTTTTTTTTTTTTTTTTTTTTTGAAGAAGATAGAAATAATAATACGCTGTGTAAGTTTGTAACCCAAACTTTGGTTTATATAGTATAGAAAAGGTTTGGATAAATGACAATTTTACCCTTCGATCACTAAGAATACGTTTGGGTTGTTTTGTAATATTCCTCAAACCCACTTTTTATAAGTATTATATTTGAGGTGTGAATAATGAAGCTAAACCATCATTGGTCTTATTTGACCATGGGTTGACCGATTACAAATATTATATTAACCCTCGTGGTTAACATGTTGATTAAATTTTTAAGATGGAGTGATTTTATTGATTGACTATTTACACATACGTGACCATCATCCTCTTTCCATTCACTCATTTTTTGTACGAGAATAAGAAGGAAGCATGAGTTTGGAAAAAACTCTGTAAAACAAATATATGAGTTTGCTTTCTTAAGCTAAATCCACTTAGTTTATTGGGAAATTTTTAAAAATAAAAAAGTAAGAGAAATTATTTATAAAAAATAGCAAAATTTTTAGATAGTTGTGATAGACGCCAATAGAAGTCTATCAGAATCTATCAGTGATAGAAATGATATAAGTCTATCAATGTTTATGAGTGTTTTTTTTTTTTGTTATTTTTGGTAAATAATTTGACATTTTTTCTATTTGTGAAAATTTTTATAATTTATTTGAAGAGGAAAAAAAATCATTTTTAAACACAAGAATTTTATAAACGGTATTAATTTTAATCAAATTACATCTTAAGCTTAAATAAGTGATTGCATTTTTACCCTATTAAAAAGTGTGTAAGCAAAGTATATACATTTACCATCAGATATCTGAACTATAACTTTTAAAAAGTAAAATATTCTCATGTAAATTATAAAACATGTTTAATATGGAAATTAAGAGAATCTTTTCAAAAGAAAAAATGATATTAAAAGTACGGAAATCAAAATGAACAAAAACCAAATGTATAAAATTTAAAGTAAGAATTATTAGGTGAAATGAAGCCTGAGGTAAAATTACACAGTAGCTGTGTGGTAAAATTAGAGTCTAATTGGGTAAAATTGAAAATTTGATTTCGTGTAAAAATTAATAGAGTTTATCGAGTTTAAGGGGTAAAGATTGATTTTGATGGATTCAATTATATTTTCCGTGGGAACTGGGTTATGATAAGACTAGAGGATAGAGTTACCTACTTTTCCTTGTTCCACAAGGTGGGATATTGAGTTTTTTTTTTTTTTTTTTGGTTGTCCGTTTTTAAATTAATTTGACTTCAATAAGCTCGTTTGAGATTTCTAATTAATTAACAAATTAAATCTCTCTTATACTTGTGAATAAACATTACTTGTGTATTTTATTCTTTAAAATATCATTTTACTTCTGGGCTATCTTTTAGATTAGTTTTTATTATTTATTTATTTATTTTATAAGCAATTAGTTGTCGTCATTAAAAAAAATACTGTTTCTTCCATAAAATTTTATAATATTAAAAATAAGGTTTATAATTATTCAACATCTAAATATCAAAAAGCCTACAAAAAGTTTAAAATTGTTCCTCTTACGTTGTAATCTGGACACAGTAAGGTAAGTTTTGTAGGTAAAATGTTTTTAAAATTGTTCCCCAGATAAGGCTCTTCCATTATAGGAATCATTATGGCCAGTTTTCGCATCAAGGAATACAACAATCTTCAAAATACAGACTCTTCAACACCCTAGTAGCAAGAGAATATGGGCAGGTAAACAATCTCCGTACTTATTTGGCCACCAAACCACGTTTGAAGTCTTTCAAATCTCTAAGTTTAAACCTCTGAAACCTTAGGGGAGAAACCCCACCAAAATCTTGAGAAACCCCACTGTATATATGGAATTTATGATATATACTATGATTTATGTTGAACGTTAAGTGATTTATATACTATGGTATATTGAAGTTGTTAAATTAATTTTGAATTACACTTCTGTTAGAGAGTTGTTGTTTAAATTTTAATTTATTGGGATTATATGTACTGTGATATATACTAGGATTTAAGTTGAATATTGAGCCAATTTTTTATTTATATATTGTGGTATATTTTATATATTGGTTAAAAGTATTTGCAAACATCTAAAACAATGTTTTAAGATATATTTAAAATAACCATGAATCCGTCAGAAAAATATACACTACAACAAAAATGGGCTATAATGTCAATCGAAAACCGACATTATTGGGGTACGGTGTCGGTCAGGTGACCGACATCGAAGAACGTGTTATTAAAGATGTTTAATGTCGGTCGACTTTAATGTCGGTTTTCGACCGACATTATTGATGTCTTTAATGTCAGTTTTCAACCGACATTATTGGTATCTTTAATATCAGTTTTTGACTGACATTGAACCTTTGAATAATAACTTCAATATGGGTCACCTGACCGATATTAAATGAGTTTGTCCGACATTAATTGTTCGATGTAAAAGGTTATCACCCCACTTTTAAAAAAAGCTCGTTTTTATGTTGAATGTTTCAAAATGTTTAATCCATTTTTAATGTCGGTCCGAGCATGAAAAATGTCATTAAATGTCTCGTTTTATGTCAGGAAATGTCCGTCATAGTATTTTATAAAAATATAAAAAAATTTGTTGCTATAATGCGTGCTTCCGTGGTAAACTAGCAATATGTCTCTTCTACCTATAAATGCACAAATACAGCACACTTCCATAAAACTACAATTAAAAATATCATCATATCCAACACTTCTATATAAAAAATCAATTCAGACAATAAACAATCTTAAATACTTACAACAAATACCAATAAACAACTCTACATTATACTCAAAACTAGTCGATTTCTCCTTGCTTCTATAAAACTACAATCAAGTACATCACTAATTCAACACTTCTATCTTCACATATGGGATCACCGACCCCTCCAAAATCCACAAATCAGAACACAAAGCAGTTCTATAATATATGGAACCTCTTGCCCTTCAACTAACTACAATCCGTCTCTAAATAAACTTATAGTATACTACACTTTCTATTGAGATAAAAAAAAAGGAGTCATGAGTTAAGTCTTACACAAATCGTCCAACAAAGCTTGCCCATTCTGTTCGAACCTCATCAATCTCTTCTTGACTATTTGCAGTTTTTGTATTGAACTACAAAGAAAAGGAAAGTTAAACACAACATAAGCTTAGATCATTTATTAAACTGTATCATATCATAAATAAATAATTTACGTACGAGATTACTAATAGGAGTACTAGAATTATGCACTATTTTGCGTATATACTTTTGGACATAGTATCCGCATCCTACAGAATCCAATTGGCGAGGGCACTACATGTAAAAATACTAAAAATAAATTACTCATATATTTCAATTAAAAGAATTCGTCAAAGTATCAATGCAAATTTACCTTTACAGGTTTCCAAACTGGATTAGAGCGATGGTGTTGGAGATCATGTTTAACTTGCCAAATTTTCAATCCTCTAAATAGTTTGAAATATTAGAATAACATAAATTTTAAATTCACAACTAAGAAAGTTCAATACACATATTTATAACTCCATGAATGTCTTCTTCAACCTTACTTCGAAGAGAGTCCAAAACATAAACACAATTTTCTCGAAGGTTGATAACAATCAATATCCAGTGATAACTATAATAAGCAATATTATAATATTATTATGCATTCAATACAAAGTAAAATAGCTAAAGCAATGTAAATTGTCATTTACTTACCCCGTGTTATATGAAATGAGTACTGATTTGTCCAAATTAGCCATTTCTAATTGATTGGCTAGATTTCTACAACGAATATCTGAAGAACTTACAATTGAAGATATTTTTGTTTGGTCAATTATTAAAAAAAATTTTGTTATCTCACAGTCGCATTCATCCCAAAGATACCTAAATAGAACAAAGATTATTATATAGATTGTGAATAAGACACATAGATTATGAATCAAGATGAGTAATAGATCTTAAATACTTACGCGATGTATATGAGTACAGACATGTAGCCAATCTCAACCATCCCACAATATTGCATTAGGTCATCACGATGTAAATAGACTAATTTCTCCTTTCCAAATATGTGCTCGTCCACTCCATCATTCCAAAGCCTTTTCAAATCATCTACTAACGGAGCTAAATAAATATCTATGTCGTTTTCCGGTTGTTTAGGACCAAATATTAGTGCAGTCAACATAAAAAATTTTCGTTTCATGCACAACCATGGAGGTAGATTGTACGTCACCAACATCACTGGCCAACAACTATATCTACTACTAAGATCTCCGTGTGAATTGACGCCATCTGTAGAAAGTGCAAGATGGAGATTTCTCGGTTCTAAACCAAACTCTGGCCACAAATTATCTACTTTTTTCCACGACAATGCATCTTTTGGATGTTGTAATAAGCCATTTGTTTCTATTTTTTTGGCATGCCAAGTCACCAAACTTGATGTTTTTTTGCTTCGAAACATTCTTTCAAAAACAACTCATGACTTTTGGCATATTTGAGTGTTGTAGTCCATTTTCGATAAACATCTCAACCCCTAAACCATATTCAGTTGACATTCTATTTTTTTTCATCCATGACTTATCCATAATGATATAATATGCAACTTAATCTAATATGAACCGCCCAAGGCATAAAATTATTATTTAATAATTTGGATGTAATTTAATAAATTCTAATTTTATCCTTTTTTTTATAACATTTAAGTAGGGGTAATTTTATCTTTTTACTAAGTTGCATTAAGGTTTCTTTTATTGGGAGACTATTTAAAGTCTAGCCATTAAGTTGTTGGAACAGTTTTTTATGTTTACAGAATTTTAGGGTTTTCTTGAATGAGAATTCTCTAGTAGATGACAGAGTTTCGTCCTGCCACTTTTGCAATTCTTGAATTAGGGTTGCATGCCAAGAACATTCAGGTAAGTTTGATCATCTTGCTTGTGGAATGTTCGAACTTGGAGTAAGGAACTAGTTCTCCTTATCTCTTGGTCTTCGATCAAAAGGTAATCCAATTCTAGTCTTTTCCTTTGGATTGACATCAATTGATTTGGGGGTTTTGAGATTTTTTGTTAGGGGTTCAACAATTGGGTTCTTAATTTTCAAATTACTAGAGTTTTCATATCATAATCTACAAAAGAGACAAACAATAACAAGAAAGAATAATATTTACTTAATATTCATAAATATTTTTTAACAAGAAGATAAAGAATCATTTCATAAAGCAAAAGAGGAAAAAATGTCTATATTATTCTACTTTAGTATCTCACTTCACGAATATTTCGTATTTACCTTTATATTTAATATGTATAAATGGTTGCTAAGTTACTAATTTAAATGTATGTATATTACGTATATATAATACATATATACATATAACAAAAATATGACTTAAACTCGTTGTTTATATCAAACTTTAATTAAGATAATCATAGAAAACTACAAGAAACAAATCTATAACCACCAATAAAAAAGAAGATAACAAGATATCAAACAAGCCCATATTTTTAGATTAATTTTAATTTAAATACTTCAAAATCTTATGAACCATAATTATTGAAACAAAAACAAAAAGGTTGAAATAACTCAATCACTAAATTTTAAAAAAAATACTAAAAGAAAACTTCACCTTGCTTTAACTAAGATCTTAACAATATAATTAAATCCATTCAAATTCGAACAACCCACAAAAAAACAACGATCAAAATCTCAAAAATCTTCTTAGACGAAGCTGAAAAGGAGTTGAAATGTACCTATAGATCTAGACGATGACAATTTGTTGCTGAAACGCACAACAACGTGGGTGAATCTCTCAGATCTAGACTAGATCTGTGAGATCCGGGATGAGCTGAACAGATCGGCGGCTGGACGAGACTGCTGCAGCGGCGGCTTCACGCGATGACACGGCAACGACGACTGGATGAGACTGCTCCACGCACGGCAGCGACGGTTTAGGGTTTAGGGCAGCGACGGCGCTCCACGCGACTGCTGCACAATGGCCCACTGCTGCTCGGCTCGACGTCGACGGCTGGACGGTGATGGTTGGACAGCGGCGGTGAACCCACGCGGCACAAACCCTATTTGAGAGAAAAATATGTTGAAGTGTGAGAGAGAGAGCATTTTGGATCTTCACAAAAAGAAAATTAAGTTTGGAAATTTTTTTTTGAGGATCTTTAATGTCAGTCGAAAACCGACATTAAAGATCCGTTTTAATGTATCTTTAACGTCAGTCTAAAACCGACATTAAAGATCCATTTTTTTTTCACTTGGCTTGACATTAAAGATCCGTGTCCAATTTTTTGGACCGACACTGGAGGCCTAATTTGTTGTAGTGATATGTCAAATGCGTTAAATGAAAAATAGAATCATATTAAATTCATTTTCTCTCTCTAATTGAAAAATGGAAAGAAATCTCAAATAATTAATAGAATATAATAAATATATTTTCTCTCTCCAACATTAAAGATGTTTTGTAAATATGGAAAATGCATTTTCTCTCTCTCGTCTCCCACCACAAGGGATATTTTTGTCAGAAAATAGCATTAAATTCCTTATATAAAAATATTCAAATATTTAGACATTTATGAAAATAAGTTTTCAAAATAGATTAAATCTCTAATAATCCCATATATTTTTGGTTCGACATCGATATATACATGACAAATAGATATCTCTCTAATATCATAAAAAAATATAAAAGTGTAAATGGTAACTGATTGGAATATAATATTAATAATATTAAATATTTTAGCTCATTTAGAAAAAAATGTAAACTGTTTGACTTAAAACAAAATGTTTATTTATAAAACAAAAAAAGTGTAAAATATTTATTTATAAATATATTATTGGGAAATTACTCTAAACAGAAAAAATCAAATTATTTACAAATATAATTTTTTTTTACTATCTATTAGTAATAGAATTCTATTGTGGTCGCGATAGAATTTTATTGCAGTCTACCGCTCATAGACAGTGAAAATTTTATATATTTATAAATAATTTGGTTCATTTTTCTATATTTAAAAACAATTCTATATTTTTTAACTTTTTTATTTTAATTTTTTTTCTTTTAAAATTATAAATGATTGTTGACAAAAGTTACGACAACATCTTAAACTTTAGATTTTATTATTTTATATATTAATGTTAAATAAATGTTGCAATTCTAACTTTCATTCACATTTCAATTCTAAAGTTATAGCTATCAAAGTGAGCATAGTTCAATTCATTGGAGAAAGAATTTCACTACTATGGCAGGAACAAACAAAAAATAACAGAGAAATTAAAATAAAACAATAAAACTAGGAACACAAGAATTAACGTGAAAAAACTCTAAACCAAAGAAAAAAAGTATATAATAGAAAATTTTCATTATTTAAAAAATTATTACTGTCACATAGAATAATTGTCCCTTATCCCAATTACTAGAGCACATCCTCAAAGCATTATACCATTAACACAACTAAGCCAGTATACCAAGCTTAAAGTGCTTCCAATTAGAATGATTAGAAACTAAAGATATAGACTCATTTTATAGTGCTTGAAGTCTATCACTTCTTTAAACTTTTTAGATGTAGGACAACTGCAATTCTAATATTTTTCGAAAATTTAACACAACTGACATGCAATAGGATCATGAAACATGCATTTAGAATTCTCCCATTTCTATTGTAAAAAAAAAAAAAAAAAAAAAAAAGTTATAGCCTTTTTCTTCCTCATATTCCCACTGCACCCAACTCTCCGCGTGAGAAGTGTCTAAAAAGTAAAAAGGTTTTGAATTTGCGAATTCATTATGTATTTAAATTAGCACCTCACGATTTTATTTTAATTGCAACATTCATCATAAAGAATGACTTTGACCCATTCAAATATATATTTACTGGCCAATATGATACATCAGCACTCAACTAAACCTAAAAACATAAGGGTTAATGGGATGGATTTTTTTTTTTTAATATGACACATTCACTTTCTCTCTCTTATTATAGGTAATCGTGAGGATGATCTCTTACTTTCTCTTTCTTCTCTTTTTTTTTTTAATTAATTGTTTCATTTTGTTTTTGCTAAGGTTGTTAGTAAAATTTTCACATATAGAAAAAATGTTAAACTATTTATAGAAAATAGCAAAAAAACCAATGATAGACATTGATAGACTTCTATCAGTATCTATCAGTGATAGACTTCTATCATTTCTATCACTGATAGATCCTGACAGACTTCTATCGGCATCTATCACAACTATCTAAAAATTTTGCTATTTTGTATAAATAGTTTTTCTTATTTTCTATTTTTAAAAATGCTATTATTATTATTATTATTATTTTTGGTTCATCACATTCTCCATTTCTCTCTCTCTCTTTTTTATAATTCTTTTATTTATTTATTTATTTATTTTGAGTACTATAATTCTTTTATTAATGGTTTGTTTTTTCTTATATTTTCATCTTTATTTTATTAATATTACTTTTTTCTTTTTAAAAAATCATTATAATTTTTTTTTTTTGAAAAACATCAATTCATTAATATTTTTTTAAAATGTTACTAAAGAAATTAAGAAATTTTGATCGGGTAGCAAAATTTGGGGTTTGGAATAAACTATTGAAGAAGAAGAAGACACTTCAGATGATTTCCATTAAGACAAAGGCATAATATAAAGCCAACAGTAGAAACACATGAAGCATCCTAATTAGGTAAGGAATAACAGAAATTATAACAAGAAAATACATGAAAAATAGCTCTAAAAATACTCCATAAAACTAACATTCTTTCATGGAATTGAAAAATAGCAAAACTAAAACTGAAAAAATTAAGAATTATGACAGATCCTTAAATTTTTGGAACTGAGGATTCACCTTTTCTCATTCTGATTCTCACACTACGCGCAAACTCCCCTTGTGAAAAAGCAACTAAAATGGTATTGAATTTGCAAATTATTTTTGTATTTTTGTCCAAAATAAAGCACCACACGAGTCAGGAGTTTATTAATTACAACCATCATTTTGAATGACTTGGAACCATTCAAATATATATTGTGTTGCTTTCCAACCATTTGACCATCAACACCATCATCATTTAACCCAACCAAATTAACCCAAGAAAAATACACGATATTACCTCCTCACAAATATAATTTATAATCCATGCTTTAATGATAAGTTTTTTTTTTTCTCCCCTTTTTTCAAATAGAAAGCCAACGACCATAAGAACTAAAGTATGAATAATGTGAATAGAACCATCCAAATAAAGTAAATGACAAATAGTGAGCCAAAGGTTTGTATGTTTTATAATTTGTTAAAAAAAGGTTAAAATTCTCAGATTATAAGAAACATTAAAATATTTAACGACGTATTTTCTTTTTCTTGTTGACATTATGCGAAATAGGAGAATCGAACATTTAAAGCCCGTTTGGATTAACTTAAAATTAAATGTTTTTCAAAAATTCATTTTCATTTAAACACTTTTGATAAGAAGTATTTAAAATAAAGACACTAATGACTTTCAAAATCTATTTTGAATAGTTGTCAAACACTTATATTTCTTTTCAAATGACTTGTTTTTAAAATTAAACATTTGAAAAAATATTCCAAACATACTCTTAACCTCGAAGTTGATAGTATAAGTTTCTTGCCCAGTGAACTATGTTCATGTTGATTTCAACCACATGAAATAAGAATTACAAATGTATTATATGTCTTGAAAAGACAGTTTTTCTTCTCTCTTTTTTTTTTTCTTTATTCTTCCTAAATAAAATAAGAAAATAAAACATAGTTAAGAATTTTCTTTTATTATAAAGTCAACATAAAGTTCCAACCTAAAGTCCAATGTAACGTTGAGGGATATTTGGCCTACCGACTTTATAAATCGATATTAAATAACTCAACTTTAACATTATTGAAGTTTGCACATTTATCGAAGAACTCATTCTTCCACTCTTTCTCTCTTTTGCACATTGAAGACTCTATTTTCACAACTTTATATCTAAATACAAATTTCTTAACTCTAATATATTAACTCTAAACTTTATAATTAAACTCGGCACTCCAAACATCCGCGGTGACAAGAGAAATGTGTACAAACAAGCATATTCTTAGTATTTGAAAATTTTAATCACCAAAAATTTAAAATTCCAACTAATTCGGTGGGTGAGATTTATTGAAATGTTAGACCCAATAATTTAGATCAGACTTTCACTTTATTCTATTTACATTGGAAGTAAACTTTTTTGTGGAAAAAATTGTTAATGGTCTCAAGTTCAAGTCCAACCAACCAGATTGAAAGTTATTATATTTGATTATTTTATTTTATTTTTTTTCCAGGTTTTCTCACACGTGCCATGGGCATGGACTTGGACGCCCACGTGATCTTTGGCAGGTTATTTCGAAGAAGCTGCTTATGCATCTTGAAAATGAAATGGATGAGTTTGAATTTGGGATAAAAAGATGAAAGAATGTGAATGTTTAAGAGGGCAGATATGAAAATATTTATATGTAAACTTTAGTTTTAAAAATTGAGATAAAAATAAATAAAGGGGCATTTATGAAAATTAATTCTTTCTAATAATTGCAACATGGTTACATCCGGCATTTTACAACAATAAGAATAAGTCAACTTATTGGATACCAAATAGCCATTCACTAAAAATATGGGCTCTGGGGCTTTGAGGTTTGGGCTATGGGCGTTTGGCCAGAAAAATCTCTCTAAACCCTACCTCAAGCGTCGTACACGGAGATTCTGGGTAGTACTCATCTTGATCACACTCTCATCACTCACATAAAAAAATTATTAAAATATTTTAAAAAATAAATAAGAAGAATTTGTCACATGTCAAATTATGATAAAATAATTTGATGGAATACACAAAGATAGGTGTTACTCAAAATGTACTTAAAATATTTTTCAATAAAGAATGATGGGAGGATGTTGTCATAAAGAAGTCTAATTTTCACGCCTATTTAATGATAATTAATAAACACATTAGGACAAAATGAACATAATTGTATTGTCATACAACTTGTATTATAAATCTCAAACTTATTTAATTCTCTTATCTAACATATTAAAAAGAAAAATTGTCTCATTTCTTTTCCATTTTTTTTCTTCCAAAAGCTAAAATTACTATGGAAGTTGTTTTTCAAAGAAGCTAGTCATTGATACTTTATTTATTTATTTATTTTTAAATTTTAAATGTTATATCTTCTCACTGACTAATCTATTTGTCTTTTAACATCCACCAATCATATGTATGTATAAATCTCACTAACTTTTCTCCGGATATATACTCTTTTCTCTGTTATCTCTTTTCGAATATACTTATTTTCTGTTTTATATTAATTTTTGAAAAAAAAAATTCTGATTTTGAATGTGGTTTCCATTTGGTCCTTAAATTTTAAAAGGTTACCATTTTTACTTTTGAGTTTTGAATTTAATTTTTATTCAGTACCTAAATCTAAAAATGTTACATTTTAATCCTTAGTTTTGAATTTTGCATCCTTTAATTTTGAGTGTTGAGTTTTGCATCTTTTGATTTTGAGTTTTGAGTTTTGTATTCATAAGTTTTTAAGATTTATACTTTTACCTTTGATTACGAAATATTCATTTTAGATCCTTGATGTTGTTAATGTCTATTAATTAATTTAAAAGAATTAAATTAATTCTAACTAAATCCATTTTTACTATTTTTTTTATCATTATGAGAATTTAATTAAAAAAATTATATCATAATTATTTAAAATTAATTAACTGAAAGTTAATGCCAAATACCAAAAGTGAGTATTATTGAAAACTCAATGATAGAAGTATAATATATTGAAATCTTAAGGACCAAATAAAAGCTAAACTAAAAATTGAAAGGTAAACATTTAGGCCTATTACAATTTTATTTTAGTTTTCCGTTTCTCAAAATTTCAGTTTGTCTTTTTTTTCATAAATTTCATACTATAGTTCTCAAATTTCTTAAAGAAACACTTGAATGTTTAGTTGAATTTTTACAGAAAAAAAAGTATTTGAAAACTACTTTTTCTAATTTTCAAACTAGAATTTATTGTTGAAAATATTAGTGGAAAGTGGATAAGATGTTAATACAAACAAAAAAAAAAAAAAACAAAAACAAAAACAAAATGGTACCTTAATATTTTAATACGTATGAAATTAATACAAATTAAACTCATTAAAACTCAAGGATATAAAAGTGACTAAGAAAGCAGTCACATAAATAAATATAGTGCAGAGTAGAAAATGGCGTATCATAGATGAGGTATATTAGATTACAAACCCAATATTTTTATTCCTCCATAGCATTTATGTGGAATTAAAATCATATCCAAATTAATTCCAAACTTTCACAAACTCAAATATTAAGAAAAAAAAGTTGTTAAGTAGTTAGAAAAAGACTTAAAATTGTCGATGGTTTTATAGTAGTCGGCTTCAATATAGTGAGCAAGCTTCAAGTTTTCTTTGTGTGGTCGGGTGGCAGCTGTATTTTTCCCCAACGAGTCAAATTAACATAATTTGAACACACGTGAGCTGATATTCCTGGAATTATCAATCCAAGCATCTTTTCTAATATTGGAAAAAAAACCCTCCAAATAATCCCTACCCTTCACCACAACTGGAATTATTATTAAACTTCTTATAAGATCCCAACATGCACTCAAGTACTTGGGTATCAACCAAATTAGCGAAAAATAGTTTGTATTTGGTTGCTCCTTTAAAAACTGCATACCATAAAAACACCAAAAAAAAAAAAAATAAATAAATAAATAATTTTTTTTAATAGTATCGAATAGAGAAAGTTAAGAGGAGATATTATTGAAAGAGGCTATCACAATAGCTTCACCATTTTGGAGTCATTTTTTTATTTTTATTTTTGTTTTACTAAATACTTGTTTGGACTTTATGGGTGCTAATGAGAAACATGAGTTTCATCTTAAAATCAATTAGCAATTGGGAGGAGAAATTAATCTATTTTATAAACATTGAGTGAGGCATTTTCATCTTTTTCACGTGGGATTCTCAACACACATCTAACGTTATTAAGAGACAGTCACATGGTAGAGTGTTGAATAATTTATGGAGAAAGAGAGGAGTAATGGATTGGATATTGTTAGCTTGCCATTGTAGAAGCAATCGAAGTAGACCCATCCACCGAAGTGTTTGTAGTTGGTAACCATATCTGTAATTATTTAATATCATATGTTTCAAAAGTTTTGACCATAAACTCTGCAAATTTTTTATCCCCAACTCTGGGTTGGCCATAGGTATAAACAGCTTGAAGCTTGTGAAGAATGAATGTCTGGTTATGATGGGCTAGCAAAGTGACAAAAAGGGTAGCAAGGGCGCCGCCTAAACTGTGGCCAGTGATGATGAGTTTTGTGTTGGGATTGGATTTAGCGCAGTCTCTCAGTTTTTGGCGAAGGGTGTAGTATGCGAACTTGGGTTCGTGTTGGGATAATTCAGGGAGGTCCTTGGGCCAGCCAATGGCCTTTTGGTAGCCAAGGGCTGGCATGAAGCCGAGGTGGATTAGGCCAACACCGTCTACTCCACGAAAAGAAAAGTTGGAATTTACAATCCAATCGTAAGGGTCAGACATGGATGTGATCCCTTTAAATGCTACCACTATTACATCTTTGGATTTGTTTTGAAACATAAATGCACGAGTCGATGGTGTTTCCAAGTAGGCTGAACAAGTTTAAATTAAAAGAAGAAAAAAAACATTCAATTTAGTTTCCAATGGGAATGAGGAAATTCTACCAAATGTGTTGTGAAGTGTAAAATAAGGGAATATCGAAGAAACAAGCCTACTAAAACTTTTTAGAAAAATTAGAAAAATACTTAGCTGCATTTCGGCATTCTGGATAGCACCTATCTTTGTGCATCCCATCAAATTATCCCATCATAATTTAACATGTGCCAAATTCTTCTGGTTTCTTTTTTGAAATATTTTAATAATTTTTTATGTGAGTGATGAGAGTGAGATACATCAAGATGAGTGCTACCCGTGATGCACCCAAGTATTACCCAACTTTTTGTTCCAAGAAAAGTAATTGTCTTTTAATTGGATAGATGTTTCTTTATTATTACTAATGTGAACATAGCTTAAAAATTCAAGACATTAATAACTTTTAAAAGAGTCTACAATTCTAACTTTCTATTTAACAAATAACCAAACTATAAGTTTTTTTTTTTAATGTAGTTTTTAAATCCTATCATTGAGAAGTTGAATATATATATATAAACATAAGTTTTATCTCAAAATCAATTGATAAAAGAGGAGTAGTCCATGTATATTTTAAAGATCACAAGACCTTACCATCTTTTCGATGTAGATTAACCGAAAAAATTGCAAAAAGAAGAGAAGGTATGATTAACTGTGAACTGGGAAAAGACTAGACTAAGAAATAGTTACAAATGGTGCCTTAATTTTTAAGTTTCAGATTTTTTTTTCGTTTCAAGATTCTTTTTTTTTAAATAACAAGAAGTTTTAGATTATTGATCTATAGTTGAATTTAATATTTGAACAAGCCGGCCATAGAATATATTAAAAGGCAAGTTAGTTAGGTGAAGACTATTTCGAGGGTCTTTAATTATTTGAAAAATAGAAGTCTAGAGTCTTTACTTCGAACCGAACCGCATTCGGTTCGGTTTTGCGGGTTTTTTTTTTTGCGATTTGGTTTTGCAGTTCGGTTTGGTTTTGCGGTTCGATTTATATTAATTTATTAAAAATTAAAAATAAATTAAATATTAAAAATAATAAATATATTAATTTTTTTAAAATATGCAGTTCGGTTCGGTTTTGATGCGGTTTGGATTTTGAAACCGAACCGAACCGCATAAATTCGGTTTAAAATTACACTAAACCGAATCGAACCGCACAATTCGGTTTCGGTTCAGTTTCAGCGGTTTAAATGACCACCCCTATAGTTGAATTTAATATTTGAACAAGTCGGCCATAGAATATATTAAAAGGCAAGTTAATTAGGTAAAGACTATTTCGAGGGTCTTTAATTATTTGAAAAATAGAAGTCTAGAGTCGAAAAAATATCAAATTATTTACGGAAAATTTTATTTATTGAGGAAGAGAAGTCCAAAAAAGTCTAAATCTATACTTTATTTGTCTTATTTCTAGGCTCATAGTCTCATAGTCTTTTGTGACATCCGTTTACACCCTAACCTTCCCAGCATTAGAGCTCTACTAGATTGCTAAATTAAATGACCAGTTTAACTTATCAATTTTATCTTTTAAATCAACAAAAGAGAATACGTAAAATAAGTGGTATGAAGTGTAATATTACTTAAGCCATACCAACCCTAGGGCATCCACATTGTTGAACCCCTAGGAGGATTTAGCTCATGACTAATGATAAACTAATGAACTTCATTACATCAGAAATCATAACTACGAGGTAGTATTCTTCAAGAAAATAAATCAATTGAATAGTGTGCTAGAAACACAACTCAAGATGCCTTAAGACAAGTCCTCAAGTTCCTAATATTTCCCTAGGCTGACTCTCCTTTTAAAAGGATGAATCTTCTCTCACCACACGCTTTCACAGGATGAGATAACCTAGAGCAATAACACCTCAGAGGAATTTTCGTTCTTAAGGTTAATGTATTTGTGAGCTTTCGAACTGGATTATTGTAATTGTCGGATTCAATTAAGTTTTAATCGAATGTTATCATATTGTCGTATGCTTGTAGATTTTATGATCATCGCTTTGATTAATGTATGATTCGTGACACTTGATTGTATGTTAATTTCAAGAAGCAATAGGTTAGGTTAGCTTGTGAATCCATAACAATGAGTATGTTCTAACCAACTTAGGGTTGAATCAAAACGAATGTTAAATTAGGTGCTTGAAAAAAGTTAAACATTCCACTTAACAGTTCCCTAGGGCTTAATGCAATTGGGACAAGTTGGAACTTGCATGCTTTTCATCAATTCGATTTGGACGATTTAATTAGCTTTTCTAATTAAATTGATCAGAACTAGTTAGTTGATCAGAACGATTTAATTAGTTTTTTTTAATTAAATTGGTTAGGTGTAAAAAATTATTTAATTTCGGTAATGAGAATTTGATGATCAAATATTTTGAATAAAAAATTCCATTACAACCCAAGCTAGGCTTTCTTTTATAATTTCTCAAATATTTAATTTGTGTCTTTATTTTATGTTATTTACATTTTATTTTGCAATCAAATCAACTTCCAACTAACCCTCCCCTCAGTTACCTTGAGCTAACTGGTAAATGGAGAAATTCAAAAGTTCTCTGGGTTTGACCCTATACTATACGACTACGGCAAGTGGTACCACTACTGCAAAATTTGCAATCAAGGAATTATAAAACCAAAGATCGATTATGTTTTTCTTTGCTTTTCAAATGCAGATGCATTTCATTGGTTGCTATAATTTTTGAGACGGTAAGACCTTTTTTTTTTCTTTTTTTTCTTTACGTTTAATTTTCATTGAAAAAGGAGAGTCAGCCTAGAGAAATGTTAGGAACTTGAGGACTTGTCTTAAGGCATCTTGAGTTGTGTTTCCAGCACACTATTCAATTGATTTATTTTCTTGAAGAATACTACCTCGTTGTTATGATTTCTGATGTAATGAAGTTCATTAGTTTATCATTAGTCATGAGCTAAATCCTCCTAGGGGTTCAACAATGTGGATGCCCTAGGGTTGTTATGGCTTAAGTAATATTACACTTCATACCACTTATTTTACGTATTCTCTTTTGTTGATTTAAAAGATAAAATTGATAAGTTAAACTGGTCATTTAATTTAGCAATCTAGTGGAGCTCTAATGCTGGGAAGGTTAGGGTGTAAACGGATGTCACAAAAGACTATGAGACTATGAGCCTAGAAATAAGACTGTCATATCACCTTTGAAATAAGAGATACTATGGGATAAAGAAACTAAACTTGAATCAATTTAAGATCCAGGTAACCATGGAAACATTAAGCATTAGCTACTTAGACCTCTTAAAGGAACTTGACACAAGATCGCATATGAGTCGATTTCTATTCATGCATAACTAACTGCTCCGATATGGTGCGGCCGCATCACTTAAGACATAGCACCCGAAGGTTAAATCATTGTTTGCCCTTCAATTTACTTTCTTGCCTACCTCAATATAAACTTTTTTTATTGGTTACTTCGGTTTTACTGGTTCATAGTCATAAATCAATTTAAAAGTCGACCGAGTCCTGTGAGATTCGATACTTGGAGTACTCCAAGATTATTACTTTATCGATAGTGTATGCTTGCACTAGACCTCATTTATCTATATCTTTGTCACTCATATATTTGGTCGATCAGTGCGCCTACTGATCCCACTCCTTAGTATATTGTTCAAAAAAATAAGCTTAAGATCAAATTAATGCAAATTAAACTCATCAAAATTCCATATATAAAAGTGTAACATTTTGAATCCTAGGATTTAATAAGTATTTTTCACTGAATACATTAGAACTAAATTTGACTTTGAAAGCACCCGCACAAATAAATATAATGTGCTTACAAAATATAAAGTGGTGTCTAGCTAACACATATGATAAGATTAAGAAATTGAATCAGGTGTGTGTATATTTATTTAATAATTAACTATGAGTCTATGGTAAACTAAAGAAGTCTTCAAACTATATATATATATATATATATCGAGGATTGACCCAAAAACTTAAGTTGATGGGTGAAAGCACTAATAAATATACTCTATTCTATACTGCATAAACCCATTATTTTGTATATGAAACTCAAAGGAGAAGTATATTAGATTACAAACCCAATATTTTTTGTAACCCATAACATTTATTTGGAATTAAAATCATATATCCTAGTTCCAAACTCTCACAAATCCAAATTGAAAAGAAATAAGATCATCAAACAACACAACTTATTTTTTTTTTAAAAAAAACAGAAAATTCATAAGCATTTAAAAAGTGAATCTAAACATACTCTTAAATCGAGTAGTCGGCTTCAACATGCTGAGCAAGCTTCTTTAAGGTTTCGTTGTGGTCGGGTAGCAGATGTATTATCCCCAAACGAGTCAAGTTAACATAATTTGAACAGACGTGAGCTGATAATCCTGGAATAAGCAACCCAAGCATCCTTTCCATTATTGTAAAAAGACCCTCGAAGTGATCCTTACCCTTCATAATTGGGATTATTATTAAACTTCTTAAAAGCTCCCAACATGCAATTAAGTACTTGGGTATTAACCAAATTAGCGAGAAGTAGTTTGTGTTTGGCTGCTGCTCTAGAAACTGCATACAATGAAAAAAAAAAAAAAAAAAAAAAAGTCATTTTGGATGTCTTGAATAGTATTAATTAATTAATAGTGAAAGCCTAAGAGAAGAAAGAGAGAGTTATATATGGATGGATATATTGTTACCTTGCTGCAGTAGAAACAATCAAAGTAGACACATCCACCAAAGTGTTTGTAGTTGGTAACCATAGAATCGAAAGGCACTCTAGGTATCATGTCAAAAGAGTAAACATATCTGTAATATTGAATGTCATATCTTTTGAAAGTTTTGACCATAAAT
The DNA here is from genome assembly GCA_002890555.2 of Lagenaria siceraria. Classification (NCBI taxonomy): domain Eukaryota; kingdom Viridiplantae; phylum Streptophyta; class Magnoliopsida; order Cucurbitales; family Cucurbitaceae; genus Lagenaria; species Lagenaria siceraria. The sequence goes on from CM016484.1 coordinate 7,867,171, forward strand.
TCTGCAAAATTTTGGTCCCCAACTCTGAGCTGGCCATAGGTATAAACAGCTTGAAGCTTGTGAAGAATGGTTGTTTCGTTGTTATAGGCTAGCAAAGAGACAAAAAGGGTGGCAAGAGCACCACCCAAACTGTGGCCAGTGATGATGAATTTTGCATTGTCGTTGGATTCAGCTATGGTTTTAAGTTTTAGGGCAAGGGTGTTGTATGCGAAGTTGCCATGGGTTTCATCGTGGTCTATCTCCTGATCTTGGTAGCCGAGGGCTTGCATGAAGCCACTGTGGATTTGGCCAACACCATCTAATTTTTTAAAAAGAAAGTTGGAATCTACCATCCAGTCGTTAAGGTCAAACACGGATGTCCCTCTAAATGCCACCACTGTTACGTCTTTGGATTTATTTTCAAACATAAATGCATGAGTCGATTCTGCTTTCAAATAGGCTGAACAAGTTCAAAATAAAACATATATATAGTTTAGTTTCCATGGGAAGGAAAAAATTCTACTAATTAAATTTTGTAAAGTGAAAAATAATAATAATAATAATAATAATAATAATAATAATAATAATAATAATAATAATAATAATAATAATAATAAGGGAATATAATCAAAGCCTACCAAATAATAGAAAAAAAAAAAGTTGGCTTAATTTTAGAAACCAAAAACCAAAAACTTTTCAAAGAAATTTCACAATTTACAATTGTAATTTTATATTTAACAAAGAATCGAATTATATTTGAGAAATAAGAAGTTCTATTTCAAAATCAATTCATAATCATGTATATTTTAAAGTTTACGAGAATAGATATTTCTATCTTATCAATATGGATCAACAAGAGAAAATGTTAAACAAGAAGAGGGGGTGGCTGACAAGGAACTGGGAAGAGACTAGGACTGAGAGTATAGTACAAATAATGGTAAAAAGAAGTCTATTTATGATAGATTTTGTTATATTTGCAATTTTATTAAAATATTGATATATACTAATACTTTGAATCAGATTGTTATATTTGCAAATGTCCATAAATTAAAAGGCCAAGTTTGTTGGGAGAAGACAAATATTTTTATTAAACAATGACTAAAAATTGCAAGAGAAAAAAAAATTCAAACAAAAAGTTAAGGTTTATTTTGTAACTATTTGGTTTTTAGTTTTTAGTTTTTTAAAATAAAGCCTACAAACATTTCTTCTACCTCTAATTTTTTTCGAAAAACTTTGTTATTTACTTTTTACTAGTGTTTTAAAAAACCAAGTCAAATTTTGAAACTAATTACAAAAAAAAAAGTAGTTTTTAAAAATTTGTTTTTGTTTTTGGAATTTGGCTAAGAATTCAACCTTTATACTCAAGAAAGATATATATCATGGTAAGAAATTGAGAGAAAAAATAGACTTAATTTTCAAAAACTAAAATCAAAATTATTACCCAACAAGATCAAAGTTATATAAATATATTTTTAATTAAGAAGTTTGAAATTCGGACTACACTGATCTATGTTGAACTCTGAAACAACAACAAATTTGAACCTATTGTAAATTAACTTTTACAAAAGTGATAGCTAAAGAATAATTGTAAATATATAGAAAAATCAATTATTACAGATAAGACTATTACTAATATAAAAACACACTTAAGATTATTATTTAAGGAGTTAATAGAGATTGACGAAATTTGAAGTGCTATTTTCTCAATCAATGGAGCTTGTGAGTCGCTAGAGAGAGAGAGAACGAGAGCGATTGCATCTTCTTGACCGTCCGTTCGGCAGGCTACGGCCACCAGGCCGATGGCTTGGCGTCAACATCTCCCTCGATCAGTACAGATTGAAAAAAAGGAATTTGTCATAGAAGCCGATAAGAGAAAACAGAGTAATCACATCCTGCTCACTGAATATGGTGATTATAAATCCTTCTCCATGTCTCTTTACCCTGAATCAATAGAATGGTTAAGTGCCTCGTTCACGACTCTCCTTAAGATTCCAAGGAACAACCGTTTCTTCCAGGAAAAGAGATACGATTCATACATTCTTTGGATTGAAAAAACCTTAAATAGAAGAGGATATATTGCAGAAATCTACAGATTGGATGAAAAGGGGCGCAAATGTTGCATTATGATACCAGAAGGTTTGGAGAGAAAAGGATGGACGACATTTCAAAATATGCTATCCTTCAGAGACTTCAGAGACAAATATGAAGATAAGTACCAAAAAAGAGATCAAGCATCAAACGTGGAAAAAGGAAAAAGCCACATGGCAGAGGAATTTACATATGCTGAAGTGGTAAAAGGTAATGATAGTGCAACATTGATGGGGGGCTCTTCGGCTACAAGCCAAACTATTCCAAAAGTTGGCCAAAGAAATGTACTGGGCACATTTACAAATGAAGAGGAAGAAGAAACCTTTAAATGGAACAAATTAATCGTTCTAACAAGACGTTGCTTCCACGACGACTGGATCCGAATCATGTCTGCCCTCAGAGAATCAAATGAGGCTATTGACGCCTTCAACCCTTTCCACGTAGACAAAGCGCTTATAACGGTTCGAGATCCAGACCAAGCTCGGCTTCTCTGTATGAATAAAGGATGGGCCACGGTAGGAGCATACAATGTTAAGTTTGAACAATGGTCTAGGGACAAACATGCAATACCTAAATTTATACCCAGCTATGGAGGCTGGTTAAGATTCAGAGGCATTCCATTAAATGCTTGGAACCAGCTAACATTTAAGAAAATTGAGAAAGCTTGCGGAGGCTTTATTGAGGTGGGTTCCACCACATGGAATAAGCTGGATCTCATCGAAGCACACATAAAGGTGGCCAACAACTACTGTGGTTTTATTCCGGCAACGATTTGCATTGATGAGGACGACGGGAACTCCTTCATTGTTCACACAGTTGCGCCGGCTAACGGGAAATGGTTCACCGGGAAATATGCGAAAATTCATGGTACTTTCACCAGAGAGGCAGCTGTCAATTGTGATTTGACTGACCCATCGAAAGAAGCTTTCTTCTTCCAAGAAAGTACTGCTACACCACCTACACAAGAAATGTATCAGAGACTAGATGGGAAGGTCGTACAAGAACAAATTGAGAGGAAAAGGAAAGGAAAAGTGATAGAATCTGAAGGAAATCCCCCTTACACGGAAGAAGAAACCCTACTGTCGTACACCGCTCAGATAAAAAAAAAAGTTAGTTTCTACTCTCCTAAAAATAATACTTTATATTATCATACCTCTGTTGCCCCTGTATCTTTAACAGCAGACGATGGGCCTAACATATCCCCTCAGCCCAACACAAAAAAGGCCCATTGAAAAGAGCTACAAGGCAATACTGGGCCAAAAATTTATGGTGAAGAAACAGCCTCATTGACCGAGCCTCTTAATGTCATAAAGAATGGAAAAGATCTTCCAGCACAGTTTAAAAAGGGTTATATACAAATCACAAGTTCCACGGCAGTTGTTGATCTTACAGTTCAGCAAAAAATTGATGAGATTTATGTGGACCTCGGAGATATTCCTCTACTACCTGAAATGTCAGTCTCTAGTCCAGAACCATCTCCGAATCAGGATAACAAAATTAACGAAATGGGGTGCATCAATACAGAATTGTCTGAAGACAGGATTGATAATAATCTGGAGGCCTTATTCACGGACACACTGGAAAAAGCTGCTGATGCAAAACAAATTGATGTAAATAATTCAGCTAATAATCAAACGACATTCAAAGATCAGCTTCACAACTGGCTCGCGGAAAATAATTTTTGCATCATTGCCTTGCCAATTAAAATGACAGAGGCGCAAGGTTACAAGGAATTACAATAGGGGCACATGGTTGATAGATGAAGATTCTGTCCTGGAATGTCCGGGGCTTGGGCTCGACCCCTAAGAGAGTCCTTATTAAAGGGGTTATTACAAATATTAGTCTTGATTTTGTTATCCTTACTGAAACCAAACTCTCTCATGTCAATCAATGTTTGATAAAATCCCTCTGGAGTTCTATAAGCATTGCTTGGGCTTTTGTCAAATCGGTTGGATCTGCTGGTGGCATCCTTATTCTTTGGGACTCCCGCATACACAATGCTAGTGAAGTTGTGATTGGTGCATACTCTCTCTCGATTAATATCGAGCGCTCTGATGGTCTATCTTGGTGGTTATCTGGTATCTACGGGCCTGCTAAAAGAAGATATAGAGGTTTATTCGGGAATGAACTAAATTCGTTAAAATCCTTATGCAATCCCTGTTGGATTATGGGAGGGGATTTCAATGTATATCGTTGGTCTCACGAAACCACTTCAAATCACTCATCTAATCATTGTATGAAGTCTTTCAACAATTTTATCAATGTTGCTTGCCTGATGGAGCCAGCCCAATGCAATGGCATCTTTACTTGGTCCAACCTCCGCACCAATCCTGTGATGTCCAGGCTTGATAGATTCCTATACTCCCCTGACTGGGAGACAAGCTTTCTTGCTCATCATGTACAAAGATTAAATAGGAACACGTCGGATCACTACCCCATCCTACTTGAATCTGAAACTCTCAAGTGGGGTCCATGTCCCTTTAAATTTCATAATCGTTGGCTTTCTCATAAAATGTTCAAGTGGATGGTGCAGTCAAAATGGGATATTACCTATAGTGTTGGACACCCTGAGTTTGTTTTGATGCGAAAGCTCAAGCAAATGGCTGGACACTGCAAGAATTGGAACAAAAATATCTTCAAAGCTGAGCAGAACAAAATGGATGATATTTCCAAACACATTGCAGAGATTGACGTCAAAGAGGAGAATAAACAGATGTCTGAGATGGACTGTATGAATCGCATTGCTCTTAAAGTTGATCTACAAACTATCCATCTCAATGAAGCTAGAAAGTGGAGCCAATTATGCAAATTCAAATGGCTGACTGAAGGAGATGAAAATACTGCTTACTTCCATAAAGTGTATATGGCCAGAAGACGATTTAACTTCATCTCCGAAATTCAAAACCCCCAAGGAATCAACCAATTCTTAGATTCTGCCATCGAGGGTGCTTTTATTGACTATTTCACGGCTGTTTACACAAATCCCACGGATAGTAGAAGGATGATTACCAATCTTAATTGGCGATGCATATCTGAAAGTCAGGCGAATATATTGAGTTCCCCTTTCACTGACTCTAAAGTCTACAATGGAGTAAAAATTCTTAGTAGCAACAAAACACCTGGGCCTGATGGTTTTACAATCGAGTTCTTCAAAAAATACTGGACCATCTTCAGAAACGACATTATAAGCTTGTTCCATGATTTTTTCTCGAGCAAAATTATCAACAAATTAGTTAATGCTACCTATATTGCTCTCATTCCCAAGCGTTCTGTTTGTCAAAGAGTTTCAGACTATCGGCGCATCAGCCTCACCACTAGCGTATACAAAATATTGGCCAAAGTCCTTGCTGAAAGATTAAGGAAGGTTCTGTCGTCGACCATTGGCCCTTTCCAATATGCTTTCATCCATGGCAGACAAATCATTGATCCCAATCTCATCGCCAACGAAATTGTGGATCACTGGCGATGCAACAAACTGAAAGGCATTATGATCAAACTTGACATCGAGAAAGCTTTTGATACGATTAACTGGGATTTCCTTTTATCTGTGCTCAAGCTTAAAGGCTTCCATGAAAGATGGATTGATTGGATGAAGGCTTGTATCTCAAATGTAAGTTACTCTCTCATCCTCAACGGTAAACCTCGAGGATATATCCAAGCTACTAGAGGTATTAGACAGGGAGATCCTCTATCCCCCTTCTTATTTATCATTGCGATGGACTATCTCACAAGCTTGTTGGAAGATGCTAAAAAAAAAATCTCATTGTTGGGTTCACTATCAACAATCATCCCCCACAGGTTACGCACTTACTCTTTGCAGATGATATACTTCTCTTCTCTGAGACTGGCCCTGCAAAGCTACAAAATCTCCACAATCTAGTCAAAACCTTCGAAAGAGCATCTGGTTTGAAAATTAATGTGCAGAAATCATCCATCACATGTATAAACGCTGATCAATCTGAAGTTCAGTTGGCTGAATTGATTTGGGGATGTCAATCTATTCCCCTTCCTATATCCTATTTGGGCATGCCTCTTGGCGGTAATCCAAGATCTTATGAGTTCTGGTCTCCAATCATTGAAAAAATTGAAAAAAAGATGGACACCTGGAAATATTCTTATATTTCTAAAGGCGGCGGTTAACTCTTACAAAAGCTGTGCTTAACATTCTTCCCACATACTACTTATCCATCTTCAAAGCTCCCAAGAGCATATGCAAAACTGTTGAAAGATTACTTCGAAACTTTCTTTGGGAAGGCACCGATAACAGCAAAGGAGCACACCTTGTTAGATGGGATATTGTTACTCTCCCAAAAGACAAAGGTGGATTGGGCATTGATAATATAAACAACACAAATGAAGCTCTTCTTGGTAAATGGATTTGGCGATATTATACTGAAAAGGATAATCTATGGAGGATGGTCATTGATGCCAAATACTCTCCTTCTACTATGGGCTCTATTCCAACAACTTGCTCCTATAACAGTGCTAAAGCTCCATGGTTTCATATTGCAAAATTACAAGATCTTGTGCTCGATCATATCACATGGAAGGTTAAAAATGGAAATAACACTCTGTCCTGGTTTCACCATTGGACTCCAAATGGTCCTCTCTGTAGAGTCATCCCCTGATTCCTTGCTCTAAGTTCCAATGCTCTTCTTACGGTTGGAGAGGCTTGGAATTCGACCCAAGCGAGATGGTCTTTTTATCCCCGACGTGCGTTGTTAGATCGCGAAATTGAGATGTGGAATGATATATCCTCGACATGGACCCCCCAGAGAGTGTTTTTGGAGAAGACTTAATAAATTGGGCTCTTGCTAACAATGGCCAATTCAGTGTCAAGTCTCTGAAGAATTATCTTACTTGTAGTAGATCGCAATCTCCCAACATTGTTGTTGGCAGCCTTTGGTCCTCATTGCTTCCCAAGAAGTGCAAGTTTTTCATCTGGACCATTATCCACAATGGTCTAAATACTATGGAAAAATGCCAGAGAAGATTTCCTAACCATTGCCTCAATTCAAATTGGTGTGTATTATGTAGACAACATACAGAATCAGTGGAGCACTTGTTCATCACCTGCCCATTCTCAAATTCCATTTGGAATCTATTTTTTGATGAAGATATGGTGGGCATACCACAAACTTTGAGTCCCCTTATACACACTCTGGTACATATTCAATACAGCTCAAAGTCTAATATTCTTCGGAGTAATCTCATAGGTGCTTCCCTTTGGTGTCTCTGGATCGAGCGCAACAATCGTCTCTTTCAAAACACCAGTAAACCTGCTACTACTTTGGGGGAGGAAATCGTTGCCTTATCTGCTTTTTGGAGTACCAAATCAGCGTTTTTTTGTAATTATGATGCATCTACTATCGCTTTAAATTGGAAGACTTTTCTTTAGTCTTCCTCTTTGTATCTGAGCATTTCTCCTGCTCTCTTTGTACATTCTCTTTTTTTATGAATGCATCTACTGGCTTCGGGAGCATGATGAGGGTGCTAAGGATGTGTCAACCTAGTTGAGATATCCTGGTGCACCTACTAATCCCTCTCTAGTATCTTTGTTAAAAAAAATATATGTTTACAATTATTTTTTTGAAAAAAATACGAAGTGTTAAGATTTTGAAAAGAAAATTTTGGTTTTCATGAATTGGGAGATTGAAAATCATAATTAATATATTATATGAGGTGTGTGTTTGGATTGTTAAAAAAAAGGACGCTTAAATTTTTCTCCAATTTCATATATTAATGATATATTATTTCTTAATGAAAACCAAATAAGTGTTTTTAGTTTTTATTATAGTAAAACGAGGTATCATAATCAATTATTCATAAGACCATTAAATATTAAAAGTCAAATCTATTCTGATTATGACCTTTAATTAGTAGTCTTAAGTCTTTATTTATTTGACAAAAAAATATGTCCAGAGTTTTTATTTATTTCAAGAAGAGAAGTCCAAAGTCTTTATTTATTCTTCATTTGAAATTTAGAAGTCCAACAAAAAAAAGAAGAAAAAAAAGTCTTACCGTTCCAAAATTTGTGGCATTTAGTTAATTCCATCTGCATTAGAAAAGCAAAGAAAAAACAACATCGATCTGTTGTCTATCGTTATCCTCACGAATTTCTCAACAATGGCTATGATAAATTATATAACGGTTGCTTTCATACTGTTAGATATGTTTTTTTTTTTTCTTAAAAAATAATAAAATAACCAATTATCCGAAGTTTATAAATATTGAAAATTTTAGTTGCATACACATTATACACTAATAAAAATAGAAAAAGACTAAATTTTTTATAAACTCATCTGAAGATTCTGTCACACTGACCAAAAGATTCCATTAATTAACAAACTAGAAATACAAGAGAAGAGCTAAAAAACAACTCAAGAAAGTTCAAGAAGTACAATCAAAGTAATCAAAGGAACACACACCAGCTAAGAAATAATATCATTAATATTGAGATTAAGAAATCGACAATTAATAAAGGGTTAAAAGATACCTCATTGTACTTAAACTTTCATAGAAGTAGAAATTTAGTCTTTAAAGTTTATGATTTAGTAGGTTGATTTCCGATAAGTTGATTGATCTACACGTGAAAGAATTTCTTTAAACTTTAAAAATATTTTTCATAATAAAAATTAAAGTATTACAAATGGTTGTCTGCAAAACCAATCAATGAGTTTATCATAATTTTAACAATACTACTGGATTAAATTATTACTTATAAAAATTTAAGGACTAAATTGTCACAAATTTGAAAGTCAGAGACTAAATTGATACCAACTAAAATTCGATGACTAAATTGTTAATTTCATAAAAATTCAAGAACGAAAAAGTAATTTTTAACCCTAATAAATCTTTCAAGACTCATAAATTTCAACAAGAATTTAACTTTAGTGTGTCTTCAATCTCTAAGATTTCATACTAGCTAGATAATTCCTCAAACAAACAATGAGAATATATAACATTTTCTTCTAAAGTCTAAAGTATAATTATAATTTATAATAAAGTTTATACTAATTCTAAAACAATCGATAAAAATAAAAATTTGAAAGAAGAGCTGATATATATATATATATATATATATTTACGAAGATAGAAATTAAAGCATCCATGAAATAATATTCAAAAGCTTAAAGTTATAGATTAATGAACAACATGTAAAAGTTGGAACTTTTTTTTTTTCTTTTTTTTCTTTTCTTTTACCTTCCAACATTTGGTTACGATGAATTTGACATATAAATGATGTTGATATGCCAATTTGGAAGCCATCATGGTTAAGGCACTATAATACCTGAACTCACTCTCCTCTAAACTCATGGTGTCATCGTTCGGAACTATTATTTCCCACTCTTTATATCTATTTTCCGGTCTAATTATCAATAATTTCATCGGAGTAATCTGCGACGGCCCCATCCACAGCTTTCCTGCATATTGCACAATTTAATTAAACTAAAACACAATAGTATAGTTTGAAAAATAAAAATAAAAAGTTGTATACCTAGAATTAAGCTAATTAATTTGCCCAAGATTTTGAGCACAGGGGCGAGGGCGACAAAGAATTTCTGCACCAAAAATTGAGACGGAAATAGCCCATCGTGCTTTGAAGTTGGTGTGAAACTTTACTTCGTCGTCGGGGCAGTTGATCAAGTTTTGGATCTTTCTGGATCCTGAAGGAAGTATTAACAGAAATGCATATCCCACACTTGCTTTTTTTGGTGTTACCATCATATATACTACTTTTACTACACTGATCAATCTCCTTTGAATCAATTTGCTTTTTTTTTTTTTTTTTTTTTTTTTGGGAAGGAAAAAAAAGTGAAAATGGGTATATCTCACGACGAAAATGGGGAACAGGATCGGGGGTTTTATAGGCTATATGTTTTGTCGTGATTGAACAAGTCAACGGACGCCAGCTGCTTGATTTATATTTTAAAAAAGAAAAATAAAATATAGAGAATAATTAGCTAGATCTATATCCGTTGCATTCTATACATTTATTTATTCCCAACTACATGCGAGATTTAGGTTTGTAGCCAAAATATAATAAAATTGTTTTGTTATTCATTCTAGTTTCTACATTCTATAGTCTCTTGATAAAAATATGAGAGACGATTTTATTTCACACATTGTGAATATGAGAAGACTTCATAATCGATGTTACTTTTCTTATCATTAATAGAGTTTGAGATAGAAGTTTTATGACGTTTATCTAATATGGTATTATAGTTCATGAAAAATACGATCCTAGAACGATAAACCTAAAGAGATACCAAATTAAACATATTGTAAATTATTTTTTACAAAAGTAATACCTAAAGAATAATTATAAATATATAGAAAAATCATTGATTACCAATAAGACTATTATTAACATAGAAACACACTTAATATTATTATTTAAAGAGCTAATAGGGATGACTGACTTTTTGAGATGCTAAAAAAAAGGTCTTTTTATGCCTATAGTCTAAATAAATAAGTCCGACATAATTTACCTTTTCTCAACCCTCTCTACCTTCGATTTTTATTTAAAAATATATATATAGTAATATTAATACCCAAAGAAGCATGTAAGTGAAGTTTCTTGCCATTATGAACTTTTCAAAACCATTTTCTTTTCAAACCCAACATAAGTAAGAAAAGTTTCTCCAAAAATCCAAAAATTGTCGCTCTCATAAATGAGAGCAAGAATCAGTAAGAAGTTTCGAAGGAGAAAAAAAAAGTATATTTGATATACACGACACTATATATTTGAATTTTCTATACATAAATCAGGATATATTTGATAAGTGCATGAACAAGAAAATTTGTACAATATATCATCTTATATACATAATAATATATGTAATTGATATGATATGTACAATTTTTCAACATATTTGTAACCCCCCCCCCCCCTCCCAAAAAAAAATAATAATAACCATATGGTATATTTGATGCACATTTACATTTTCTAATATATTCAATATATCCTTGAGATCTTAATGGAGAGGTGTTAAATTTTCAATTAGAAATATAGAAGAAAATAAATGAAATCTCCTAAAGTTAAGGAAACATTAATATGAAATTCATGAATTAAATGAATATCAACCAAAATTAATAAATAACAAAATCAAAGTTGGAGTGTGCGTAAGCTGGTCCGGACACTCACATATATATAAAAAAAAATTAGTCAAAATTCGAAAAGGATATTAATAAAGGAAAGAATTAAATAATTAAAAATTTTAATGAGGAAGGATAATGTAATTAATTATATTTTAAAAAATAAAATCCTTATATAATTGATAGTCCTCTAATGATATAATTTTTATTTTAAAATATTACGAAATTTAAAAATGAGAGAGAATTTATCAAAAGTTAGAAATGTTTCAAAATGGTGTTGAAATCTAGTTATAAAATATTATTAAATTTTAAGACATTTGTGAAATATTAGTGATGTGGAGTAGACTAATTCCTTAAATGTTTCTTAAAAAAATTTGTTTACAATTACTTTTTGAAAAGAAAATTCAGTGCTAAGATTTTAAAAAGGAAATTGGTTGAGTTCAACTATTGTAAGGTGAGAGGTTGAAAATTAACATTTGAGTTGGTAATTAATATTGTATCCTATTGAGAATTTAAAAAAGTAATTACCTGCCAAAATATTCCCACTTTTATAAATTTATAATATTCATATATTTCTTTTTTAATAAAAACCAAACAGGTGTTTTTAGTTTTTAGTTTTTTTAATTAAACGAGGGGTATCATAATCAATTAATCATAAGAATCACTAAGTCTTTTATCAGTCTTTATTTATTGGAAAAATAGAAGTCCAGAGTCATTATTTATTCGACGAAGAGAAGTTGAAAGTCTTTATTTATTCATTTGAAAATTAGAAGTCAAAAAAAAAAAACTTGTACAATGGCCATAAAACTATTTAACGGTTGCTTTAGGTCGGAAAAGTTATAAAAATATTGTAGTGTTTAAAACTAATTAGAAAAATATGGTGGTTTTAAAAATATTTATAATAATATTGTAGTTTTAAAGACAAAATCTTATTTCCGAGGCCAACTGCACTTGAAGCTGCAAACTCCACTTTGATGGGACAAATTATACATGGGATTCAAATATAATTATTATTATTATTTAAAAAAGAATAAAATCATTAGTGCATTTTGACTTCAACTCCAATGTATAAGATATAAATTTTTTAAATTTATAAATTTTAAATAGTAAGTATGAAAGATTTATATTAACTTTGGTGATATTACCAATCGAGATATATTAATAGTGACATTCACAACTTAATTTTTAAAATTTAAGTCTCGTTTGATAATTAATTATTAAAATTTTCTATAAAAAATATCATTAATTAAAAAAAGTTCAAAAATACCTCCATGGTAAGTAATATGAACATTAATTGTTAATACCTTGTTGCAAAATTAATTTTAAAATTAAAAAAAATAAAATTGCTCTTAATATTAATATGGTGATCAATTTGTTTGAAGTTTTCTTATGTTCGAAGTTAATGAATTTTAAAACAAATTATATAGATATCTTCATTTTTTCATATGGATACTCTCATTTTTCTCTTAAATTTTCAAATTCTTAGCTTACATCAATTTTCTCGGCAACCAAAATTTTAAGTTGAAACATAAAATCCCATAAAATCTTACAAAATTCCACAATCAAAACCTCTCCTTAAAACATACCAAAACGATAAATAGTCAAATAAAAAAATGTATTTGGCTAATAGTCAAATAAAAAAAATGTATTTGGCTATTAACACACACTCAACTACTAACGTACAACTTTGTTTAAACATTTAAGTCCTAAATTTTCTTCATCATTCCTTTATTCTCTTTCTTCTTATTATAGTCTATATACCTTAACTGGAGTGTGTAATTTCATTATTTATTTTAGAGTTAAAAGAAACAGGAAAAATAAATTAGAGTTGTTATTGACAAAGTACAAATTATTTATAAAGGACAAAAAAGAGAGTTTGTGATTATTTACAAAAGAAAAAAAATTGGATTAGTACAAAAAATGGTTTAAATACTAATTTGGTCATTGTAATTTTGATTTTAGTTCATTTTGGTCCCTATACTTTCAAAATGTTCATTTTGGTCCCTCTATTTTCAATTTTGGGTCACTTTGGTCCCTTCACTTTCATTTTTACTTCATTTTAAGACATCAAAATGGTCACTTTTTGAAAGTTCAAAGATCAAAATGAACCAAAAATGAAAGTTCAAAGTCCAAAATGAACATTTTGGAAGTACAAAGACGAAAATGAACTAAAGCGGAAAGTATAGAGACCATAACAAATATTTTAAAAATAGAGTAATTAAAGTAATTAAAAAATAATAATAATAATAAATAATAAATAAAAAAGATAAAAAGATATATTGTTATGGCTCACCTGATGCACACAAATTAGAAAGAGACAGAGAGAAAGAAAAAAAAAAGGAAAAGAAAAGGAAATAACTCCCCCCAACATCTCCATCTATTTCCCTCTCTTCCTCCATTCTCAAATTTTTGAAACTCATCCCCTTCTCCTCGCGTTTTCATCCTCAGCTACGCTTGACCCTAGCTCGCCTGCGCCTACCCTCTCTCCGACGAAGATCTTTTTCACGACGTTGTGGCATTTTCCGGCGAATGAGGTGATCGGTAGCATCGTTTTCTTCTTTTTACTCATGGTTTGGCGATTACGTTCCCGATCTAAAATTGAAAGACCCGAAGTCGTTAAAGGTCCGATTTGTGAGTTCGAACACCGTCAGACACAAATTAACAAAGACCCAAAGTGTTTTTCAGTAAGTATTATATGGTAAACTTGTTTAGACTCTTTTAATTTAGACTAAAGTATTGTAGATTAGCTTGAATCTTGGAAACTCCATTTGTTTATGGTTTCGGACTAATCGAACATGTTTTGGAATTCCGTGGGGTGTTAAAATGCCACGGCTAACTTTGGAAGTGATTCGGAGAAGCTATAGGAAAAGATTGCAATTTAGTAAAATCAACTTTTTTTAAGAGAAAACATGGAAATAGACGATTTTATCTTAGGGGTATCACTTTCTTAATGCTTCTATGGGAGTTTCGAGTGTGCTTTAATTGAAGTTCTTGATTGTGGAGTTTTTTTTTTTTTTTTTAGTGTTGTCGGGTGGAAAAGTCTAGAACAAAAGTAATTTTGAAGAGAAAATAAACAAAAGGATGGAATATGCAAATGTGTTGTGGATAGAAAGTATTTTGTGGGTTTAGGGAGAAAGGAGAAGATGAATAGTGGAAGGAAGGAACATATTATCTTACCACTAAAAATATATTTAAGTACAAAAATAAATTATTGGAGAGAAAATATGAAGGCAAATGCATAGTGGACTTGAGCATGAATCCATAATAACTGCTGATAATTGATGAAAATTAAAGTTTGGTGTTAATTAAGTGATAATGCTTTGGTTAGTGTCTTAAGTCGTGACACATTGGTTATGTATAAGGTATTTGGGACCTCCTTTAGTACACACATAGGCTTTGGGTCGTGAATGGGAGTGTTTTGCACTTTGAGGGATGCTCTACGTATAGGTATGACTAAAAATTCCCTCTACTACGTACTTAGCGATTACACGGTGCATAGTATGACTAGAGATTTTCTCTACAATGTACCTAGAGATTACTTGATACATAGTATGACTAGAGATTTACTCGGCTATGTACCTAGAGATTACTTGGTGTATAGTATGACTAGAAATTCACTCTGCCATATACCTAGAGATCACTCGGTGCATAGTATGACTAGAGATTTACTCTGCTATGTACCTGGAGATTACTTGGTGTATAGTTTGACTAGAGATTCACCCAGCCATGTACCTAAAGATTACTTGGTGTATAGTATGATTAGAGATTCGCTCTGCTATGTACTTGGAGATTACTCGATACATAGTATGACTAGAGATTACTATGTTGTGCATATTGAAATTTCTCTATGCCAGTATGACTAGAGATTACTCTAGATTCCTTATAATAAGTTCTTAATTTTAAAATATTAAATAGATCCTTGAACTTTCAATTTTGCGTCTAATTAATAATTGTCGAAAAAATATTCAGTTAATTTGTAAAATTAATGAATTTATTAGGCATACAATTGGAGAGTAGGATATTAAACTTTCAATTTGGGTCTAATATATACATTTATAGATTTTCTTTTCTTCAAAAAAAAAAAAAGTTGATTAAGTTCTCAATAACTTATTAGACAAAATTAAAAGTCGAAAGACTTATTAATAACATTTAAAACATAGAAGTAGAAGCAAACTTTACTTTAAAGCACTCACGTAGGACCTATGTATAAACCAAGGTTTCATAAACTTGGGGTTTTCGCAGGTTATTATTGACCCAAATTTATCTTCAACATGATCCAAGTTTCTAAAATGGATATATTTCATAATTCCAGATTTCAACAAACATAGAATTTGTTTTTTTTTTTTTTTTTTTTTTGAACAAAATGCTAGAGGGAAAGATGGGATCAGTAGACGCACGGAACATCTCAACTAAGTTGACACACATTCGTAGCATCCTCATTATTAAAACTGACCATGAGAGCAAACACATTCTTAACAAACCTAGAATTATTAGAACTGACTATGAGAGCAAACCACCCCAAAATACACACATTACAAAGGACACGCATTACAAATATATTATAAGTTCCAGTGAGGGTTCTTCGATAATGTGTTAAAAAATTAGGGTTTGATGTCTGAGGGTAGTCATATTTTTCCATAACGAGTCGAGTAAATATAGTTCTGAGTCAAGTGAGCTGATGCCCCAGGAAGAAGCAACCCAAACAGCCTAACAATTAAAGTAATAAAACCCTCGAAGTAATCAGGACCCTTGAAGAGTGGGATTACTAAACTTCTTATGAGCTCCCACCATGCAGTCAAGTACTTACGAGGTATCATCAAAATCTCAAAGAAGTAATTCTTGTTTGGTTCAACCTCCAAAACCTGCATGCACCGAGTAACATAGTTCAATTATCCGTTAAAGTAAATTTAATATCTCACCTTTGAACATGGAATCTTTTAGAATTATATATTTCGACATTTTAACACTTTTATCTCACTTTTTCAACATGAAAATTTATCCAAAAGTTTAAGCTCGTGATAAATTTGAGTCAATTTCAGCTTAAGCTTTTAAGTTTAGTACTGATTTAATATGAAGTTCATGCTGATCGAGGATTACATATTGAAAAGATGGGAAAACTCACCATCTTTAACAAAATATATAGTTAGTTACTTCTCTCATTGTCAATCAGTGTACTGATTTAATATGAGGTTCATGTTGATCGAAGATTACATATTGAAAAGATGGGAAAACTCATCATCTTTAACAAAATATATGGTTAGTTACTTCTCTCATTGTCAATCGGTGTTTTATGGATGTTAAGAAAACTCGTAGAAAATTAATTTCTAAGTAGGTGGCCACCATAGATTGAACCTATGACCTAGTCTCATTTTTTACCACTACGCTAACCCATGATGGTTATAAAACCCAATGCTTATCTAAAAAATTAAATATAATTTGACCCAAGAATCGTGAACCTCAAAGAGACAACATCTTACGGTTGCATGTAGAGGGTCTCACGTTGAAAAAATGGGAAGACCTCTTTTTTTCTTTAACATGCTAAAGGTATGAGGGATCAGTAGACGCACCCGAATATATCTTAACTAGGTTGACACACTCATAGTGCCCTCATCACATCCAAAAGTGATGTATAAGATGGGAAGACCTCATAATCCTTAAAAAGTTACACAAGCTACTCTCATTATGAATTGGTTTGGAAATAAAACATATATATGGATTGTCATATAGAGAGAAGAAAGAATTGTTGGAGGTTATTGTATTAGGTTAATACCTTCCCTTTGTAGCAGGAGTTGTAGTAGAGGCATTCACCGAAGTGTTTGTACCATGCATCTTTAAAATCAAAAGGAACTCTAGGAACCATGTCAAAGGAGTAAACGTATCTGTAATAATGGAAGCCATATTTTTTGGTAAGATTATTCATAAATTGAGCAAAATGTCGGTCACCAGCTCTGGGCTGGCCAAAGGTATAAACGCCCTGCAGCTTTTTGAGAAGCGCAAACTCGTCGTGGAAGGCAAGAATGGTGACAAAGAGAGTGGCGAGGGCTCCGCCAAGGCTGTGGCCGGTGATGATGAACCTTGCCTTATCATTGTTTTTGGCAATATCTCTGAGGACTTGGCGAAGAGTGTAGTAGGCAAATTGGTGATTGTCAGGGCGGGGAGGCAGCTCCTTGGGCCAGTCAGTGTCTTGTTGAAGGCCGAGAGCTTGCATGAAACCGTCGTGGATGTGGCCAATGCCTTCAATATTGTACCATGAGACATTAAGATCTACCAACCAATCCGCTATTTCTGAGCTGCCTCTGAATGCCACTATTATTACATTTGGGTCTTTCGCAGTGTTTTGAAATGTAAATGCTTGAGTTGTAGGTTTTCCCTGGAAGTCTGAACATATATATGTTGAAATTTAAACAACAAAAATTTTTCAGTTTCAAATATATCAATGTATAACAATTTTATATCTTAGCTAGGTTTCAATGGCACTACTCTAATACCACCACGTTAAAGAATAATTAAAATTTTGTCTTCACCTAAAAGCTTAAGTTTTTTAGTCAATTGATGATTTGAAATGGTAAATAGTTGATTGACCTATTAGATGATATAAAATTAAACAAGGCAAGAATTTGAATATAGGATCTTCTGAATCATATACCATCTTCAATCGTTGAATTGACTCAAAAAGCTTAAGTTGGTGGTGAAGACAAATTTAATATTATATCATCTAATAATCTACTTGTTAAAAAAATACTTTATAAAATCACAAATGAAGTTTGAAAACTAAAAGGAGTTGCTTTTATGTTTTTTTTTTTTCTTTTGGCGGAAAACAAAGTAGCCTAAAGTTAAATGTGAATGATTGAACTTTTTGCCATTACACAAATGTGGGTATTTAAAATATTAAATTTATTTAAAAATATAAAATTAAATATTAAGTTCATTTTAATCATTTAAAATTATGTTTCGAAATAATTTCAAACCTGAGAAAAGTGATTTCAATAGTTTCAAAATCACAATCAAACATGCACTTACCATTCCAAAAATCATAGCATTTAAGTAGGTTCATCTGCAAAACCAAAAGAAAAACATCATTAGTCAATCACAAACTAATTTTTACCAAAACAAAATTAAATTTTTATTTTTGTAAGGGTCATCCAACTAGCTACTCTTGTCCAACATGTTTAATTGCGAAGGGATCCAGTTTTAATGGGATCCAGAGCGTTGGTGTTTGGTATGATTGCATCCAACAAAAATCAATCAATTATTTAAAATACTAATTTCAACAAAAATCAAGCTTTACACAAAATTGAACAGACACGCACAAGATCTCTAAAGACTTTCCATTATAAGACAAAAATTACAAGCTTATGAAAGCGATTAAAGGTTGTGGCTTAAATTAAAAGTTAAAGGTAAAAATTGTTGCAAAGTTAAATTAAAGGGAGATTTTATATTATTACCTTCCAGCAGTTATTAACGACAGTCTGGATGACGGAAGGAAGTTGGTAGGCTAAAGTGGAAGCCATAATAGTTAGGGCACCATAATATATGAATTCATTATCGTCCCCCAAATTTAACTTCTTTCCCACTTCTATTCTCCAATCTCTACATTTCACTTTTGCTGCGTAAGTTTCTTCAGATATCCCCCAAATCTTTGCTGCATCCATCCCCAATTTACATAATTAATTAACCGACAATCTCCTTTTTTGTTGCCCACTACTAAATCTTTTTCTAAGTTTTTTTTTTTTTTTTTTTTCAGTTGTGTGTGGTTAGTCTAGTCCACGATAAACAAAACTTCACTCATTAAATTCAAATTTTATTGTATCTATGTAATCTCTAACTTTTAAAAGTGTTCAAATAAAAATCAAAAAATTACAAAGTTTAATTTATGTACTTTTAGTCTCTAAATTTTTAAAAGTGTCTGGTCTTTAAACTTTCAATTGTATGTCTAATAAATCATTTGAATCTTTAATTTTGTGACTCAATAAGTGCTGACAAATTTAAAAAAAAAAAAAATTGAACAAATACACAAGGCAAGAGAGATTAGTAGCTCAATCGAGATATCTCAAATAGATCAACACATTTGTAACCCCCTCATCATATTCATAACCAAAATGCAATATATTGATCAAGGAAAGCAGCACAGAACTGGAGAAGAGCTTTAATATTCGCAAGAAAAGCAGTACAAGTCAATACAACAAATTTCAGAATTTTAAAAATTAATTGATCAATTACTTATAAATTTGATTTTTATGTCTAATAAAACCTTAAAAATATTAAGAAATTTGAAATTTCATGAACTGAATTTGTAATTTTAAAGTCTAAGTGAAAAATGGAGATGAAAGCAAAGATGGAAGAGGTTGTTAGAGTTGGTTTAAAATTATATATATGGTATATACCTCGCATGGTTTTGAAGATTTTGAGGAGATTAGCGATGGCGAGAAGGAATTTCTGGAGGAGAATGGAGGAGACGATGATCCATCGGTCTCCAAAGCTTGTGTAGCAGTTTTCTTTGCCTGCGGGACAATCCACCAACTTCCTGACGTCTACAAATTTGAAAGAAAGTGTGAATAAAAACAGGTTCAACAAAGTTGCACTCTCAGTTTTCAGTGTCAAATAATCAACACTAGAACCAGAACGCATTTTCTTTTTTTCTCTTTTAATTATCACAATGAAAAATGGAACAAGAAATTTTATAGATGCCAACAACCAAACAGATTGAGAATTTTTCTTATGTAAGATCATGTTATGTTGCTTCATTTTTATAGACAGAATGTGAAGCCATGGCTAGGTACCGTATTCGCTCGGTAATTTTTGTTACTTGCAATTTTCAACTTTTGAGGTGGTAATTTTATAAAATGCAAATTCACACGTGGATGGATACATTACAAGAGAGTTAATTTTTGTGGGGGCTATATGCGTCCCTCTCCCACCTACTTCTTTTAATTATTGAATTTTAAGCCGGGTTTAATAAAGTCCGCGTAACTGTTTTTACTTTTTTTTTAAAGAATTTTAAAGACAAAATACAATTTTTTTTTTCTTTTTCGAAGTTGGTATCTATTTGATCTTTGAAACTTTAAAATGAGCACTTTTAGTCGATGAGGTTTGAAAAATAATTTTTAATAGTCCTTAAATTAAGTTTACTATTAGTTGACTAACAAAAAAAAAAAAAAACGTGTTTATCTCACATGGCAATATTTTTGTTTTTTTATTTTTTCATTCTTCTCCCTCTTTCTTCTTTGTTATCCTCTGAAATGCCACCATCGTTTTTGACTTTGTTGGTTCTTATCTTCTCTCTCTTCACTTTTTTTTTTCAGTTTTCATCTCTCTCTATTCCTTCAAGATTTTCCCTCTGTTTGTTGTTTTCCTCTCTCTCACAAACCCCATTTAATTCTTTGGATTGGGTTTCAATCTCTGTTATTCGAAGCTTGTGGCCGCATCGTTAACCTCAAAAATTCATCGCTTACTTTCAATACTAATGTGATCACCACCGCACACAATCTTCAATTTTACCAAACGATAACAAATTGAAGATAAAATTTTATGTGATACCACCAAGCTCTCAACATCAATCATTAGCGGAAATCGCTAAACCTTTCTTCCGAATCATAGCATATATTAAGAAAGAAGAACAAAAATTGAAAATTCACTGATTTTTCCAGCCATACGCTTACAACATAACAATCAAAATGGAAAAAGAATATTTTCAAAAAACAGAGTATATACACGACTTGGTCATTGTAAGATTTTGAGCAAAACATATTTTGGGGAGATTAACCAGTCACGTTCATCCAAACATAAGAGAGAGAAAAAATGTATTGGGCAAAACTATCGTAAACTTCTTGAATTTTGCTTCAATCGGGAAACCTCATAACTCGAGCCCAAGAAACTCAAAATGCTTAGTTTTTCTCTCTTTTTGCTTAAAGAGAAGATATGAGATAAAAGTAACGTAAACTTTATAAATATTGTCACATCCTTAAAAAGAATAAACTCAGTGTGCTATGTCATTTTTCGTTAGTCAACTAATAGTAAACTTTATTTAAGGACCATTTAAAATTATTTCTCAAACCTTATGGACTAAAAATGTCAATTTTAAAACTTCAAGGACCAAATAGACATCAATCTCAAACTTCAAGAAACAAAAGTGTATTTTGTCCTTTTTAAAAAAAAAAATTATGTTGGTTTTCTACTAAATTTTATATTATAGTTTTTACATTTTTAAAAGAAAAACACTCATTCGACTAAATTTTTAAAATAGTGGAGAAAAGTAAATAATAAAACAAAGAAATTTAATAACTAAACCAAATGGTAAGTAAACACGGTCCAACTAACGTTTTTTATTTTTAGTTTTCTATTTTTTAAAATTGTACAAATTTTTGATACGCAAGCATCTCAGTTCTTACCTTTGTTAACAATACAAGTATGAATGCAATGCCAAATTTCAAATATAAAATCAAGTTTTTAAAAATTAGGTGTATTTATAAGTTTAATTTTTAAAAAAACAAAAATTCAAAGCAAAATAGTTAATTATCCAACAAAAATTTAGTAATTGAAATTCTTATACTAAATGAATACGATATCATTGGTTTTTCTACTTTTTAGAAAATGAAAAGTAAAAGCCATAATTCAATAGCTTCTTTTCTAAATGTAAATGCAATGTTAAATATTGTTAGATGTGAAAATTTTAGTGCGGGACAAGTTTGAGGGAGAAAAAAAATTAAATATGTTAGAAAGAGAGGTACACGTGTCAAAATGGAAGTATGAAACTTAAGGTAACGATATCTTATCGGTTCTATTCCAAAAAGTATTCGACCACAGTGGAAGTCGAACCCACGACCTTTTGATCCGAAGTCAAACGCGCTAATCCACTGCGCTATGCGGTCCTTTGTTTGAAAGGGAAGAGTAAGTTATAGATTTGGAGCAAATTACTATTTGGTGCTATTTTATTCTAATAGTAGAATTTTTAAGAAGAAAGCCAAGAATGCGCTCCTTTGAGAAGATATCCTCATAATTGCAGTTAATTGGTATACAAAGTGTGGAGAGATGCATGAAAAAGAATACACTTCAAGCAAAAAAGCTTGTAAAGGCACTCGATTAACCAGTTTGTTTATATCCGCTTAGATCCCGGGTGAGCCCTAAGAGATAGGCTTTCTCATTTAGCTACATTGGTGCTCAAATGTATAGTTCGCATTAGCATTTTCTTTCGGAGGGAATAAGGTATTGGATGCCCCTACTCCCAACAAGTTGTTGATCGAGATCGTGGAACTATTGTTCAAGAAGTAAGTAAGTTGGTCCTTGTTTGGTCATAAGGATACTGGTTCTTATTAGGTCAGGGGAGAGATCTGATATTAGGATTTGGGATGAGATTATCACTCTTGCTGCTCTTTAGTGTACAAAAAATGCACTTTTTTGTAATTATGATGCTTCATCTATTGCTTTAAACTGGATGACTTTTCTCTAGCCTCCTTGTTTGTATATTTTTAATTTGAAGTCCACTCCAGCTCTCTTATAGATAACGTTATGCTTGATCTTTTTGTTAAATGAATGCAACGTCGTTAGATTTGAGGTATGATAAGGGTGCTACAGATGTGTCAACCTAGTTGAAATATCACAGTGCACCCCCTAACCCCTCCTTTCCCTTAATACCTTGTTAACAAACAAAAAAAAAATTATGAACTATGTGTGAACTTTTTGTAATTATGATACTTCTACTATTTTCTTCGATTTTGGAAAGCTTTCCTCTAGCTTTCATTTGTACTTTTCTCATGATGAATATATGAAGCGAAATTTTCCTTTCAAAAAGGATAATAGATAATTATGTTTACACATGAGCTTTCATCACAAAATCAATTGGTAATGAGAGAGGTTCTTTAAAATAATACTATGTCTACTTTAGCTTGGTGGGTTTGATATTATATTAGATTGCATTGAGCTCCATCTTAAAACTAATTGGTAATGAGAAAATAATAGCTTATAATTATAAATCTTTCAAAAATTGTGAGGTCGTTAAATGCCTCAAACAAGCTTACTTAGACTCCTTCTAAGTGTGAAATACCCTCATCATAAGCAAACTTAGACTCATCTAAGTATGTATCAAAACACCACCTTCTTAGTAGGGCCCTTCACTAATGTCTTAAAGAATTAGGGTTTGATGTCTGAGGGTAGTTGTATTTTTCCATAACGAATCGAGTTAATATAATTCTTAGTCATGTGAGCTGATGCTCCAGGAAGAAGCAACCCAAACAGCCTAACTATTAAACTAGTGAAACCCTCGAAGTAATCAAGACCCTTGAAGAGTGGGATTACTAAACTTCTTATAAGCTCCCACCATGCAGTCAAGTACTTGCGAGGTATCACCAAAATCTCAAAGAAGTAGTTCTTGTTTGGTTGAACCTCCAAAAACTGCATGCACCCAATGATATAGATCATGGTTAAAATTGTTAAATTATCTGTCAACTCAAAAATTTAAACTAAATTTTACTATACCAATACCTTTTAACACTTTAATTATCTCACTTTTGCACATGAAAATTTATCCAAAAGTGTAAGGTGATAAATTAGAGTAAATTTTAGTTTAAACTATTGAGTTTAGTATTGATTTAATATGAGGTTCATGCTGATCGAGGATCCCACATTGAAAAGATGGAATAACTTACAATCTTTAAAAGATATATAGATTACTCCTCTCATTATCAATTAATTTGACCCAAGAATCGTGAACCCAAAAGAGACACCATCTTGAGAGATGATAAGATGAAGAGATCTCATAATCTTTAAAAGATGTATGAACACTCCTCACACTGTGAATTATTGGTTTTGAGATGACGCTTCACTTTTTTTTTTTTTTTTTTTTTGTATAGAGAAGAAAGTATTGTTAAGAGGTTAGTGTTTAGATTACCTTCCCTTTGTAGCAGGAGTTGTAGTAGAGGCATTCACCGAAGTGTTTGTACCATGCATCTTTAAAATCAAAAGGAACTCTAGGAACCATGTCGAAGGAGTAAACACATCTGTAATAATTTAAGCCATATTCTTTGGTAATGTTATCCATAAATTGAGCAAAATGTCGGTCACCAGCTCTGGGCTGGCCAAAGGTATAAACGGCCTGCAGCCTTTTGAGTAGCGCAAACTCGTCGTGGAAGGCGAGGATTGTGACAAAGAGAATAGCGAGGGCTCCGCCAAGGCTGTGGCCAGTGATAATGAACCTTGCCTTATCATTTTCTTTGGCAATGTCTCTGAGGAGTTGTCGAAGGGTGTAGTAGGCAAATTGGTGATTGTGAGGGCGGGGAGGCAGCTCCTTGGGCCAGTCAGTGTCCTGTTGAAGGCCAAGGGCTTGCATGAAACCGTCGTGGATGTGACCAATGCCTTCGATATTGTACCATGAGACATTAAGATCTACCAACCAATCCGCTATTTCGGAGCTGCCTCTGAATGCCACTACTATTACATTTGGGTCTTTACAAGTGTTTTCAAATGTAAATGCTTGAGTTGTAGGTTTTCCCTGGAAGTCTGAAAATTAACAAAATCACAGGTGAAGTTTACTCTTTAAAAAAAAAAAAAACTTTATAAAATCACAGGTGAAGTTTGGAAACTAAAAGGAGATATTTTCATTTATTTTTTCTTTATTTTTATTATTATTATTATTATTTTGGGAAAATTGCCTTTTTTTTCCAAGTTTTGAACAATACGTGCGTTTGGTCCCTGAATTTTAAAAATGTACATTTTTAGTCCCTAAATTTATAAGAATAGGTCTATTTGGTCTCTAAGTTTTTAAAATATATCTGTTCAGTCCTGAATTTTTAGAAATAGATTTAAAAGGTTCTTGAAGTATTTTTTCTTTGATTTTTTAAAATAATTATATGATATTTAAAATTAGAAAAAAAATAGTTTTAGGGAGGAGATGGTTTTTAAGAATTATTCTTCTAATTTAAAATGTTATATAATTATTTAAAATAAGGAAATTTTTTAAAAATAGAAAACAAAGGGAAACAATTTACACAAAATAGCAAAATTTTTAGATATTTATGATAGATGCGAATAGAAGTTTATCCATGTCTATCAGTGTTTTTTTTTTTTTAAATAATTTGACATTTTTTCTATGTGTGAAAATTTCCCTTAAAATAATAAAAAAAATTATTTGAGAGACCTTTTAAATCTATTTTTAAAAATATAAGGACTAAAAAGGTACAATTTAAAAATTTAGAGACCAAACGGACCTATTTTTATAAATTTAGAAACTAAAAAGATACATTTTTAAAACTTAGATACCAAACACACATGTGGTTCAGAACTGGACTAAAAATGTCGTTTTTTTTTTTTTTTTTTAATAAGAAATATCGGGAGAGAAAAAATAGACATTGACAAGGACTTTTTGTTTTTGTTTTTGTTTTGGCGGAAAAGAATGTAGCTTAAATGTGAATGATTCAAATTTTATAGTACCCAAAAATGTGGGGATTTAAAGCGGAAAGAAAAACGCGGAGGAGTGTAGACCACGTATAAGGAAAGGATAAATTTAAGCCCAATTCAATATGGTTAGGTTATAACTTGTAGGTGAATATTTTCAATTAATGACTGCAGATTTATATTCAAAGAATTTTGCTAATTTAACTCAAATTTATTTCCTCATTTCCCAAAGATTTTCAGGCTTCTTCCATGTAGTTTCGAATCTCGATCTCCTTATATGTTATGCAATACTTTGAATAAAAAATAATAATAAAAAAAAAAAGACCAATTTTATTCAAGCCTTTTCTAGTTTATGACAATTTAATATGAAGTCCAGTCTTACCATTCCAAAAATCATAACATTTAAGTAGGTTCATCTGCATCCAAAACAAAACCACATCATCAGTCATCACAAACTAATTTTTACCAACACAAAATCAAATTTTTTTTTTTTAAGATTTTCCAATTAAGTGGTCACTAAACTTAATACTATTCTGGTCTAAACATGTTTAACTATGAAATTTTTACACGCACAAGATCTCTAAAAACTTTCCATTATGAGGCAAAAATTACAAGCTTATGAAACGGTTAAAGGTTGGATTAAATTAAAAGTTAAAGGTAAAAATATTGTTACAGATTCGCCAAGTTGAAAAGTTAAAATTAAAGAGAGAGATTTATATTATTACCTTCCAGCAGTTATTAACGACGGCCTGGATGACGGAAGGAAGTTGATAGGCCAAAGTGGAAGCCATAATTGTTAGGGCACCATAATATATGAATTCACTATCGTCCCCCAAATTTAACTTCTTTCCCACTTCTATTCTCCAATCTCTACATTTCACTTTTGCTGCGTAAGTTTCTTCAGATATCCCCCAAATCTTTGCTGCATCCATCCCCAATTTACATAATTAATTAACCAACAATCTCCTTTTTTTTATTTCCCACTACTAAATCTTTTTCTAAGTATTTTTTTTTTTCAGTTGTGTGTGGTTAGTCTAGTCCACGATGAAGTATTATTCCAAATTTGTGTCTATTTAATTTTTAAATTAATGTCTAATAAATTCTTAAAACTTCAATTATGTACTAAATTTCTGTACAAATTCAAAATTTTAAAAGATTAATTGATGTATAGTTTATAGATTTGACAGGATCTTAAACTTTCAATTTCATGTATATTAGATAGGAAGAATTTCATTAAATATTTTGAATAGACTGAATTTATGTAATGGAAGATGGAAGAGGGGGTGTTAGACTTGGTTTTAAAATTAAAAAAAGAAAAATAGGATACCTCGCATGGTTCTGAAGATTTTGAGGAGATCGGCAATGGAGAGAAGGAGTTTCTGGAGAAGAATGGAGGAGACGATAATCCATCGGTCTCCAAAGCTTGTGTAAGAGTTTTCTTTGCCTGAGGGACAATCCACAAACTTCCTGATGTCTACAAATTTGAAAGAAAGTGTGAATAAAAACAGGTTCAACAAAGTTGCACTCTCAGCTTTCAGTCTCACATAATCAATACTAGAACCCATTTTTTTCTCTCTCTCTCCTTTAATTATCACAATATATATATGAAAGATGGAATTAACAAGGTTTTATAAAAATAAAAATAAATAAATAAATAAATAAACGCCAACCACTAAACTGATTGAGAATTTTTCTTATGTAAGAAACAATGTTTTCTTCCTTCATTTTCATAGACAGAATGTGAAGCCCCTTACTAGTTAGCGTAATCGATGTAATTTGTGTTACTTGGAAATTTCAACTGTTGAGGTTGCAATTTTATAAAAGTCAAAAACATGTGGATGGATATACATTACAAGAGAGTTACTTTTTTTTCTTTCTTTTTTTCTTTTTCTTTTTCTTTTTTTGGGTTATATATGCGTCTCACTTTAATAATTGAATTTGATAAAAAGCCATCATCGCTTTTGTTTTTTAAATTTAGATTTATTTTCTCCTAAATTCTATGTTATTTCTTTAAAAAAGAAAAAAAAAATACTTGAATTGATAGTTCAACTTTAAAAACAAAAAACTACTATTTTTTATTTTCAAAATTTTGTTTGGTTTTTAAAGATATTATGTGGAAAGTAAATAACTAAGATAAAGAAACTTAATATTAATAACGAGATGAAATGATTATTAAACAAGGTCCAACTTTTTTATTTTTGGTTTTATATTTTTTAAAATTGTATAAATTGTTTGTAAGTTTCTCACTTCTCGACTTTGTTAAAAACACAAATATAAATTCTACGCTAAATTTTGAATATTAAAATAATACTATGTATAAATATGGAGAAGCAATATAAGCTTAATTTTTAAAAATAAAAAATCAAAGGAAAATTGTTAATTATCCAACAAAATTTTAATAATGGGAATTTTATACTAAATGAATACCGTACCATTTGATTTTTCTACTTTTTAGAAAATGAAAAGTAAAACCCATAATTCAATTGCTTATTTTCTAAATGTCAATGTATGTTAAATATGTCTTTTTCAGAAAGAAAGAAAAAAATGTATGTTAAATATGTTAGAGATGAAAACTTTAGAGTTGGACTAGTTTGAGGTAGAAAAAAATCAAATATGTTAGAAAGAGAGATAGAAGTATCAAAATGGAAGTGAAACTTGGATAACATACGACTTTTTTTTATCTATACTATTTAAAAAGAGTTGGGCATGTTCTTCTAGATAAGGATAACAAAACTTTCAGCTATCTTTACAATGATATGATATTTTCTACTTTGTGTTAGATGATATATAATTAAATCTACCTTCATCTATGAGCTTAAACTTTTGGGTCAATTGGCGATTTAAGATGGTACTAGAGTAGGTTGTTTTGGGATGTCCTATTTCTACTTGTTTTGGTTCTTCTTCATATTTCAAGCCCACAAGTGAGGGGCAAAGTGTTAGATGATATTTAATTAAATCTACCTTCACCTATGAGTTTAAACTTTGGTGCCACCCAAAAGGCTTCATACTAATGGAGATAATTGTCCACACTAATATACCATGGATCTCTTCCATCCCTAACCAATGTGAGACTTTGTTTGCACTTCTAACAGCTCTTTGGAGCAACATTATCGGTGCTATATTATAGTCTATTTAACTCGAGTGCAATATATATAGTAGAATTTTCAAGAACAAAGCCAAGAATCGAGCGCTCTTTGGAGAAGGTATCACCACAATTGCTGTTAATTGGTATACTAAGTCTACACTTTTTTTTAGATTATGAAATTTTATCTATAATTTCATGAGGTTTCATTTCAAAATTAATTAACAATAAGATTTTGATGCACGTTATACAAAAATTTGACTTTTTCGACCGGAGATATCAAACATGAAGTACGAGATTAAAATAACAAGAATCTCGTGAATATTGTTCGTGACCGGTGACCCCACAACCTTGTAACTATCTGGTTTTTTTTAATAATCTTTATTTAATAGTAAAATAATGGTACACTTATGTCCTCTCTTCTTGGAATCAATAAAATGGTGAAATTTTATTGAAAGAAAAATTTCAGTGAAAAATATATATATATATAGGTTGGAATTTATTTGAATTGTTGATTTTGTTTGATGAGTATGAATGTTAAATATATAAAATATAAATTTATGAATATTAAATATTTGTATTTTGCAATATTGTGTTTTTTTATAACTTTTCTTCTTTAATTAATTAATTAGTTGATTAAATGTAAGAGAATATGGTAATTTAAACATAAATTAAAACTAGTATCACTTAATATCTTATTATATTAATTAATTAATAAATAAATGTTTAAATCAGTTAAAAGGCCTGGTAATGTCCTTGGCCCATTCTTTTTCCTTATAGTGTCCTTCTCCTTGTATATGGTTTAGCTCTTTTCCAGCTTTGGGCTTTGCCCCTTGTTGAGAACTTGAGAGTGATGCTTCTCTTGTATGTTGATTATAAGTTCACTCGACAATAATAATAACAAATTTTAAATTTTCATTTGGAAAAATAATAATAAAAAAAAAGTTTTAAAATTATAAAAACAGTAAAGTAAATTTCAATAATAAAAAATACTAATTATTAAATGACCAAACTATTCAAAAAGAAGTAAATTGAGTTGAAACCAAAATGCAAAGAGACAATGTTTTAACAACTCGAAAATAATAAATACATTCTATCTAAATATGTTAAAAGCAAAAAATTAAAACTAAAACTAAAACATAAAAAATCAATTCAACCTTCTATACGATAGCTTTGCTCGTCTTTGTCCCCTTCAAACAATTTCACTTATGTCCACGCGATCTCACTCTCTTAGATCAGAACAATCAATTGCTTATCTTTTCATTAAGTTTACGTAAGCATAACCTCTTGTTTCTTCAATAGCAAGCTTAATTCCCTCCTTTTAATCACTGCGTATCTTCTAATCATCGCTCTAATTTCATAAGTTTGTCCATCTTCTTCCCTCTTCACATGCTCTAAAAAGTGTCCAGCTACCAAAAAGCTTCATCCACGACAACTTCCTTTTTTTTTTTTTTTTTTTTTTTTTTTTTGTGATTCCGTTCTTAACGGCAAAAATCACATTAACCACAACTATTCAATCGTCGGTACTCAACATCCACTGCAACCATGGTGCTTCTCGATGGCGGTAAAGGAAAGGGAAGAAGATGACCTCCTAAAATGGAAAAACCAAGCAAATAATATTAGATTTTTAAAAAAATGATAATCTAAACAATAAAAAGATCTATCAAAATAAATAAACTGACTTTCAAATAAAAAAAAGAAGACAAATACTCAAAATTCAAACTAAAAAATATAGGCAAAGAACAGGTTTTGAATATTTAAATCTGACCGTGGAAATATTATTATCTGAAATATAGTTACATTTGTAAAGTTATTTGAAATATAGTTATCTACATGACCTCATCAAAATATTCAATGATCTCAATAATTTACTCAGAAGGTGAGGGAGAAGGATATGTTTCTGCTTTATTATTATTCAAATACTATGTATTTACAAAAATTAGAAGACTAATGTGTTGGAGTTTTTTTTTGTTAAAATATTATAAGTGCAGTTGTTCACATAAAAAAAGATTTAGGAAAGTTATAGGTTTGTCCTACGTTGAAAATGTTTAGAAAAGTCATGAACTTGTCCTACATTCAACAGATTTTGAAAAGTCTCTAAGCACTATAAAAGGAGTCTATACCTTTGGTTTTCAATTGTCCAAGTTAGAAACACTATAAGCTTAAGTGTGCTAACTTTAGTTAAAATTTCCTTTTGTATTCTCTAGTTTGAGAGTGGGAAAATGGTGTGAGTAGTATAAAAATTTTGAGGGAGTGCTCTTGTAATTAAGGTCGGGAGAGAGAATTATTCTGTGTGATTGTAACAATTTTTCACATAGTGGATTTTCTGGTCCGTGGTTTTTCTTCGAGTTAGGAGTTTTCCATGTTAATTCTTGTGTTTACAGTTTTATTGTTTTCTTTTAATTTCTCTATTATATTTTTCCTGCTTATTCGTGGGATAAAGGTGGGAGGTTTTTCCCAACATAGTAGAGACATGGTCAACTACCACACACAACTCATTTCGGGAGGGGTCTGATAAAATTGACATCAACCATAATATATCCTTATCTTCAACAATCTTAATAATATTCCATTTGTTGAAACTATCCCGGTACATGGTCAAACAACAATTTCTACTAATGAGCAACTTGCAATATAAGGCTTTATTCGGTTGCTTTATCATTATTGCAATTCAATACTTTTACAACAACAAAAAAAAATAGTACACATTTTTTACCACAAAGAAAAACCGTATATATATTAATAAATGTGTATTTTTGCTGTGGGAATAGATTGGCATGTGTGACTTTATTTCAATTCCATGAGTTGCATTCTTTTGTGAATAGATACATTTTTTTCAAATATTAATTAACTTCAAGAAGAGACCTGATTATTTGAATGACCATGAATTAGTCTATAAACATGTCTCTTCTCAAAAATTGGACTTTGAACTTTTTCCATCAAGCTTTTCTCCCATCTAAAATTTGTTGAATTTATGTCTACTCCACAAAGTTTAGTTCGTTGAATGTTGTGGATGAGGTGTTGTTTTCTTACAAGAAAATAATCTATTCTATTTTAGAAGACAATATCCTTGAAACACAGGCACTACAATAGGTAAATTTGTCTTAAAGAGATAACATGAATTATTCGTTGGGCTCACTTTTTTTTTTTTTTTTTTTTTGGTTGTATGCCAGATTTGGTATGTTTTTGGTTTTATATGGTAGTTTCTCATATAACATTTTTGACGGCAAAGTTTTAAATATTCAAAAGAAAAAGTAAGTAATATATAGGCTGCTGCATTTTATTTACGTTCAGTTTCACACACACATGCACGCACACTTTAAATTTTAATGCACAATAATTTCATTCATTTACTCATACAGTACAAAGGTCACTATATAGAATGAGAGAGAATTATGTTGATTACAAAATATCTCTTTGTCACTGTTCTTGTCCAAAAATGTCGTATATTGGTCGTTGGAATTATTGAAAAATAAATTGTTGTTTTATTTTATTATTATTAATATTTTATGGAAGAGTGAAGAAGGTATTGGTGATTATAATAAGAAGAATGGTGAGGGAGTTTGATAATTTTTTATTAAGAAGAAAAAGGGAAAAAAAAAAATTAGATGTAAGCGGGCTGCACCCATCTATATTGTATAGCTCATGCAGCACCTAATTAAAAATTGTTATGTGACAATTTATTTCTTTAAAAAAATTATTTTATTGTATGTAAGGAGAAAATTTATAGTCTTATAATAGGTAGTTCTTCCATTTCTCTTATTTTTCATGAGTAACATGTGTCACTATTATACATTTTATTCATGTAATTTTTTACATGGTTTCACTAATAATTTTAAACCAAGATATCTTTTCTTTTTTTTTTCAACTAACAACTTTCTCTCTCTCTAGGTAATTTATATTATTTTTTATGTCTAATTCTACTTTAATTTATATTTTGTATATGCCTAATTTTAATTCATTTCATTTTCTGATCTTTTCTATAGTGGGTTCTAACTCTTCACATACTTTTTTATTTTTATTTTTATTTTTTCACTCTCTAATTTTTATTTTCTTTATCAATTTCTTCATTGTTTTCATTTCATTTTAACAATTTTACACTCACCTCCTTCTTTCACATTCTCATCTTCACCTTCTCTACTGTTTTCTCTATCAATTTTCAACCT
Organism: Lagenaria siceraria; assembly: GCA_002890555.2. NCBI lineage: Eukaryota > Viridiplantae > Streptophyta > Magnoliopsida > Cucurbitales > Cucurbitaceae > Lagenaria > Lagenaria siceraria. Next base: position 7,899,970 of record CM016484.1, read on the forward strand.
ATCTTCACATCTTCTCTACTTATCTCTAGGATGCTTTTAATAAATCGGTGGAACTTGGAAAAGATAACTAACTTAGACACTAAAAGCCTTTGGGTACGTGTAAGTCTAAGATAATATTGGAAGTCTATTAATATTCGGATGAATGAAAATGCAACTCAAATGCAAAATAAAGATTATTTTTAGTCTCTAAACTTTCATAAAATTAACAATTTAGTTTCTAAACTTTGATTTGTAACGATATTAAATCCTAGGTAGGTGGCCATTGAACTCACAACCCATTAGCCCACTTTTTTATGTTCCTACTACCACTAGGTCAACCCATGATGGTTTGGTTTGTAACGATTTAGTTACTGTACTTTCAATTTTGTAATAATTTAATCATTAAACTTTACTATGTAACAATTTAGTCATTGTATTTTAAAATTTGTAACAATTTAGTCTTTATCGTAGAAATTAGTATTGAGACTTAATGAGATTTATTGCATAAATAAATTGATAAACCAACTAGAGACTCAATATTTTTATAAAATACAAAGTCTACATCATAAAATAATAAAAATTGACATCTAATTTTGAAGAATTCTTTTACGTTAGGGACTAAATTATTACAAATTTAAAAGTACAAAAACTAAGTTGTTACATACTAAAGTTCAAAGACTAAATTGTTACAAAATTGTAAAAATACATGGACTAAATTATCTAATGTTGTGATTAGATTAGATATGTTTTTGGAGTGAGGCATGGATGAGGATGGCTTCCTCGTTTCTGTTTCCACCCCTACATTTCATTCTTGATCTCTATTCTTCGATAAATTTCTTAAAACCTCATAATTAATATAAACAAAATAATTTAAACGTTTGATGTACATAGTTTAAATATTCAACCGTATATGTAATTCAAAAATATCAAATTATCAAACTTGAAATTTAAATATTAGGCATGTAGAACTACATTATGAGAATATTTTTCAATCAATTCTTGAAATGAAAGTCTAATAACACAATCAAACTTACAATTCCATTTGATAATCATTAAGGTTTTATTTTCTAAAACGGTACTTCTTTTCTCACAATTTATTTATCTAAGTTTTACATTTTTTTTTAATAAATATTTGAATTTTATGTCGATTTTTAAATTAAAAAATCAAATAAATTTTTTCTATTTATTGATTTAAATTTTTTGAAACACTAAAGAAATGTGAAATAATTTAGGGAGATTTTTTACCCAACTTGAAGTTAGCTAGTGGAAAGGGTTATAATAGTTCACTCCATATTTAGGACTCCAAATATAATAATGGTATTTATAATTATTTATAGTATTACTATTTTAAATCTCTTTTAGAATCAGTATTTACTATTCATTACAATATTTATTATTTACGATTGGTTCTCTCTTTCCCTCCTTATTATCATATTTATACCTCTCTAAACACACATACTAATATACCATCCCTTTTCATTATCGTGTTTCTGCCTCCCAAACAGATACTAATATAACGGAGACAATAATAACCTATTGACTAAGCACGGTTTATAAAGGATAGATGAAGAAGAATAGGAATTTAGAAAGGAGTGATGATGGGACGCGGCGGAGGGAATGTATTTGATGGTCATTTTTGGGTTAAAAAACAAAAGGACGTCACCGCGCCGGCCGTTGCCAAAAATGGGTAAAAACATGTCAGAATTTCACGTGATTTTTCCCTTCTGTTCCTCCTCTCCGACCGCTTGCGCCCTGATAAACTCACCCCCCACCGTCACCCACCTTCATTTAATTGTCTCCGCTTCTCTCTCAAGCTTAAATTCCTCTTCTTCCAAAAGACATGAAAGACAAGACTTATTCCTACTTGCTTACCAAACATAGATTCAAAAACAGAGAGATGTTGTTGCTGGAGATATTTTCTTCTTGTATATATCTGTAATATATGCAACACAAAGAAAAGAATAAACAGTACACAGATGGGGTTGAATTATATTTAAACTTGAAACTAAAGTAACAAAAGCACATGCATGCATTTTATTCAGGTTTCTTTTTTAGCCAAATTAAGCCAAATGACTCTTCACAGTTAGCAGATATAACGGAGAGAAAGATATTATAATAGAGGGCTTTCGTTTTTCACAACCCCTAAATTCCTAATTTCTTTTTATTAGAATAATAATAATTAAGCATCTAGCTCCAAATTGGTCAAGGTTGTGAGTGATTCGGGATGTAGCTCCCAGTTGACATTTCCAAAGGGAACCCAACGCTAGGTGCTTCTGCACCACCACCACCAGTGATTGGGCGGTTCCCGCCGGCGCCGGCAGCTCTTTCAAGGGACTGAACTTGAGTCTTTAAGAATTTAACGTAATGAATAGCTTCATCCAACATGGAAGCAGTGTCCATTTTAGTACCACCAGGAACCAGTCTTTGAAGTATTCTAATTCTCTCACTAATTCTTTCTCTCCTATGCCGAGCCGCTACGCTTTGTGGGTCAGTTGAAATTTTGACGTTCCTTCTTTTTGGTGGCTTCACCGCTTCTGGGTCTATGTGAATTGGTTGCATCACTGCTATTCGGAATATCATCTCCCTCATCGCCGCTACTGATCTCTGTTTCTGCAAACTCTCTGTTTCACCACCGGAGTTTCGCCACCGTGAAGTGGTTGCCGGGAATGGAACAGTAGTTTGGGGGAAATTATAAGGGGGTTGGTTGATGAATAAGGAAGGCGATGAGGAAGAGTCCAGGTGGCAATGTGGGTGATCGGTGCTGCTTGAGCTGAAATCAGAGGACGGCGGTGAGAAATCATTGTAAAATTCAGGGATTTTTTCCATTTGTTGCATCATCATCATAATCTCCATCTGATCCTCCGATTTTAGATCATCATTTTCCATAGGATTAAATCTATGATCCGATCCTCTGTTATATTTTTGGTAGTGACTAAATTTCAGAAAATTAGGGAGAGAGAGACAGAGAGAGAGAGAGAAGGAATAAAAACTAACAATACAAAGAGCAAAGAACACGCTATCATTTGGTTGCCATTCCATATATAACAAATGGGTTGAATAGTATATGCCTATTTTTTTATTATTATTAAATTATTAATAATTTCCATAGAGGGAAAGAAAAAAGAAGAAGAAGAAAAGAAATTTCCTTTTTTAGGCATCAGCTTTTTTTTTTTTTTTAATTTTTACTTCTTTATTCGAAAACAAAGTCTCAATCGATTGCCATTCATGGAAACGATAAATAATGAAAAGGACTTGCTGGGTGTTAGTGATTATTGCAAGCAGAAATTAGATGATGATCATCTGAAACGACAATGGTGAGTTGATCAAATAGATCGTGGCCGTTAAAGGGAGGGGTACAGGATAAGGGAAAGGGTGAGATTCAGAAACTCCCAATGCTTGGATTAAAATATTGTTACAACATCTTATCTTTTTGCCTACCAGAAGATATCAAAATTCTTTATCAAAATCTTGCACCACATCAATCCAACGCTGTTGAGATGGCGTAATGTCAGATGAAATGCCCCACCAAATTAACGGTTACGATCTCTCCGCAGTTTTTTTTTTTTCTTTTTTTCCTTTTTTTTTTTTTTTTTTACAATATGTGTGGATTAGAGAATTGACCAAAAACACTACTGGAAACTAATAACATTAAGAAAAATTAAAAATTAATTTTGACTCTAAAGTTATTAGGTTAGATCATTTTGAAATCTAACCTTACAGTTTTATCAAATTAGACACTAAACATTAAATAAGTATTGTATTTTTTTCATCTCTGGACTCAATTTATACTAATTAGCTCATTAAGTTAGCAAAAAGGTGAAAATAACTCTATAAATTTATTAATTTCAATAAAATAAAATTTCATTAAAAAAATAAGTTTGATAAGGTACAAAATAACAATTAAATAATGTTTTTAATTACACAAATTTCAAAACAAAACTCTAGTGCTATTTTTCTTTTCTTGTTTTTTTATCAATTTTGTTTCTTACATATATTATAATTCATGAAATACATAATTGAGGACTCTTTTTTACAAAATTTGGAATGAAAATTTATTAGAGAGTTCAAGATTATAACACTTATATGTAAATTTGAATTGCCATTTAATAAAATTGAAATTTTAGAGTTAAAATTGATACAACATGAGGTTTAGAATTGATTTTTTTCCTTTTCAAAATTATTTTATCTTATTCAATTATTAGATATTAAATGAATAATATTTGAGTATATTTTACTCTTATCTCACACAAAAAAAAGCGTGCATCCCACTCTAGTCTCTCGAAGAAAATTAAAAATATTTTTCACTTAACAAAATTTGATCACGTGATAAATTATAATTAGATAATCAGTGACATATAAAAAATTATGTAAACCAAATACATAAATAAACAAATAAAATAACTCGATACTTTTCTTTATAAATCTTTTAAATTACCTTTTCTTCTTCTCTCCTCTAGTGCATGAATCGTTTCGTTTCTTGGGTCCTAAAATCTCGGTGGAAAAATTGTTGGGTTTTTTTTTTTGGAAGAACCCAATAGCCCCACCCCACATGATAATTGTCAGAAATCTCACAGTGAGCAAGTTCAAAGTTTATTACACTTGGCGGTGAGGTATATGAGCCGTTTGATTGTCCGGCGGTGAGTACGTGGCAAGAATCAAGAGCAAGAGGAGGGAGAAAACGAAGTGAGAGAAGAACAGTGGATTTTTTATTGAATACGTCACCGTTTGAATTAGAAGACTAGGAAGCTGCTGCAATAGGGTGAAATTTTCTCACTGATAACGTTAGGAACGCTGTTCGAGGCAGATCAGGATCAGGTTCTGAAGCCTACCTGCTTAATGTGGAAGTATTGCCATTTGCCAACGAACTCTTTTAAAAAAAGGAGAAAAAGTTAAAGAAAAAAGAGATAATTAAAATCTTTGTAAAATCTTTTACACTTTTTGGTAGTTGAATGCCTTCTGAAAATTCACTTGCTGATGCACATAATAGTGAGGTGCAAAATCTGAGAAGGAATGTGAAGGTGGTGGGAAGAGTAAAGAGTCGTTGTTTTCCTAATACTTTAAAAAAATGGAAATTTTTTTTTGAAGGTAAACAAGTTGGTAAATCATCAAAAGCCGACAACGTAGCAGAAACAAATATGAAGGGAAGCCATATTTCAGCTGACAAGAGAAAAAAATGGAAACTTGGGGAAGGGGACACCAAATTAAAGGTCATTTTATTCTTAGGGAAAAAAACATGCATTATATTAAAAAATAAAAAAAAATTAATAAAACGAGTAATAGTTGCAGTGTGCGAGAATCAGTCTTTTGGAGATGATAGATTAGTGAGAGTGTAGTGTAAGGCTTGGCTCCTGTCTTTTAATCTGGCACAATCATTAAACTCAATCAAAAGCAACAATATAATTATCTGGCACCAACATTTTCATTTGGTGCCCAGATCAAGGAAATCTCTCTGGATATGTCACAAACAGAGGAAGGTAATAAATTATAATATCATTTGTAAAGGGCTTGGGAGCACATACATAAAATGTGAATAAAGAGATATGTTCGGGTGCAGAAGATGTTCTTTTAGATAAAAAAGAATCCAATGGTAGAAAGAAAGAGAGAGAGAGGCTTTGTTATTGAGAGGTTTCTTTTCGCTCCTTACACCATCTTATCTTTTCTTCCCCACTCACCATATTAATAGTTGTTGTTAATAAGAATATGATATGTTAAAATAATACAACAGAAACAGCAACAGACCCACAAATTTATAACAAAGAGACAGAGAGTGGAAATGGTCCCCTTCAGATCTCAACTTCAACTCGCTTTTACTTTTACATGATAATCATCATCACATTCAACTTTGGACTGCTTGGGTTATTTTGCACGAATCATTCCATCAAACAGCATCTCTATTCCACTTGATTTGTTTGGGGTATCAAACTATTTTCAATACCAGACGTCAGTTTCAACAAAGCTAAGTTTTCTTTCAATTGTTAGCTCATTTTTGTTCCGTTTCTTTTAGCTAGAGTGGGAAAACATTTGGCAGTTCTTCGACCTCGCCAAACATGGAAAAAGATTGCTCCAAAAATCATAACACGTCTAGAACATACAAGAATTATAAAAAAAAACTCACATGACCAAAAATATTCTTATAAATTAAGGGTACCTCCCAGTGTATCACCATGTACAGATCTTATCCCAGTAAAAAGGTTTTGGAATTTAAATTAATCAAGGATGGCTTCCTAACATTTCTATCAAATACTGTTTCAACTAGATGATACAATTTCTAGGACACTAGATAGAACAAACCAAAATTTAGAGGGAAAAAAAACAAATAGAATACATGAGGGAAATAATAGCAATGTTCAAGCGGAATTGCCTTCTAAAGTTTTAGTTTGATCGCCATCCAGAAGCTCATTAACACAAAATTGATGTAAATTATCGTACATTTTTCTCCAATCTTGTAGCATTTGAACGGATTTTCCACAATCATGCTTAAGTCTTTCCAACTCCATTCCTGTGGCAGCAGAACCCTGTTGCTGAAGTAGAGAAAACCTCATGTTAGTACAAGTTTTAAGTGTATAGAGAAATATGGGTTATCACAAATATTGTGTATGCCTATCCCAGAACATAAGATACAACATAATTTAGCAAGAACAAAAATGGAGTCTTAAGACCACAGGGAAGTGGGACGTGACAAGAGCAAGCACCTGAAGTTCTGTGATTTGATTATCCATCACGTGAGAACTAAGGGGGGAAAACCACATAAATTCCTTGGGAGGACCTGATGAACCAATGATAACACCAGTGTCTTCATCCTCATCCTTTGAGTTCTCAAATTTCGCAAGGGCAGGAGGTAACAGTGACCGGTGCTTTCTCAAAGAACCTTGGGAAGTTGACTGTGATTTAGGGAGGAGCTGTTGTCGAACAAGTAGTATATTATTTACAGGACCTGCACAAGGTTATGGAAAATCAGTGTATTTGCATTGAGATAATACAATAAAAATGCTGGTCGTGAATTAAGAAAAGCGAACTGCAGTGGGTAGAGACATTAATATGCAGAAAATTAAATAAATGAATGTACATTTTTAAAAAGAAAAAATATAAATGAATGTACTTGGAGATAAAATTATCAAACAAAGTTCATAAAATTGGGAGATTAAAAAAGAGACAAAAAAGAGTATCAAGCTTCAAAACATAATTTTTTTATTTGAATATACCATCCTCCCATCTCTAACAATTAGAATTACAAAGCAGAGGAAAAAACAATCTGGCATAAACAATGAAAGATGTGCCCTAAGCCTCAGCTAAGGTTAAAATTGATTTGCAACAACAGTCTTCCACATATTCATCCAGGAAACGCTGATGCATGGATCATACAGAAAACAAAAGGCAACTTAATAGAGATATTTATGCAAGAAATAATGTTAATGCTATTACAGGGTCAGACGGTCAGTAAAAGAAAACAAAATGCAACGTTGTAGATATTTATGCAAGTAATAAAATTTGAATGGTTTAGCACCTTTTGAATGTTTGAAAACTCGTATAACATTATTCGTTCTTGTATCCCAAACTCTTATTGCTCCATCCTCAGATCCAGAGATCAACAAATTACCACTTGAGCAGTATGCCAAGGAAGTAACAGACTTGCTAGTTAAAATACAAAAGAACAATAAGTTAGGGAATATAGCAAATTCATAAAGATAGAAATAGTATCCTGCATTTAAAAATTGTATACTACATGTCCAGTGTCTTTAAAAAACCCATAAAGTGGCTTTTTAGCAATGCTAGACATAAATATTATCAACTTGGAAGTAGAATACTAGTTCCTGGTTCTTAAAAAATCAAGACACCATTAAAAATGCCCTAATGCAAGTAAAATGTGCACGAACATGGAACTAATAGCAACTTGAAATTCCTCAACATTTCATTGCATAATTATATCATCAGTCAAGCAACTATATATTGCATGGAACAAAGAGAAGACTCTAGAAACCGGAAAGAGAAAACAAATTTAGAGGAAAACTTAACCTTTGATGTTTAACTGTAAGATATATTAATGAAAGTTGAAAAGAGACCTTTGATTTGAAAATGAGCCAAGAATGTGCAATCCATAGTCATTGCTGGATGGGCATTTAGCATTGAGCGCAGCAGTGTAGATCTTCCCATCTCTACCACCACCATAGAAGACATGTTCACCAGGATCCAAAGCAATTGCATCAATGATTGAAGGAAATATGATATTTCTTAATAATTTCCCCTTAGATAAGCTCCACACCTGCAAAAGCCAAGTTAACGAACAACAAATTACTCATTGAAAGAATATTCGATATAAGGGAAGTTAGGATAGGTAAGTAGTCATTACTCATTGGTGATAAATCATAAACAAACATGCTTGATATGTGAAATATCCACACCATTATTAAAACCATTAAAAACCTAGAAGGGAAAGTATATTGATGTAAATCGTATTTGGATAATTATATCTACCTCTCTCCACTCTATGAGGTTGTTTGGCCCACCAACTTTTTAAGTTGGTTTTAAACAACTCAACTTCAATAGTTGTTTGCACATTTATCAAGGAACTCCATCTTACAACTCTATACCCCAAACACAACTTCCTAACTCAAACAAATTAACTCTAGATTTATTAATTCCACTTAGTGGGCCAAACGCACCCAATATTCTTGTGCAACCTCATCCTCCCATACATTGTCCATTCCTTTTTTTCAATAGTTCACATTACAAATCTAGTCATGAACTATAGAATTGTTGTCTATTTGATCCTTGAACTGTCAAAATTACAAATTAGTCTAAATAATTATGTTTGTACGTGTTTTAAAACACTAGAAGAAAATGTAAGCAAACCTTAAACGCCAAGCTCCATTAATCGCAAGAAAGGGTGATTTACCAAGTCAATGGAATTACCAAATTCAAGTACTTAACTAGCAAACAAAATAAATTAAAAGCCAATGAGATTGTAAAACTAATTAACTCACCAAACTACATGGCCACATCATCACAAAATAATATTATCGACACAGAAGTGTTATATTCAATAGAGTGTCAAACCTTACAAGTATGATCCACAGAGGAAGAGATTATAATAGCATTGAATCCTCCATAGCCAATAACAATATCAGTAACAGGTAGATTATGCCCAGTGAAACTATGTTCATACAGATGTTTTGCTTCCCTTTGCCATCCATCATCAAATACCCTGGAATAAACATGTTTGTAAGAAGAATTTCTACAAGTGACAATAAAACCTAAGCAGACGCAACACGGCCAAAGGATGAAATTTTATACGTTAGAAGGGACCAAACTCTAATGCAACCATCTTCAGAACCGGAAATTAGCAGGGAGTCATCTTCAGAGAATACGAGGCAAGTAACTGCCCTATAATGAGCATGCCATTTCTTAAGCAGTCTACCGCTCAAAACCTACAACAACGAGCATGCCATCTTATACCACAGCCAAGAATGTACCAATTAATAGAATTGAAGGACGAAAATAGTTTTCCATTGATGGGGAATTTTAGAGTTCAATGCCACAGCATATATTATTAAATCAAACTTTACCTCCCATAAGTATATATCTCCAGAGAAACCACCACCAACGATATAAGTACCCTCACTGTTGGAAGCCAAGGCCATTATTGGTTCAGCCGGAAAGCTCTTAACTTCTACTTGCGGCTGCAGGAAGAAAAATTGATTAAGTACACTATTGAGGAACAGATGGTGGAGTTTGTTACAATAACAAGTACCTTACACCAAGACCAGTAGAGAACAGAGCCTGCGGTGGCAGCGGGATCGCGGAGCTGAGAGCATGCGAGAAACCTTTCGCCAACGCAAACAAGACCATGTGCCGGAGAAGCACAAGACTTGTAACGTAGTTGTTCCGCACCCGTTTGGAGGTCCCAGCAACCAATCCCCGAATCAATGGACGACGAAGCGACCAGTAACACCATTCTGACTTGAGAGCTTGAGCGAGGGTTTGAGATTCAATTTCCTTTGATTATTTATGGCGGTGAACAAACACCGCGGTGGATGAAAGGCGTCTAGTGCCGAATTAGACGACGGCGGCGTCGAGACTGAGAGTCGAGGAAAAGCAGAGTTGAATGGGGAGAATTGTCGAACGAACCACTTCAGGGCTTACTTATTTTAATTGGGCCAATCTATGTCAATGGTCCATTTGTATTAGGGTTTCTACATAGCCTAGGATTAACGAGAAGAGATAAATAACTAAATATAGAGGTAGTTTCTGAAAAATAGACCAATACATTTTTTTTCTGTAAAAATAGCAAACCGCTAAACAAAAACCGGTTTTTTTAAAACGGCAGAAGGACAAAAATAACCCTAGAAAATAAAAGGAAACAAAGTGTATTTAAAAATGTGTTTTAAAACATGATCACAACTAACCAACATTAGATTTTAAAATAATCAAATATTATATACAACAAAATTAATAATTTAAAAACTGAATCGTATCAAAACAACTCAAATCTTATGAAGATAAGATCATAATCTATTGAAATGTAATCGTAAGATGGCCTTTAATCAAATGAAGCAAAAATATTAAACAAAAACAGAGAAATTTTGAAATTTACCAAAAAAAAAAAAATCGTGGACCAAAAGTTTTCATAAAATGAGAAAATATATACGACACTATATATTTGAATTTTTTAAAAGCAAATAGTAAGTGCATGAGCACGTAATTTGTACTATTTGTGGTCTTATATATCGAACAATATGCAATGTATATTTAAATTTTTAGTATATTTGTAAAGTCAAAAAATAAACCAGGCTATGTATTCAACATATACTTGACATCTAAACGGAGAGACTCAATTTCCACATGAATATGAAATAAGGTAAACAAAATCTCTTAAAAAAATATTAATTTGAAATGTTATCAATCGAAATTAATAAATAGCAAAACAAAGTTAAAATCCAAAAAAAAAATGACGTTAGTAGAAAAAGAATTAAATATTTTAAATATTTAGTGGTGAGAAATAATATAATTAACAATATTAAAAAAAACAAAATTCTTATATAATTAATAATAAATCTGGAAATATTAGTTATGGAATAAGTTAATTCCTTAAGGAAGAGAAGTTCATAATGGACTGGGCCGCCGCAAGTTTTATGTGTGATAGCCCATTTCTTCCCACTTCTGCGGCCCATATTTCCTTTTTTTCACAAATATAAAAAGTAATTGATATTATGAATTATGACGGGCGTGTGGAATTTACTTTTTATAGCTTTTTGACGCTACATTTTAGGGTGAATCACAAATAGTTAAAGAAATCTTGACTTAATTGTACAAATTACAAAAAAAAAAAAAAAAAAAAAAGCTAAAAATAACAAAAATCAGTATCTTCCTTTGATACTCTGGAGTTAATGTTAATCCAACCTGAAATTACATGTATAAAGTGAAATATGAAAAGAAAACGAAAGGAGAAAAATGTCAATAAAGTTGATTCAGACAAAGTGGACATGCATTCCTCTTTACTAAAAGAAAATTATTTTAAAAAAAAATAATAATATTTTAGTTTTACTAAAGAGGTTGGAAGAATCATCCCCGATGAGAGAATGGGTTGAATACGGCTGGTTTGGTTGGCAAACAAAAACCTACAATGAACTCCTTTAAAGCATCTTTAATGGAGTTTTTTTTTTTTTTTTTTTTTTTTTTATCCTTTATTTCCCAAACCCAAGTGCGTTGTTTTAGGCTTCACGTGCACATCCGAGTCACGTGCGAGGCCCCCTATGAGAAAAGACAACGGCTTGATCAGGACCGTAAATAAAGGTATCATAGAAGAGTTTTGTGGTGTGTCTTTTTTCATATATTTCTTTTTGCATATTATAATTATTCACAACTGTGTTTCTTTTGAAATTATATCTGAGAGAGGAAATAATTGCACGACAAAGATATCCAAAGGCCTACAATATTCCAAACTTTTAAAACACTTGAACTACACAACTATTGCTTATTTCTTTTTACATAAAAACTCTGCGTTTCACACACACCTGTATTTTTTTTTTTTTCATAGTTGAATTTTTCTGTCATGAAATTAAATGCCCCCATCCCCATGAAACACATATATTTATGAAAAGGGAAAACAATAGACGCCACAGAGTTAATACATTGGCCAGCTACGGTCAAACTTTTTAATTCATAAAAAAAATATATATATAATAAAAAAGTAGGAATTTACTTTTTTTTTTTTTTTCCAGTAATGGAGTTTCTGCAAAAAAACAGAGAAAAGTGAAACCATAAAAGAGAGTGGCATTTCGGCAAAGTGGGTTGGTTTATCTACCAGTCAATCATCACTCTATCTGGTCTGAAGCAACAACTCACAAAAACACTCTATTTGTAGGTGAAAGAGAAGGGGAGATTTCAAAACCCTAGGGTTTTCAAAAAAACTCATTCCTCTCATACTTTAAGTAGGAAAAAGCTAAGGTTTTTAATGGACCGGGGTTGGGTTCAGTTTTCAAATGTTTTACACTTCCCCAAAATGAAATTTTAATTTTAAAATTTTTGGGGTATAAGAGAAGAGAATATAGATTAGGATGAATGTTGGGGAATCATCATTGTTTAATTAGCCTTTCCATTGAAAGAAGAGAAAGAGAGATTGATTAGTAAAATACGGGCAACATGAATCAAATGATATGATAGCTTTCTTTCTGATAAAATCATATAAAATCAAAATTTTGGGCCCTGACTTAAATATTTTTAATTAACTATCAATATATATAGTGACTGCAATTATTAAATATTTGAGGGTCTAAGAAACAAACTGTCCTTTTATTTTTTTTTTCTTTTCTTCTCCTCTTCTCCTTCGTGTCAGCACACACACCTTATTCATTTAATACTTACACAAATATTTTGCCCTTGTTTCTGTGTAGAACTGAAATGATAAGGAAAAAAACTTTCCATTTAAGAACCCCTTTTTCGTACTCCTTTCATTACAACTCACTCCTTCACTCATCACTATCCCACATTAATGCTACTGAAAATATTCCAGGTCAAACCCATATGATGATAAACAAGCTACCATTTTGAAAAGGAAAAAAGAAACAAAAAATCATGTTAATTTGAAAGAGCAGATTCCAGAGGTGTCCATTGCACAGCAATAGCGTCACTGAGGGTTATATACAAAGAAACTTACACTGCTACGCACGCACACATTTTCTAATTCAATTATGATGAATAATAATGCAGCACTGGAAAAAGGATTCCCCTCTGGGATTTGTAAGAGATAGTAACAAAAATTCTCAAAAAAAAAAAAAAAAAAAAAAAAAGAAAAAGAAAAAGAAAAGAAAGTAAAAATGAAAGGAAAATTAGAACTAACAAGCGGAAGGAGGCATGAGATTGAGGCCTAAATCGTCTTTTTCCAAAACCAATCGAGCTTTGTTGTTGTTCTCTTTGCCAATGTTGTTAGAAGCATACTCTGGGTGTAACCGTTTCTTGGATTGAATCGCCACACCAAACAGCTTCGTTTTCGGTTGTTGTTGTTGTTGTTCTTCTAGAATCGTCACGAAGCTTTTCGTTGTAGCGTTATTATTAGTATTATTATTTGGAGTTGTTCCATTCACCAAATGGATCTGACTCGAAACTTGTTTCCCATTCGTCAGATGATGGTAATGATGGTGATGGTTTGGTTGCCGGTGTTGCACCACCGGAAAACCGTCGGAAAGTAAGGATGTGGTTGAATATTGATATGAATTACTCGGGGCGACAGGCTTCACGTGGTTTTGAACGAAATAAATGATGTCGTTGTAGAGTTTTTTCATATGGGCCAATTCCGACATCAGCATGTTGTTACTTCGGCGGAGGCGTTCGTTGTCTTCCGACAAAGCGGTGACGGAGTTGTTGCTGTTGTTGTTAACGCCGCTGTGGGGACCAGAAGAAGAGAGCGGTGGCGAGTCACACCAATTGTTTTGGTCATCGGAATCGGAGGGGGAGATACTAACACGGCCGGGAAAATGGTAAAAGGCGGGATTGTTAATACCAAGCGGAGAATGAGATTGGTGGTGTTGATTGACGGTAACTTGAGGTTGAGCGGTTTTCCGTCTATGGATCTCACATAATAAATGTTTCTCTCCTTTTCTAAAGAACTCATTCGCAAATTCCCATCTGTCCGGCACAATTTTTCTAAAACCCTAGAAGAAAAAAAAAAGGAAAAAAATTAGTGAATTAGTTAGAAAAATGAAAAGAAAAAGAAAAATAAAGATTGATGAGAGATATAAAATAGGGGGGGTTAATAATTACATAAGTGTTGAGCTGGCGGACGAAGCTAGAGAAATTGTTGTGTTTGAAATAGTTAGGAAGGAGATCTCTAGCGAATTCAGGAGGGCGCCAAACAACGAAGGTAGTATCATCTTCACCCCATGAGACAATATGATCAGTGGAAGGATCATCAACAAGTTGGTAGGTTTTAGTGAGAAACGGAGCTGGGATTGCTTTGTGAGAGTCTAAGGAAAGCAAAACGCCTTCGCAATTATCAAGCATTAGAGCCATTTGAGTTTATGTGTGTTTGTGTTTTCTCTCACACAAGAACAGATAAAAGGGAATAAAAGAGAAGAAAAAGAAAGAGGAAAGGTAGTGTGTCGTCGTGTGGTGTGCAGTTAGTTTTTCATTTTATATTAACAAATTAGAGAATATGTGTCTGTGAAATACGAGGGTTTCAAGACAAACCCGTGACATTTTTTTTTATTTTTTTTTTTAAAAAAAAATAAAAAATAATCTCTCTACTGACATTCATCCCCTTTCCGCACCCACTTAAAAATCACCACAAGAGGTGATATATGCTGCAGTGCCATCCTTTTTTTCACATTTCTACACCGGTCAAACCCTTTTTTTCACTTTCTTTTTTTACCATTCAAATTTTCTACTGTGTGTGTGTCAAATTAAATTCAACCCTTTTGAAACCAAAAATAAGAAAGAAAGCTGGTGGTATGTATGTATGTATAATACTATAATAGTGTAGTGTAATGTAGGATACCCAGAAATCCATTCGATGATCACTTTAGATCAAAAAGAAAAAGATAAAAAAGATGGGATATATTTAGAGGATATTCATTATTAATAGACAGAAACACACAAACATACAGTTTTGTTTTTACGTAGACTCATAGTTTGGGTTATGCAGCATAATAAATGCTGACAACTAAGCAAAATTAAAACACTGTCTTTTCCTGAAACAGAGATACATAAATGAAATAATAGGAAAGATAGGGGAAAGGGGTATTTAGGTCAATTAAAATGAAAATAAATAAATAATAATAATAAAAGTGATGATGTTTTCCCGAGGAAGAGAAGAGAAGAGAAGAGAAGAAATGTTTGTAAGTTAGCTTTTGTTGTTTAATATATAAGAGCACCAAAGCGTGTTGAAATTCGAATCCTCATCATTTTCTACTACTACTACTTACTACTTACTACACACAAACACACACAAAACCAAAAAAAAAAAAAAAAAAAAACATCTCTCTATCTCTGGCAGAGAGCAGATATTATAAGGTAAAGCATACATCGAACTACGTGATGGGACTTAAAGCCTGCTTTCTTCCTCACGACATTTCTTCTATTTCCTTCTCTTTCTATTTTTCTATTTCTATTTCTATATCCTTCTTCTTCTTCTTGCTTTCTTTTTCTCTTCTTCCTCTTAATATTCCAAACTTCAATACTCACTCACATCATTTTATGCTCTTTTTTCCCCCCTTTTCTCTCTCTCTCTCTCTATATCACTACATTACAATTTCAACTTACTGCCTCTTCCTGCTTGCTTGCTTTACCCTTTCAGCCTCTCACTTTGGCTCTATTCAATCCTCTAACCTACTTTCTTTTCTTTTTCTTTTTCTCTTTTTTATGACGTGTCCAGGTGATTGAATTATTGCCCTCAAAAGTTCCCATAAATAATTTTTTTTAAAAAAAAAAAAAAAAAAAAAAAAAAAATTAAAGCCTCTCTCTTTTGTTTTTTACAGCTTTCCTTTTCTTTGTAGTCATCCAAGAAATAAGAATCTCTTCCTCTCTCCATTATAATTAACAATCATCTCTCTTTTTCTCTTTATACTTTGGTGTTTCCGGTATTTTTTCTTTCTCGTCTTTTTTCTTTTCGGGAAAAAAAAGAAAAAGAAATAAAGTTTTGAATTTTGTAGCGGATATGATGATGGATATTGAATTTCGAAAAGTGGGGAATGTATTATAGCAAACACAACAAAATGGGGGAAATATATATATATATATTTTTTGAAGGAGAGGAGGACGGGTCGCCTATATCTACTAATACAGGTGTCATGATTTCAACAATATTGTGTGGAAACTTTTTGCAATGAGTGGATTTAAGACATATATCTATACATAGCTTGAGGTTGAGGGATCCCATATGTAAAAACTTTTTACTTTCTTCTTAAATGTAACTATCAATATCACAAACCTTATATATATATATATATATATATTATATATAAACTTTTTTACTTTTACCCAAAGTTATGTATCAATTTTTATCTTAGATTTTTACTTTTTTTTTTTTTTTTTTTTGTATTACAATTTTTAACTAGAAATAATTATTTATTTAATAAATTGTACAACATATGTTTGATATGAAATTAATGAAATTTCAAATGAAAAATGATTGTGTGACTTGATTTTTGTTGAGATTATGATTTTTAAGAGATTTGTTGAATGATAGATCCTGTACATAAGACAAGCTTAATTTTATGATTTTGTAACTACAGATCTAACATGATTGAAAATTGAAATCAATTATTAAAAAATTATAATAGATATAGGAAAGAATAGATAACATGTGTAAATTAGTGATATTAATTATAAATTAAACAATATGTCATCAATTGATTAAATTAATCATTGTTGACATCAAATAAAAGCATATTGATTACTATCACTAAATTTATTGAGTAATCTACAACCATTTTTTCCCTAAATAACATTAGAAATATGGAGTTTGAATTTCCAATTTATTAGAGCAAGCAAAAATGCCTTTAATTACTAATGTTTAAAAAATGTTTGTAATTTTTTTAAAAAAACAACAAATGATTTTATATAAAAAATTAGATATAAGTTCAACACAAAAAAAAATGTAAAGACTAAAAGAAAACATTCCAATTAAGGATAATAGAAAAGATATATTATTAAATGATTTTTTAAATTACATGTTTAAAAATATAGTTACTCTCATTCAAATTTTTTTAAAAAAATAAAATAAAAAATAAAAGAAACAATATTTGTAGGGTCCAAACCAAGCACTCTTAGATGGCTAAGAAAATGATGAGTAATTATTTGTAAATAGATATGCAGCTGATTAGTTCTATGATGCATGCCCACTTCCATTTCTCATTATTGGGAAAACCACAAACACAAAACAGAATCATCATCCCTTGTAAAACAATATCTCATTTTTTTATATTTAAAAAAATTAAATTAAATTATTTCTCTGAATTTCTATCAAATATTTGCAGACTTTTTTTTTTTTTTTTCTTTTTCCAAAATGGCTGACCATTCAGCTTTAACTTTCAAAACCAAACTGACCTTAATTATGCATTGTGAAGAGAATACCACAATGTAAAGATTTGAGAAACTTGTGAAGTGGATTATTAATTCATGCATAGTTTGAGAGAACAAAAATTAATGATATAACATAAATATAAATATGAGGGTGGAAATTCTATGATAATATATCAAAATCCATGTTAGGTTAGACGTTTAACTGAGAGGTTAAAGTTTGTAAAAGTTGTCAAAAGAAATTTTGAGATGAAGATATGTTTAAACTTATTAAATATATATTCTTATTAATTAAGGAAGTGATGTACTAATTGTTGATTTCGTTTTAATTGTGCAACATTCTTCATTAATTATTATAAAAGCAGCTGTATTTGGTTTAAATGTTCAAGAAAAAAAATTGTACTTCATTAATTATCACATCGTTTTTTGTGCTTTTTTTTTTTTTTTTTTTATCATCATTCTCATTCTTCTCTTTTATTGATGAAACCATAAGATTTCTATGTTTAATATTACAACAAATATATGTGATTTTGTTTATTGGACCGAAAATATGTAATTAATTATTAGGCACACTGTTTTTTTTATTGGCCCAAAAATAGATAAAAAAAAATCCTTAAACCAAATTTAAGAATATCTAAAGATTTATATTTCCTTTAGTCCTTGAATGGCACATCTTTTTTTTTTTTTTTTTTTTTTTTTAAATTTAAACTGCGGCACACCATTTATTTATTTGTTTTAATGTTAAAAAAAGTTCAATAAAGTCTACTCAATAAGAAAAATAACTTGACTAAGAGATATGATAAAATTTTCCATCCCATTACCTTTTTTTTTCACTGTTGTCGAGAAAAGAATCGTTAATTAAAATTAGCTAATGTATCCACAAAATGATTGAACATTTTAAAATATTGATTTCATAAGATAGAGCTAAAAAAATAAAATAGAATAAAAGACCATGGTTTTAAATGAAAAAAGTGGTAGAAATATTTTTAATATAGCAAAATATTTTTTTCGAAAAGGGTACGAAGATCAAGGGTGCACCCGAACATCTCCACTAGGCGAACACCTTTATAGCACCAACATCGTCTCCCACTCAAATATATTCAATAAATCCAGGAGATAGTACAAGAACATCATACAAAAATGTAGAGATAAGCTTAATATAACAAAATGTTACTGTCTATCAATGATAGACACTGATAGACTACTATTATCTACAAGTGTTTATCAATAATAGACACTAATAGATGTCTATCATCTATAAACATCTATAGACATCTATAGACATCTATCATCTAGAGATATCTATCACTGATAGACACTTGTAGATAATAGTGGTCTATCAGTGTCTATTATTGATATTTTGATATATTTGTAGATAAACTGGCTCATTTTGCTATATTTGAAAACAATCCTAGAATAAATTATTAACTAACCTGAAAGTGTAAGTTGATGAGTGAAGTTAAATTTAATATTATATCAATATTTAATTTTCGAATTTCCCTATTGATCCCTCTTTCCCTTTTATATATATATATAATATATATATACATCAATGTTCTAACATAGAATTATGAAAATACTCTATTAAAAAGAAGGAAAAACTCATACAATTTTATTTTGTTGCTACTACCATTATTTATTTTAATTGGGAAGCTTTTCTTTAATATTTTCTCTATATTTATCTTTCCATCAATAAAATGCCTCTCGATGTTTCCCTTTTAGAAAAAACGGAATGGAAAAGAAGGGAATATTTCTTGTTCGTTTATAAAGTTTTAAATTTATATATATATATAGTTGCACAAGGAAGAATGACAATATTGGGCACTAAAGTTAAGGAATGAATTTGAATATTGATGAATAGATTTTGTTTTTCTTCTCTAAAGTGTTATATAAGTAATTAATATTGTACCATGGCGCTTTTTCCATATGCAAGACCAATTAGATAGCATTGGGTAGATATTAAACAATACAAAAATGTCACACTACCATTTTATTATTAAATTCCAATACTGAAGTATTTTGATTTAAAAATATTTAGAAAAAGGGAATAAAAAAAAAAAAAAAAGTGGAGAAAGTGAAGGCAACTAAGGAGGGGGTTAGCTTTAGCTAGAATGGGTTTGTATATAGGTTTGAGGACATAAATATAGAAAGGGAAAGAAAAGGCAGGAAAGTGATTTTGTAGAGTTCAATTCCCGATAATCAATGAAAATAGGTATATACTTTTGTTGCTCTAGAAAGAGGAAGAAGAAGAAGAAGAAAGAAGAAGAAGAAGAAGAAGAAGAAGAAGAAGAAGAAAGTGGCTGTGTTGTTTTAATATCCAACATTATACACTTGCTTTGGCTTTGGTTTGGGTTTGGGCATCTTTGTGTGGTTGTATTGTAACGTTGAATTTTCTATTTCTCTTCTACTCTGTTTCTGCACACTGATCTCTCTGGGCTCTGTGCACAGCGGCTGACACGGAAAAATTTTCCCCAGTCCTCTTCCTAACAATAAATAATAATATTACTTAAAAGCTGGTAAAAAAATAAAAAATAAAAATTTCTTTGGTTTGTTGTTTTATGTATTGGGGTAGGAAAAAAGAAAAAAAAGAAAAAAAGGTTTTGATGGGTGGGTTGCAGTAAGAGTATGGGGTATTCTCGTGATTCTTGTTTTGTTTGTTTGCTTTTATATTAACTATGTATATCCCCACCACCCTATTCCCCTATTCCCCTATTCATCTTACTTGTCTCTTTTTGGGGAATATTTGCTCTTTTCCTCATTTCTCCTTCACACTCACACTCACCCCTTCAATTTCAAACTACTTCACTTTCATCATCTATTCATACTTCAATTTCATTACCCTTCCCATCTTTAATGGGTAATTTTTAAAAATAGAAAAATAGAAGTTATAAAAGTTTATCACTGATAGATGCTGATAGAAGTTTATCAATGTCTATCAGTGTTTTTTTTTTTTTTTTGTTATTTTCTGTAAATAGTATGGCATTTTTTATATTTGTGAAAATTTTCCATCTTTAAATCCCAATTTGCAATGCTTCTATTTCACTACTTTATGTTCAATTAATTAATTAATAGACATTAACACAAAGACTCAAATGAGTATTTAGTAAGAAAAATTGAGGTTGAAAGTTTAAATCTTGAAAGTTGGGAGAACAAATTAAAACATAACTCGAAATTTAAAAGATAGAATTGTATCATTTTGAAACGTAAGGATTAAATTGAAATCAAATTCAAAACTCAAGAATTAAAAGTGTAGCATATTGAAATTTATGGACCAATTAAAACTAGACCCACAACTTTGGGATCAAAACTGTAGTTTTCTGTTTTCTTATATGTAATTAATTACCTTAAAAAACTCTAAAATATAACTCAAAATTTTGGATAGTAGAGGATGAGAGCGCTACAAATGTGACAACTTAGTTTAGATATTTCGGTGCGCTTACTGATACACAAATCATATTTTTTAAATATATATATAACTCAAATCTCTCCCTTCTAAGATTTTGCAAGAGCACATTTTTTATATCAATCATAAAAGTTTTTTTTCTTTCTCTTTTTTACTAACTTTGAAGTTTCTTTTCACAAAATGAATAGATGATTCCCATTCACGAAAAATATGATATAACTTTTGAAATAGTAAAAAAGTACTTTTTAGACAACCAAAAGTACTTTATTGAATTTTTGTGGTATATATACATATTTACTAGAGGCATAAATGGTCAATAGACGCACTTAGATATCTCTACCTAGGTTGGCACATTCTTAGGAGCCGTTTGTTTTTTTTGAAAATATAGACAACTAAAATCTTAAATGCCTGAAATTATAGATATACAGAATTATAGATGTCTGGTATCTTTATATTACCATGTTTGTTTTATAGGAATATTTTTGCAGATATCTAAAAATATTTTGATGACTGTGTATGTTTCGTAGGATTTCTTTCTCTAAAATGTCTTAAATTTACATAATGGTCCATAAATGTCCTTACGAGTATTTATTACTTTATAGTTAATTTGATATAATTTGAACTTATATAACATATTTATTTTTATTAATTTATTTTTTTTAAAATTAATACAATTTATATTATGTTCATATGTCACTTTTCTCAACAAAATTATATATCATAATTTAAGTTTTTTTATAAAATAAATATTAATTCAAATTTAAAATTGAATATCTTGCTAAAAAATAATAAGAATTACGACATAACAAAAAAAATGATATATATGGTTGACAGTATTTATTTTAAATTATAATACAAATGAATATATATATATATATATATATATATATATATATATATATATATATATATATATATATAAAAAACAAAATAAAAAGGAAGGAAAAAAATGTAAAATGGAAATGCCTACAACTCGAAAATCTGGAAAACTCACGTTTCAGGAGGGCATAAAAAACTCTCCAGATGCCCTCCGTCCGGGCATCCTCTCCATATGTCAGGGCATCTTACAATACCGCAAAGCAAATACGATAATCTAAATGCCCACTCTATGAGAATCTAGGATGCTTGCGAAATAAACGACCCCTTAATGTTTTCATCATGCCTCGAATCCAAAAGTGATGTACACAATCCAATTAATGCTTTTAAATAATTAAATACATGTAGTATTTTATGAGTGAAAATATCTCATAAATATTTAATTAATGCTTCTAACATAAATGTTTAACTTAACACTAATATTATTATCACCCTTCTAAATCTAACTTAATCAAATGGTGGAATCTTTCACTCACATATACAAATATATATAAACATTACTATGATAAAAATAAAAAACAATAATAAAAAGTAAATAAAAACTTTCCAAACCTACTCTAGAAGATGTTCTAGGATTCTTCTGTCGACAATGCAATAATGATCAAATCGCAATTTTGTTTTTATTCACAAAAATCAAATATAGTTTATTAAAGTGTAGTTTTCAAACTCTATCATCGTATCAATATTTATAAATATGAAGGAGAAAAGAGTTTAGAGTGAAGTTAGAAAAAAAAGAAAAAAAAAAAAGCAGGATAAGTTGGTTTAGAACTTTAGATTGAGAGATGAATAATGGGCTACATGGAAAAATAAGTGAGATATTAAAAACGCAAATTATTATTATTATTATTAAGTTCAACTATCTTGGAATCAAAATTTTAATTTAAGAAAGATAATGTCAACTTAAGCATATTTTAATCGGTGAAGACATTTTTTTTTTTTTTTTTATCAAAAGATTCGTGGTAATTTATTTGCTAAGTGACGTTTGGATCTAATTTGGGAAAAACTTTATTAATTTATTTTATAAAAGATCTTAATATAGATTATTTTGTTGAAGAAAATAATATATAAAAATAATACAAACTATATTAATTTAAAAATAAATTCAAATTAATAAAAACTATATTATATAAAGAGTTGTCTTGAAATATAGAAAAATGAGCTAAATTATTTACATATTTAATTTTTTAAAAATTTATAAATAATTTGATATTTTTTCTATTTATAATAATTTCTGTTACATAAATTGGAATATAAAATGAATGAATAATTATAAAGATATTGTTGAAACATGATAGTAAATTTAAGAGATTTACTCGTAGAAATTGTATGAAAATGAAGAGAATAAAGGTGTAAGAGATAATTAAATAGAGGAGGAATGGTAATTAGAGAGGAGAGAGAGATGAGAAGGGAGAGGTGGGACCAAGAATCAAGCATGGAAGATGATGAAGATCATATGATGGGTAAGTAAGAGAAAACAGTATGATTGTTGTTTGAATAATATTAGACAAAACTCCTTGTTCAAGAAGAAACAATTACCCGGCTCCACTTTACTATATTCTTAAATATATATTTCTCTTTTTCCTCTCTTTTTTTTTTTTTTAAATATATATATATATATATATATATAAATCGCTTTTGTTTGAAATTGTCAGCAACTGAGACAGATCCTACCGAGCCCACCACCCATGACTGCCCAAAAAAAAACACATTCTCTCTCTCACAAATTTTAAAATTTTTACTTATTTATTTTTATGTTGAATGTTGAAGAGCCAAAGACCAAGAAGATTCTATTCTAATTTCTAAAACGCAGTGAAAGTGAAACAACGTCTACCCACCACCCACCTCTCTCTCACATGACCACCGCCGTTACAATATTATCATTATTATTATTATTATTATTATTATTATTATTATTATTATTATTATCCCCTAAATTATGAAACTAAAAATAGAAGAGAAAAAGGTAGCTACGCTACTACTCTACTTATTAGTTATTATTTATACATGTGTTACAATTTCTAGGAGAGACAGCCTATAGCACAGAGAGAATACGGATAAAAATGTAAACTTCTGTTGTTTTAATTCTTTAATTAAAATATGTAATTACCCCCACCAATTGCCACGTTTAAATATAATAAACACAAATTTTAA
This sequence comes from Lagenaria siceraria, assembly GCA_002890555.2. Lineage (NCBI taxonomy): Eukaryota > Viridiplantae > Streptophyta > Magnoliopsida > Cucurbitales > Cucurbitaceae > Lagenaria > Lagenaria siceraria. Next base: position 7,923,890 of record CM016484.1, read on the forward strand.
TTATTTATAAATTACAAATTAATTACCATTATTTAAAATTACTGTTAATGAAAGAGATGATAACTAATTAAATATAGAACGCGTCGGATGCATTTAAAAATGTTTTAAACATAATTTTATAGAGTGAAATTAACGAATATAATTTTTATAAATATTAGACATGAAATTTAAAAAAATAATAAATAATAAAAACAAGTAAGATATTTTTATTTTTATTTTTTTTTATATACATTTACTTATTATTTTCAACATTACTTAACAAAAACAACTATTAATATTCTACATGCGAAAAACTAATGGTTTCTTTTTAGTACAAAAGAAACTAATGAGTTTAATGATAGCTACGTACTAAAATGTTACTAATTAATTTTAAAGTGTGGATCTCCAATTGTTAAATTTTTTTAGCACAACACAATTGTAAGAGAGATTAAACCTTCCACCTCTAAAAATGATGATTATGTCAATTACGGTTGAACTAAACTCATTTTGGCATATAATTATTTACTCTAGTTTTAAGTTAATTAACGAAGACATTATTATTTTTATTGAATTTTTCAAAGACCATATTTCGTGTTTTTGCTAAAAAAAGAAAATCATTTTGATTCGAATCCCCAACTCTCTCTACTAAACAATTTGTTTATGGAAGATCTTTGAATTTCATTAATAAATAAACGAAGATTATTGTTTAAAAAACGTAAAATTAAATTGCTTATAAATGAAAAATTAATTTTACGGCCATTTAAAATCAATGTGTTACAAAATTACTTTTCATTTTTATTTTTCTACACATACTAAAATTCAACCTAAGAAAAAAGAATGGGTTTACTAAAACAGTTATTGCTTTTAAATTGTTTAGTTAAATTTGGATAGATAAAGTTGTTTACCCGACCAAATTTACTTGATTGATTTGATTTGAATTATTGATTTGACTCAATCTTTATAGTTCATACATCCCTTCATATGGTAATAATCTTTATAGTTAAGCATTACTGATTTTGATACCCTCGTCTCCTACCAAGCGTTAATTAAATATGTTACACTATCATTTAATTAAGGAACTAAATCATAATGCAAATTGCAAAATTGAAAGTAGCTAGCCACACCCTCCCTCTATAAGAACCAAGAGAATTTGAATCTTTTGAAAACGTAGAGCTCATTTGATAACTTTTCTATTTCTCGTTTTCTGGTTCTTGTTTTTTAAAAACTTGAAATGAGAATATGCTTGATAACTATTCATGTTTATTGTTTCTTAAAAATAAGAAACAGAAACAGAAACTTGTTTGTTTATTATTTTTTGTTTATCGTTTCTTGTAGTTTTTTTTCTTACCATTTTCTCTTATTTTATAGTTTAAACCTAATTTAATTATTTAAAATAAGAAATATATATAGGATGCATTGAAATATAAAAAAAAATACTTATAAAACATTTACATTATAAAATACACATAAGTCCCGATACAAGATTAATAACAAGGTTACAATTGTTTCTATCATTCATTTGATACTAAAATTCGATGTGCAATATTATTTCAAATTCAAAACATTTATTTGAAATGATATCGACTCAAATTCAATCCAATATTATTATTATGTAAATTTCGTAATTGTAAAATATTAAAGTTAACCTAAATAAATGTCTGAATAAATAAATTTATATATTGTAAAATTATAAGTTTCGAAAAACCATTAAATTTTAAATAACATTATTAGGCATATTGTAAAATTTTAAATTTAAAATTTAAATGAAATTCATATCACCTATGAAAATCAAAATAACATGTAAATCTAAATGTTAGAAATTTAAAAATTTAAAATTAAATTACCATATAAATATAAACCTTTCTTATATTTGGCCTTATTTTTAGAAACATTTCTCAAAATTTTGAAAGAAGAAAGCATAAATAATTATCAAATAAGTTAAGCTTTCGAAAAAAATAAGGAAATAGGAAGGTTCTCAAAGACAGAAAATGAATCCTGAAAGAGAAGTGGGTTTTTTGCAGGGATGTTGATATAATGTTAGTTAATTATATGGTTGGTAAAAGTATTGTGTTTTAAAATGTAATTTTGTAGAGTTGGATTTTTTTTATTCATAGGGCCATATGCATGAATTTATTTTATTACCCCAAAAAGAATCTAAATGCCGACTATATATAAAAGACAACCTCCGGCTCCTACATCTACAACCTTCTTTCTTCTGTACCTTTTGTTTTTCCTCTTACTCTATTTTGTCTCATCTTTATATAAATACTATAAAATTAAAGCCTCCCCTATTCATGTTTCTCTATACACACAACTCCCTTAATTCCGATCCACCACCACCTTTTTTCTTCACTTCCATACCATCTCTAAATGTAATTACCGACTCAATTCCACGGTGTTTCCGTCTTTTCACGTCCATTTTATTTTAACCACCTACCCTTTTTAATCTACACTCTCTCATTTCCAATCAAATACTAGATAATAATAATAATAATATATAATTACAATTAAAGATTAACATTATATTATTGATGAAAATCATGTTATTTAAGTCTGATGTGGTGATATATAAGTGAGGCCAATTAATAAATAAGATATTTTAGTTGAAATTATATAAATATCATACCATTGTGGAGGACTTGTCTTCAACGAAGAAGAAGATATATTTTTTTTGTTGAGGATCCCACATCAAAAGATTAAAAGATCAAGAGATTTTATATTTTTTTATAAGATAGATGAGCTACCTTCTCCCCTTGCCAGTTGGTTTTGAGATCGAACCTCGTGTTTTTTAATATGATATTAGAGTTCATTAAGTCCAAACATATATACGATTAAAGAAAATTGAGATCGGATCAAAAAATTGATGAATCCAAAGAAGAGACGCATTATGATCAAGATCCCATATTGAAAATATCAAGGGAACCTCACACACGCTTTATAAGATAGATAGACTATTTATCTTATCTAATATTTTCTACTCATATTTTTAAAAATTAAACAAAGTTTTGAAATTTAAAAAAATAGTAGTTTATGTTTTTAGAATTTGGCTAAATTCAGTGAAAATTATAATAAAGAAATAGAAAAGAAATGCACATGATTTTTTTTTAATTTTTTTTAAATGTTGAATAATTTTTCAACAGTAAATGCATGACGATTAACACATATATATACATAAAATAGTGACCTACAGTTCAATATTATTAGCTTTAATTTAATTAGTTGATATAAATATAAGAAAAATTTTTAAAAATAGAAAAATAAGAAAACTGTTTATACAAAATAACAAAATTTGTAGATAGTTGATAGATGCGGATAGAAGTCTATCTAAGTCTATCAGTGATAGATCAAATGATAGAAATCTATCACTGTCTATTAGTGTATTTTTGCTATTTTTTTAAAAAAAATAATTTGACATTTTTTATATGTGAAAATTTTCCTAACGAAAATTACATGAGTTATTAAAGAAACATGAAAGTTGTGTGTGTGTGGAAAATCTAAAATAAATTAGTGGAAGAAATTATATAGGCAAGAAGAAAAAAGGAGTAAAATTGGAGGGGCATTTACATAATATATACAGATGATCTGAATCCCATATGAAGAAGATCAGAGACAGACATTCTGATAATAGTTGATAGACAAGAAAATATGTAAGCTTGACTAACTGGTCCTATTATGTACCAAAACAAATCTCCCAAAATTCTCCACTGTTTTATGGGATATGACATCTCTATGTCCTAATTCTCTATTCAATAAATAAATAAACATATCCTTTTCCTTTGCCTTTATTTCATGAGAACCAAATGCTTCGAGGAAATAATACTTACATTTTTTTTTTTTTTTTATTTGGGTATTTTCCCCCTTTATTCTTCACGAATCTATCAAATAAATTCCCATCAATTACGTGTAAAGTTTGGTTGATCTAAACACACGAACTAACTTAACTCTTTTCTTTTTCCCCCTTGTATATGGTACTGGGTGTGTATTCTAAAGTTTTCAACTTGTGGCCATGCTTCAAATCAACTGAAAAAGTTTCTCTGCCCATAAAAAAATAATTATAAATTACAAAAATTTTTAACATGCCCTAACTCTCCATAAATGTGATTAAGTGCTAGTTTTGACATGATTTTTAAAATAGAAAAAAAATGCAACTTTAAATCAAATGTTAATTTAAAGTTTTAACTTGTTTATCCTTCAAATCTATGCAAATGAAAAAGAGAAAGAAGAAGGTGGTGTACTTGATAGATGTATTTCAGAATTTGACCATATGAATTAAAGAATGTCTTTAAAGTATTTGGCTTTTTATGGGGGAATCCATGAAATTATATCTTAAAATAATAAAGCCATTTCATTTTCCATGCAAAAGCTAGATTCCCCTTGAAAAGATATTAGGAGAAAAAAAAGAAAAAAAAAAGCAACTTCCTCCAATTCCAAGACTGATATATCGTTCTCTAATCTAAAGTCTCAAAAGGGTCTCCCATTGAATCAAAATATAGTTTTACTAAGCTTCTCTATTTTTCCCTATGAATAAAAAGAGAATGAATTTTAACCCCACTTTTTGAAATTACATCAAAAGCAGAGAAATACTAGCTTTGTTTTTCCTCGCCATTATCTTTTTTTGTATCTTTACCCCTCCACAAAATTCCTATCTACTTTCCCTCTACTTTTTCTTTCTCATCCCCTTTATTAAAGATACAATATTGCTGATCAATTTTCTAGCTTTAAAAACTTTAGATTTTACATAAATCTCATTTCTGAAAAATGGTACATTCTCTATGATAATTATGATGAATTATTGGGATATACATATGGAGCTCATGAATCTAAGAATTATATTAATGTCTGATATCACTTATTAATACCTTTTGCTTTTAATTGATGCAATGATGAGACCACGACAAACCCACATGTTTATAAATTTATATTCACGATAGGAAAAAGAAGACATCATAGATTTCAAGGATTTATATGCATGAACAATAAATTATGTTAAGATCATATATTATGAAAACTATAAGATTCAAATCTTGGATTATTCCTTATGATGGGGTTATCTTGATTTAATTTAAATTATAGCTTTTAAATCATTGCTAATGAATCTACTACGGTTGTTTCATTCTCTCTCTGATCCTGGCCCTCGGATTTGGAGGATTTATTAGTTTAGTTTTAATGATGATGAAGAGAGAGGGGAGAATAAAGGCTGGTTGATCACATGCACATCACAAATCAAAACTTTTTTTTTTTTTTTTTTTTTCGCTTCAACTTCTCTTCTCTTCTCTTCTCTTCTTTTGATACCGAGTGTAATGAAGATTAAAGAAAAAAGATTGTTCCCATTTATATAAGGCTGGTTCATGCTAGCTGCTTCCCCAATTCAAGGGATTCCGTGACACGATTTAGATGGCATATGGGTCCCTTTATCATCATTTTTTCTCTCTAATATATATCTTAGAATGACACATCTCGTATTTATGTTATAAACGATTATAGCTCTAGGGTTTAGAAAAATGTGCTATATAAACCCTCTGATTCTACTAACGTATCTGAAATTGTAATATGATATTTTCTCTCTAAATAATAAATCACTCTCCCCTCTACTTGTAGACGTAGTTAACATATTGTTAGTGAATCACGTAAATCTCCGTGTCAATTTCTCTACTCTTTATATTTTTTTGTGTTTTTTTTATTGTCGATTTCTAATGGAAAACCCTCTCATTCCAACTACACTCCAAAGGGGTATTTTATTATCTCCTACCCCTTCTTTTTCACATTCGTTATTATTGGCTGTTAACATTAACCTAAACCATTTTGTGGTGGAAGTGAGATAATGTTTAAAAATGAACTTTGATTAAAAAAATGAGACTGTGAAAATTCAAATCCATAGACTTTGAGGTTAATTAAAAAGTGAAAAAAAATGAGACTGTGAAAATTCAAATCCATAGACTTTGAGGTTAATTAAAAAAGTGAACTTATCAAAGACTTTTTGAGGGTAATGAAAGATATTTTACCTTAAAATCGAGTGTTAAATTAACTGAATTTTCTAATTGAACCTAATTTTACAAAGAAATAAAAGTTTTGGGATTTTTTATTTTTTTTTTGGGACGAGACAGGCTATCTTGTTTAGAGAATTTAAAAAAAGAAAGAAAAGATGAGTTAATTTGGAATAAGCCATGTATCTGCAGAGAAGTACGATGTGAAGTTAATTTGATGAGAAACCAAATGTAGACCTCTAAGTTGTCTTTTCTTCTTCCGTCTGTCACCTTCCAAGAACATAGAAAGAAGTCCATGAATATTCAGATCATTCGTAAGATTCGTTGCATTTAGAAAAATAAAATTATTAGAATGGCAACAACGAAGATGGAATATGCTCATTTCAAACTTTTGAATCTGATCGTCAGTAATTAATTTGTCGGATCATTACCTAACCTAGTTTGTCTTTGTTCCTCACTCACAATATTTTCTTAATTTTCTAATCTAAGGATAAAAAATAATTTCACCACTGACCGTTGCCAAATCCGGGCAATGAAATTACTTTCAGATATTTGGTAATTTTGTGAATATATAAGAGATTAAGAAGCATGAGAAGAGCAGGGGTGGTTTAATTTAATTGAATTTAATAGAAGAAACAGAAATGCAAATGGGTGAGAGGAGGAACAATCACATCGTTGAAGTTGACGCTTAACTAACCATGGCGAAAGGCTGATAAGTGTTGCAGAGCTTCAAATTCTGTGGAAGACCACCCATGCCGGGGAACTGCCAATTTTCATTTTTAAACAACTTTTCAATTTCCAATGTTATTTTCCAATTTTATTATTATTTTATTTTAAAACAAACCTACTCAAGTGATATTTTGTTATATTTTAAAAACGGCTTAGTTAGAGTAAATATATATAAAAAAAAAGAGGCCTATTATGAATTAAAATAGAAAATAGGGATTGAATATTGAAAGATGATGTTTGTGTGGATTTGAAATGAATAATGTTGAAGTAGAGTAGAGAAGTAGTGGAGGTTGGGTTTTCTATTTGATTATATAAAGAGTTTTATGTATGTGTATGTGTATGGTTGTTTGGATTTTGGAAAGGCAATTGCAAATTGTAAGGGGGAATCAAAATCCAAAGAAGAAGACAAAACAACAAGGTTGTTTCTTCTGTCTTTGTGTTGGCAACCTCTTTTGTCTGACTCACTGACCATCACAGTAAGAAAATAAACTGCATGCTGATGCTGCCTTGTTTATGATGCAAATCCTATCTTATCTTTTCCCTCTCTTCTTTCTCTCTCTAAATCATAATTTCCATCTTTATAATACTAATCACATGTTCATTGCAGCTTTTACAAAAAAATTAATCCTGTATTACTCTATTACTCCTAGTAATTTGTAATTAATACTAACTCCTTCCTCTCTTAATTATTTTACTTGTTTTCTTAACCTTATTGTATTCTACGTCACACACCCTATTTCTAATTTTTTTTTTTTTTTTCTTTTTGGAGATTTTGGAAGCGGCATATTTTGGTTAATTGAGTTCATTTCTTTTTCACTAAAGACACGTGACTTTGTCTTTCTGTTTTGTATGTATCTTGTAATAAATAATTTAAACTCACGACACTATTTAATTAAAAAAAAATGCAAAAACCAACTATATAATTCGACTATATAAGCATATGATCCCAGTCCACACGAGTCAGCTGAGATGAAGTATTAGTTCTCGACGAAGAGTTTAGTGCTTCAAATTTCCTATAAACTAAATAATAATATTTTTTTAAACATAATTCTAAAGGAGCGAGATTAGTAGATGTACCAACTCCACAAAGTAGCACCAATTAAATTACATTTCATAATCTTGTGCTTGAAGTTCTATGGAGTGTGGACTAAGATGAAGCAAGAGGGGCTCTACGGCTTAGGAATAGACGGGTGAAAAATCCTTTCCAGCCGAGACCATATCTCAAACGAGACCCTACGATACAAAACTAAGGGGTCCACATTTTCGTTATGCTTTTTACAAAGCACACACCAGTTTGAATTCAAATACATATTAGGGTAGCGCTAGCGAATTTGACACTTTTCAAGGGTATTGAGACTTTTATGCATCTTCCACCAAATGAAAATTTTGCATTTCTTTTAAAGAAGAGTTGTACATAGATAGGGTTGGCAACAAGACGGGGCGGGGTAGGACTAGAGATGCACTCCGTCCCCGACCCCGCCCCAACTAAGTGTCAAACATCTACACTTTGATATATATATATATATATATAAGAATTTCCAAGAAGTAAATTTAATTTCGATATTTTCAACCATCAAACTCCAAAAAGAGTGTGTTTTAGGATCTTCTCCGATCCCAAAAGCATGCCCGAATATTGTATAGGGAGAGGCGTAGACTGACAACCCCATATCGACTCGGTCTTCCTAGTGAGAGTAGGATCAAAACATTGATATAGGAAATAGAAGACTTGTGTAAATTGACTTTCAGGCCTAAAGCAAATTTGAACACGTTGATAATATTGTAAAGATTCTGCAATTTATCCTCGTCGGTCTTGGATAACATAAGAATATCATCAATGAAAAGGAGATGCGTAATATGTACAGACCTGTTTTCATATGGTGAAACTAGCAATGAGATATTGATCCTTCTGTTGGACAACCTCCATTAAATTCGATAGGTAATCCATAGCAAGGACGAATAGGAAAGGAGAAAGAAGATCACCCTGTCTTAGCTTGAATATAACCCCTAGGTTTGCCATTCAAATGGACCAAGTAGCCAACCGATGAAATACAAGATCTAATCCAGCTGATCCAACGCTTAGGAAATCCTTTTCAATATCTAGTTTGATGATGAAGCCGTTAATCTTACTACATTCTCAATAATCGATGGTCTTGTTAGCAATAATAATCGGATCAGTGATTTGCCTACACTAGACGAACGTAGATTGGTTTAGTTGATGCAATCGTATAAGCCAAAACCATTTTTAATCTCTCAACCAAGACTTTAGCCAATATTTTATAAGTGCTAGTGGTGAGACTTACTGGCCTAAAGTAAGAGACAAAACATCTATTTAGGTTAAGCAATGTTTGTTTCATTTATCGCCTTGTTCATGATACAAATCGAGAAAACAAATTTTGGAACATGCTCATGAAATTAGCTTTGAAGATGTTTCAGAATTTTTTTTAAAAGAATTCGATCGTGAATCCATTGGGACTAGGTGCTTTGTTGTTGCCAAGGAGATTAATGCAATTGAAGACTTCTACTTCAAAGAAGGGAGCAATGAGATTGCATGCTTAAGATTCCAGAATAATTCTCCAATTGAGATTATCGATGAGCATCGAGACATCAAATCCACCTTTGTAAACATCAGTAAAGTAATCAAGGAAAGCTCTTTCAATATCGATGTCAGTGAATTGGCTAATATTATTGAAATCCTGAATTTTGGAAATAAAGTTGAAGCGCCGACGAGCCAAACAAACTTAATGAGAAAATACAGTGCTCTCATCCCCTTCGTTTAACCAATTAAACTTGGCATAATTGTCTCCATTTATGAGTTTCTATGAGAATTAGGTTTGCAGATGCAGATTTGCTTTTAACATAATGTGTTGTAGAATATCACTCTCGTAAATAATATATTGCTCCTCCTTAGCATCTAGTTTTCAATAAATAATAATAATAATAATCCCACCTCTCTAGTTTTCAATTTTAACAATAACATTTTAATTAAGTGTATGAAATTGTTGTAATTATAGCATAATATGACGTTGCTTTAAGTCACTTTTAAATATTCCTTCAAAAAGAACATTTTATTGAAAGACCTATGTGAGAAGCATACAACATAGAATCCAATTAATATAATAACATATACTTACGTGTAATTAATTATATCTTCAAATTTATATAAATTTTGTTATGATTCAATCCAAATGACTAATAAAGTTAGAACGCATAACACATAACTAAATGGTAGCATTATGTCAATTCAAAAGGATAGCTATCCAAATTCAAAGGTTTACTATTTGAACCCTTGTCAACTTATGAGAAGCTGAAATAATATTTAATTTGTCCACTCGGATATGGAGTAATTTTTTTAATATGGGAAATTAGTGCTCCATTTGTAACAACTTTTTTTATTTTTCGTTTTCTATTCTTAAAAATTATGCTAGTTTCTTCGCATTTTTTTGGGTAATTTTTTTACTTTTTAAGTATCTTGAATAATAATATACCAAGTTTTAACCATGCATCATGCTTATCATACAAACCTTCACTTGAAATTGAAGTGAGCATAACTCAACTAATGTACTGTATGTATTAATAATCAAGAGGTTTATGATTCGAATCTCCTACCCTATTATACTAAACGCTCGAAAAAGGACGAATATCAATTTATATCTCTAAACTTTTGGAGTTGTACCAATTTAAACTCCAAACTAATAATGGTATAAATTTAAACTCTGAATTTTCATAAATGTGTCAATTTAAACTCTGAGCTTTCATAAGTGTATTAATTTAAACTATTCATTATATTTTATTTGGATACACTTATGAAAGTTCAGAATTTTAATTTGATATACTTATGAAAGTTTAAGGTTTAAATTGATATACTTATAAAAGTTGAGAGTTTAAATTGATACCATTATTAATTTGGGATTTAAATTGTCACATTTGTAAAAGTTTATAGTTTAAATTGATACAATTATTAGTTTAAAACTTAAATTGCTATAATTTCAAAATTTAAGGATATAAATGGATATTTGTCAAAAAACAAAATTAACTCTTTCTTTTAATTGTTATTAGATTCCGATTAGAAGCGACAGAATAATGGGAGGCTGAAAGCCATAGTTGGGGGTTCCATTATTGTGCTAATCAAAGGGCACTGTTGGAATAAAAGCAAAGTTTGTTTGTTTCTACAACGTGAATGGATGCATCTAATCCAAGATTTTTCATAAATTACGTGTAAAGTTAGGTTATTATTTGACATATAAGTTAATTTGAATGGGACTTTGGATTTTATTTACAACTCATGAATGCCTCTAAACTAATCAACTTTAAGCCATACGTCAAATCAGGTGACAAGTTTGCTTTTGCTTAAAGAAGAAAAATCAAAGATTTATTTGATGTATAATTTTCTTTTTAAGCACGCATATACTACGTATTATTATTATTATTATTTAAATAAGCATATAATACGCATATTAGGCTAAACGACATGCATGCACTAGCACTATATATATTTACAATTCATCACAAATTTATTATAAATTATTTATCATTCCTTGAATTTCCACCACTAAGTAGATGGTTGGATTTGGATATCTATTTTGCCCAAAAGTCATGAGGTAAAAATAAATAACATACATCTTTATTTGAAAGTTAATTGACAATTACAAGAGTAATTATTTATCTTATAAACCATCATGAATTAACTTAGTGGTAGTGGGAACATCCAAAAAGAGCCAAAGGGCTAAGGGATTGTGGGTTCAATCCATAGTGACCACCTACCTAGAATTTAATATCTACGAAATTCGATTGAATGAATAATATTTTTATGATCATTTGAATATAATTAGGTAGAAAAATGATTTTACAAGTTTGAAGGGTTGAATTTTAGTTCTTATACTTTCAATAAAATTTAAATTTAGTCTTTATTACTAATTTTTAATTTTTTTTATTATTTATTTCCATTTTTATTATAAATTTTGAAAAGAGCTGCTTTTAAATATAGCAAAATGAGCTAAAATATTTATGAATATAGTAAAATGTCACTGTCTATCATTGTTAGACAATGACATTTGCTATAAATATTTCCAGTAGTTTTATCATTTAAAACAATTACTCTTTTGAAAACATATTTATATGTTGTATTTTATTACATAAAAATTATTATTATTAGCATTTAACCAATTTTGATAAAAAGAATTAAACTGGAGGGACTAAATTTGAGTTTTATTATTGAGATTGAAGGGATTGAATCCCACCACGGAAGGAATAATCGCCATTATTTTGATTTTGGGAAGAAGAAATCATACATAATAAAAAAAAAAAACAGAACTTATAGAGAACATAATGTTTTTCTAAAAGGCTAAGCATAAAAGTAAGGTTGAAGAAAAATACTTTTGAAGACTGTCATCAATTCTTCTCCTAGTCTTTTCCAATAAATGAAAATCTACCACTTCTTCTTTAAGAACGTCTTCGAAAGGTCTTCCTTGCTATATTCTTTTGGAAAGAACCGACTTGTAGTAGCCTTCTTTTTGAAAGACGGAAGAAAAAGAATTTTAGCAGAGTTTTTTCTCTGCGTAAAATTGAGAGAGAGAATGAGATTTTGCAGAATAATGAACCTCACGTAGAATACAGACCTTCTGTGTTTTTGGTCGGCGGAAGAAGTTAGGTTTTTTTTAAAAAAAATTAATAAATTCGGGTCTTTTTTGATGCCTAATAAAAGCGTCGAAAAAGACCCTCTTTCTCGATGCCTATAATTGGAGTCGGGAAAGACACTCTACCCCGATGCCTGAAAAAGAGTGCATCGAGGTAGACTTTTTGGAATCGGTTTTCAAGATACCTATCTCGACGCTTCAAAGCAAGCATCGGGATAGGTACCCTTTCCCGATGCCTGACTAGAATGGCGTCGGAAAAGACCATGTGCCGACACTTGTGTTGGCGTCGTCATAGACAATCTTTCCCGACACCTCTTTTGGCATCAACAATAGTGGCATCGATAGAAATTGTTTTCTTGTAGTGATCCTGGTGCATTATCTTATCCCACCTCTTCTGTATCTTTATTAAAAAATATTTGAGATTTATTGAAAATACACCTACTAAAATTGGACATTTGAAAATATAGAGACAAATTTTAGGTGGAATGTGTAAGGCTTGTGAATGGTAAAGTTTGGTAATTTTTAAGGTTTTGTAGAGTTAAATCACCGTTAGTTTAAGTTATTAGGATATGTGACATATATTTCTACTCATATGTTACAATCTCTTTTTTTTCCCCCTTTTTTCTTTTTTCCTGAAAGAGTTACTATCTTATTTGTTAAGTGTATCACTATGTGTGATAACATTCCATTTTTAGTATGTTACGACGTGAAAAACTCTAGTCATGAGAAAATTTTGAGGTCTTTAAGGATACTAGAGAGATGAACCAATGGATTTTCATTTTAGTTTAATAATTTATTTTTCCATTGATATTTTATTGAGAAAGTTTTAAAAAAAGAAAAATAAGGTAAACTATTTACACAAAATAACAAAATTTTTAAACAGTTGTGATAGATGCTGATAGAAATCTATTAGGATCTATCAGTGATAGAAATGAATAGAAGTTTATCACTGATAGACATTGATAGACTTCTATCAATGTCTATCAGTATTTTTTTTTGCTATTTTATGTAAATAGTTTGCCATTTTTTTTATTTGTGAAAATTTTCCTATTTTATTTTGGAGAATTTTTAAAAATAGAAAAATAATGGAAACTATTTACACAAAATAGCAAAATTTTAAATATTTGTGAAGTCTATGAGGATCTATCATTGATAGATGCTGATAGAAGTCTATCAATGTTTATCAATGGTTTTTTGCTATTTTCTGTAAATAGTTTGACATTTTTTCTATCTGTGAAAATTTTTCTTGTATTTTCGTGTTTGCCTTTATAACTAAGAAACTCGTAACAAATATTTTTTTTCTAAGAAAAAAATCAATTTCTATCCAAAATTTGGACCATGGTTGAATTAAAACCTCATAAACTAATAATTGTATCTAGTTAAATCATAAACTTTTATAAGGAAATTAATTCAAGTTTTTTATTTGTAATTTATAAGTATTTTTACTACTTGATACTATTGAAAATCAATTCAAAATCATCCCAATAAAATTATTATCTTCTCAAAATTCTTTCAGGAATAAAAAATCATCTAAGTCTATCTAAATAAGTACATAAAAATAGAGAAAACTGAGATCAATGAAAAGAACCACTACTATTCCTATATTTATCTCTAAGTTGCATTTCTTTTAACAAAATATTAATAGAAGGAGAGGTCGGTAGATACACCAAAATATCTCTAAGTTATATTAATCCTTGCATTTTAAAGAAGTCGACCGCATGATAAAGTTTGTTTTATTAAATTGATTGGATGAATTTAGTTTGGAAATTAGAGATATAAATTGTTGTTTATATTTATTACACACAAATTCCTTACTTTTTTTTTTTTTTAAGGAAACATTCATAAAGCAACTCAACAAAAACCAACAACCACCTTAGAAGAACAACTGAGGTACAGAAAAAGCTCAGCCCATGGTCTTCTTCATAGAAGGAAGAAGAGAAAATTAATTCCCAAAACAACAAACAAGATTTCTAGACACAACCGCTTAACTTAGGATGTCAGTTAGTGTGAATTCTTCTTTTGACAATACTCCGTTGATTTTTCATTATTTTTTTCTATTCATTTCTGCTGTGCACTTTTGCTAGAAGATCGGTAATTAAATTAGTACCTAAAATTAAAAAGTAAAAACCCAATATGAAAGTGTGAGATTGGAGTCAAATGAAAAGATTCTGTCTTGAGAAAGGAGAGTTTTGTATGTGATGATAATAATGAAAGAATTTGGTTTTAATTTAAAAAAAAAAGAAGGCTGCTTCAGCAACTCCAAGACTTTGATATTCATCTTTCTCTAAAATCAAAAGTGCCAAAAGGAGTTTCCTATTACCAAAAATTCAAGGCTAAAGAGTAAAAAGAGAAATCTACTTGGGGGCTTCTACACTTTAAAAGAGAGTGAAAGCATATATACACAACTACGACTTGTTTGTGTGATATATATATATATATATATATATATATTATTCTTTTTCAAACACCACAAGATTACTTACACTACATTCTCTAAATTTTTCAGCAGTCAACTTAAAATTACCTCTAAAAAAGGAAAAACAAAAATCTCATTCACATCCATCAATGCTCCTAAATTCAAGGGACTTCGTTGGCTATAGGGCCCCTTCCCCTATCATGTTCCCTTAAGCTAATTTAGCTTTGAGTAATTAAGAATGTACAGACTGTTATGGGAATAAAAACCAATTATATGGAAGAATCTTAATCGTCTAAGTTGTTTGGCAAAACAAATTATTTACTAATAATTTTTGGATTTAGATCACATTTTTATATATCAAAAGTTCGTTTGAGTTATATGGACTTTGATAACATATTGAAGAAATATGAGACCTCATCTCAAAATCAATAGACTATATGAAAAATAATTCATGTATTTTATAAAATAGCTTAAACTAAACAAAACAAAATTAGTTGCCATTTAAATCATATAAATTTTGAGTAATAATTATATTATAATAAACAGTAAAAATTAAAGGAAAAATTTTCACCAATAGAAAAAATGTCCAACTATTTACAGAAAATAGCAAACCCGATAGAAAAATGTCCAACTATTTAAAAAAAAAATAGAAAAAAAAAACACGGACAAATTTCTATCCGCAAACAATTATTTTAAAATCTATATGAATGGGAAACTAAGCCAAAATGTGCTTAAAAGTGGATATGGAAGTTGAGTTTAAAATGGGTGGATAGAAGATGGATGTGGTGAGTAGAGTGATGTAGGGTAGCAAACATGCATCATGGTGGGGAGGTTTAGATGGGACTAATGATTCTTCTTTGCTGCCCTACACCATCATGCTATTGCTAACCTACGTCCAAATCTAACACCCTTTATTAGGGCATAACTCCCGTGCCAAGTTCGATCGGTAAGTCTTTTTCTTTCTTTCTTTTTTGAAAGGGATATTAGAGGTAGAGAAATTAGTAAGTATACCAAAATATCTCAACTAGGTTAATACATTCTCTAACACTCTCATCACACACTTTGACACACATGTCGGCCGATTTGTAAGTTTTAATTTTTTAGGTATGTTTTTTCTTTTTATAGCTTGTGTTGTGGGGAGATTTGCACATGGGCCATTGTAATTAAGGGTTATGAGCCCTTTGTAATTAAGGGTTTTGGGGTTTTGAAGCGATCAAGTGAAAGTGGTAAAAAAAAACAATTTTGTAAATTATTTTCTATCATTGTAATCTTTAAATTTTTTATTCATAGAGATTTTGCAATAGATATTGAAATAGAGGTTTAATCTAAAGTATAAAAGGTGAGAACATTCAATCTGGTGTTTAATATATAAATTTATTTATGAACTCTAAAAATTGTGTAATAAGTTTTGAACTTCCAATTATATCATTTAATCTTGTTTTTATTGCTGTTCATGAGGTACCTTCAAGTTGATGGAAATCATTTATGCGTTTGGTGGATCTTTTTGTTTCTTCATTTTGGTTTTTGTTTTAAAAAAGTTTCTAGGAATAATTATTACTAATGTAAATAACATCCATCTAAATCTCCACAAACAAAAGCCTTTTAAACAATTCAATCAGTTCAAACATAAAGTTTTTCAAACATCTATATGCCTTAATAAATCCATTTCAAATATCTCTTTAAAAATTAAAGTCTTAGGTTCATTCATTATCCGAGATCTCATTAAAAAAATTATTGAATAAATTTAATAGATAATTATCAAACAAGTTTTATTCTTAAAATTTAAGCAATAAAACAAAAAAGAAAAAAAGAAGCAAAGACATTATCAAATAGTCCTAAAGTAAACGAGATGTAAATTGAAAAGGGAGGATAATTTTCATAGAAGATAAGGTTATTATTTGAAGAGTTTAAGAGATTATTGAAAAAAGAAAAAAAGAAAAAACTAAGGAGAGATGAAGCGTTTAAGAAGGAGGATATATAGCATACAAGATGGGGTTTTGAAAAAGGAGCTTTAACTGTGTGAAAAAAGAATGTATTTGGTTTGGAGTCAGAAATTTTAAAAAAATAAAAATAAAAAAGTGGAGCATAAGAAAGAAAGAAAGAAAAGTAGATAGAAAGTGGAAGAAGGGAAGTCACAGCAGCGAAGCAGAAACCCCACAAAAAGAAAGAAAATGTGAAAGGGAAAAACAGCTTTATAGGGGGAATAAGGGAATGGGATTGGATGATTAAATTGAACGAACCCAACCAATATTTCAATAATTCCAAAAAAGCTTCCACTTTGCCTACCCCTTACCTTCTTCCTAAATGCATATTTCAATAAATTAAAAATATTGCCAATTGCTGAATGCTGCTCATGGATCTTGGTTTAAAGAAAATGCACTTACATAACAATATTTACACTAACATTAATATATATATATATATAGCTCAATTAGTATAAAATATATATTTGAAAATTAAACTTTATAAATTTGCACACTGCAACTGAAACAAATAATAATAATAATAATATCATAGAAATGCAATCATGGATGAAGCATATTCACTTTCCTCTTTGTCATCGCTTTTTAGGGCATCATTAGGAAAAACTTCATCCTATCTTCTCTCTTTCTTTGTTGTGTGTGAGACATCTAAATTCACAAGAGGAAAAAAAAAAAAGAAAAAAAAAAAAAGAAAAGGCATTCCTTTTCTTTTGTATATACCTTCCACTCTACTTTTCTTTTCTCTTAGCTAAATTTTGCTTCTCATGCTTTACCAATTGGTTCTCCTTTTGAATCAATTGCCCTTTTTCATTATATCTTTACTCACCATTTTGTTTAATGGTTGTTTCCAAATATAGAAAAATAAACCAAATTATTTACAAATATAGAAAGATTTTATTGTCTATAAGCGATAGACAACGATCAAATTCTATTACTGGAGCGAAAGACAACGATAGAAGTCTATCGCTCAAGCAATAGAATTCTATTGTGATCTATCTCTAATAAATAGTAAAAATTTTCTATATTTGTAAATGGTCTAATATTTTTTTTTCTGTTTATAGCAATTTCTTTTTGTTTAATCTAATTTTTAGAAATATTAATTTTCAAAATATTGGTCGATTATTATTTTTTAAAAAAATTATAGCTCCTTTAATAGGAGGTTTTTTTTTTGGGAAAGTTTTAAAAATAGAAAAATAAGGTAAACTATTTACACAAGCCAAATTTTTAAATAGTTGTAATAGACGCTGATAAAAGTCTATCAGGATCTATTAGTGATAGAAATGATAGAAGTCTATCACTGATAGATGCTGGTAGAAGTCTATCAATGTCTATCAGTATTTTTTTTTGTTATTTTATGTAAATAGTTTGACATTTTTTTTTTATTTGTGAAAATTTTCCTTCTTTTTTTTTCCCTTCCTCCTAATCAATTATAAGTTTATTTTCTTATTCTAATTTATTTTTCTTGTTTCCAATTATTTAGAAATATATGGACTTATTTGGTTGACAATTCATATTTTGTTTTATGTTTTTAGATTCACTTAGTTAAACAAAGATGTGTTTCGCATATATCCTCAATTTTGTTTTTGAAAAATTATTTGAATTATGTGATCATAACTATGCAAATTCTAAAAAGAACATTTTTATGTTTTCATTATATTCAAATTTTGAATTTTGAATTTTAAAATATGGAATTATATTAAATAAAGATAAAAATGGTTAGAAATAGAGTGTATCATGCTATAAACTCAATTCATTTTTAAAATAAAAATATGTATTATGTAATATATTATAAACTATATAATATTATAAAATCATAATTATACAAAAAAATTTGGAAAATTTTCACAGATAGAAAAAATGTTAAACTATTTACAGAAAATAAATAAAAAATTACTGATAGACTTCTATCAGCTTCCATCAATGATATACTTCTATTATTTTTATCACTGATAGACTGATAGACTTCTATCAACGTGTATCACAACTATCTAAAATTTTTGATATTTTGTGTAAATAATTTCCCTATTTTTCTATTTTTAAAAATTCTCCAAAATTTTTAGTGGATAACTAATATATAACTAAAAAAAAATGTATCTAACATTTTCCTTCTCATGCAATATCCCAATCAAACAAAGATTTTAGGGCTGTTTTAAAAAATGGAAAAAATATTAAATTATTTACAAATGTAGAAAAATTTGAGTGTCCTATTAGCGATAAACCGAGATAGACTTCTATCACTCAATGGTAGACGGTAAAATTTTACTATATTTAAAAATAATTTGATACTTTTCCTATTTATAATAATTTCTCAAGATTTTATTATTATTATTGTTAGTATTGTTGTTGACCTGGTACAAACAAATGAAATTCAACGGAATATGGTACATAGTGGCTTGGGTAAAGGTGAGGATTGGCAGGCCACGAGGATCGGCCCAGTTATAGGAAAATTCATAATTCGGCCCGATAGAGCCTGTACGACAAGATGGGCCTGGCTTTCCCTCCACAATTAGTAGGTCTTTCTTCATGTTGGGCCGAATTAGCACAACATTGGGCCTAGAGGGGATCAGAACAGAATTTCCGAAGAGTTGAAGGGCCGTCGAACAAAATTGACGAAAAGTTTGCCAAAATTTCCAGCAGTCGCGTGTTGGTGTTGACAAGCTATCTACTTGATCTCCACCCTCTTTCCCTTCCTTCCTCCGTTTCTCTCTCGGGGAATTCATCGCTTCATGGCTCTACCTCAGAATCACTACCAACAACAGTATCAATCCCAACAGCAACATCAATCTATTTCTTTTCGGTAATTCTTCTTCTTCCCCGCAATGTAAAACCACAATTTTTGTTTTCTTTTAAAACCCTAGCGATTTCCTCTTTTCACTGAGTTTCGATTCTTTTAATTTTGCTTTCCGTATCTAATTGCAGCAACTTGTACATTGCCGATGGTCATGTTTCTCAACCGATCTCCTATTTCAACTCCTTCAATTTGCAGGATCATTCCCAGCATCCTCCCTACGTTCCTCCATGTAATTTTTCTTTTACTTTCTTTGTTTCTTTTCTTTTATAATACGTCTTTCTTTCTTTCTCTCACCTCGCTGTTCTCCTGAAATTTTGGGTTTTGGGGAATTTCAAAGCTGTAATATTTTTTGCTGGTTTGTTGGTATAGCATTTAAAGAAAAACGCTATTTCTTCCCATAATAGTTGATTATTTTGTTCGATTGTTTTAAAGACTTCGGACTTAATTTTCGTTTTTTTTTTTTTTTTTTGTACATTGACTGCCTCTGCTCATTTGTTGTCTGGATGAGTTTCATGTGCTTCTTATTTTAGACTGACATTTTGTTTCCTGCATGTATTTTCTGTTATTCTAGTTAATGTAGTCGGGTTTGCACCAGGTACAGCTCCTGGTCAGGATGGTAGTGATGGAGTAGCAGATTTACACTGGATGTATGGCATTGAACCCAAGAAGAAAAGATTGAAAGAGCAAGATCTTTTTGAGAACAATTCCCAAATATCATCCATTGATTTCTTGCAGCAACGTCCAGTTTCGACTGGACTGGGTTTATCGCTTGACAACACCCGTATGGCTTCGACAGGAGACTCGCCATTGGTTTCTCTTATAGGTGATGACATTGATCGTGAATTACAGCAACAGGACGAAGATATTGAGAAGTTCCTCAAAGTTCAGGTCTGGATTAGCATACTGTTATAACAATGGATATATAATACTATAGAGTATATACCGAACTGGAAATTAGGAGACAAGTGAGGGTACTCAGACTATTTGAGAGGTCTGAGTCTGTCCTTCAACTAACTAATTAAGTACTACTTCTATTACATTCTTTGCATCATAAGTGAAGGCCTTTCTGAGCTTAAGCATGCCTCTTTAAGAAACAGATGTTTGCACGAGGTGCAAAATTCTGACGTAGCTGGGTGGGTATACGAGTATACCATAAAAAAGAAGTATAATTTCACAATCAGGTGTACATTTTTTCATTTATGCTTATTCTAACTACTCAACCCGAGGGTCCTAATCTTCCTCGATACGAAAGATACCCTTCTGATGCATACTAACTTATCATTTTAATTTTCCCTATTTACTTAAACAGAGGTTTACTGATTCTATAATATAGTCGTCTTCAATTATTTTTCTGCAGAACATTAAAATTAGTGGCTTGTTGTATGTTGAACATATTTCTTAGTAATCTTCATGGTGTTCTGATGAAAGATGCAGTAGGCTTACCATGAAGTTTGGTTCTATGTATTGGCATGCTTTACTCTGGTTATTTTCTCCTTTTGGACTGATGCGAAGTGTTGGTTCTCCAGATTTGGAGCTTGGCCATGTATTATTTAAGATGCTTTTGAACAATTGTCTTATCATATTTTTTTAATCAAGAGTGCCCAAGTATGTGGACATACCCTCTACTAATCACACAGGATAACTTCTTAATCCTACAATATATGATTTGAAAAAATCATAGGGTATTTAATTTTTTAAATCTATAGTTACCTTAGTTTTAACCGATTTTATAGATATTGGAGTTTAGCTTACTATTCTGAGCATTGGACCAATCCTTCACGGTTGTCTTATCAGGGTTATATTTGTTTTTGAGTTTGGGTTTAAATTGTCAGGGAAGTTACAATGTTACGATCATGGTTCTTGCCTTTACCATGTGGAAGCAAATTTTAGTGTGTTCCTTTTAGGCTCTTTAATATTGATCCTTCATTTGTAGAAATATTGGTAGAAAATTTTCCATGTTTTGTATTGCCATTTGTTTCTGTACCATTACACTAATTTGTCCATGTATTAACACCCACCCACCCCCCCCCGGTGTTTTCTTGTTGGTTTAATAGTGATTTCCTTTGCCTTTGTTTTGTAAATTCCACTGTGGTTTTGTTTGAGATGTTGAATGACTACAAGAATACGTCCATAGCTGTTTCATTAGTGTGTGGGTCCTGAATTAACCTTTTTTTAGTATAATTTTTAAGCATATACATTCATCCTCTAAGCCTCATTCTATTCATAGGGTGACAGGCTACGACATTCCATATTAGAGAAGATCGAAGCAAATCAACTCCAAACTCTCTCAATTGTAGAAGAAAGGATTATTAAAAAACTACGAGAAAAAGAAGCCGAGGTGGAGTGTATTAACAAGAAAAACATCGAGCTCGAACAGCGAATGGAGCAGCTGTCAGTGGAAGCTGGTGCTTGGCAGCAGCGGGCTAGGTATAACGAGAATATGATCACAGCCCTGAAGTTCAATCTTCAGCAGGTGTATGCTCAAAGCAGGGATAGCAAGGAAGGATGTGGGGATAGTGAGGTTGAAGACACTGCATCGTGCTGTAACGGTCGGTCACTTGATTTTCAACTGCTTCGCAGCAACAGCAATGATATGAAGGAGTTGATGTACTGTAAGGCTTGCAGGGTTAATGAAGTGTGCATGCTTTTGTTCCCTTGTAAGCATCTGTGCCTGTGCAAGGATTGCGAAAGTAGGCTTACCTTTTGCCCTGTGTGTCAATCCTCAAAATTCGTAGGAATGGAAGTTTATATGTAAAGGGATGCTTTGTGAACGACCCAAATATATGCTAAATTCATATACACTTCTCTTGTGATAAATATGTACTTGATTCCCTCAACTTCTTCTATGTTATACACATTTCATAGAGCTGTCATACGATTTATGACTTCACATCTTGATATTGATTTGTATATTAACTACTTTTCATTTATAGATAATACACAAATGTTTATAGAAATTAAATGAATCTGTACGTTGAAGGTGAGGTTGGTTTTTGTTTTTGTTTTTTTTTTTTTTTTCAAAAAAAAGAAAAAAAGAAAAGAAAAAGAAAAATGCTGTAGAAATATTTCTGAGCAGTCTTTATATCTTCAATAGAAAATACAATGTTGAACTTACATTTCAAAAAATAGCTGTTTATGTTCTTATCGCGACAGATTCATTATAGTTTTTTGGGGGATGAAAATAACGATTACAATAGAAATAAGGGAAAATTAATTCTAGGTAAGTGTATCAATTTACACTCTCCATTTTGTTTTGTTTGAAATTTTTTTGTGCGAAACTTATGATTGTATTCATTAAACTGCTAAACTTTCATAAATGAATCAATTAGTCTCATAGTCAAAATTTCCTTTTAGAATTGTCAGTGCATTTACTTTAATCGTTCATTTTGTAAAATCGATGATTTTCAAACATAATTATAAGGAAGGATCTAAATTGATCGACTTAAGAAAATTTAAGAGTTTAATTGAGTCAAACTATAAATTTCACACAATATCAATAGAACAAAATCTGAAGAAGAGTATAAACTAATAAACATATGAAAGTTCATAGTTTAAATTGATACAACTCTAAAGTTTAAAGGTACAAATTGATATTTGTCATAGAAATAATGGTTCCAACTCCAAAGAGAGGCTGAAATATGTTTTGTAATCAAGAAAGAATTTTGCAGCGTTGGTTTTGAAAGAAATGGAGCTTTGTAACAACACAAGGAGTCGAACATAAAATATAAGGTTAAGAAAAATTAATAATAATAGACAGAGGTCAGAATGGATCAATTTCTTTTACTCATCACAACTAGTAGAGGTTTACATAAAATTCTATAATTAACAACTAGCAACGATTGACAAAATTGGATTTAAGAAAAAAAATTACATAAAACATACTACTAATACCCATTAGTTAGAGTAATTGCAATGAGTAGCACTTTTAAGGTTAATAATAAAGTGCAAAACAATTGCAAATATAGCAAAATTATAAATTGATAAACGTTGAAAGCTAGATCAATATTTTATTATATCTGTAAATGTTTTTGCATTGTGCTATATTTGGTTAGTATTTTGGACTTGATTGCTATATTTGTAACGGCTACTTATAGTTAACTAGATGAATATGCATTACTAAGAAACTAAGCTCCATTTATTAATTACCTAATTATTATACAGAGTAACATCAAAGTTTTGTTTCACTATAATACTTAAAAGTTCTCACTCATAGATACTAAGAACAAGCATATCTATATCATCAAATTTATGTAATAATAATAATAAGCTAAGAAAAGTGCCAACATGTAGCCAATTCAATCCTTATGCAGAATAGGATTCATAATAGATCTTCATTGAAATCTATGGAATTCAACGTGAGGGACAATCAGAAGAATTTAAGAGGTGATCTGCTAAAGGCTGATCTGAAGAGTTCATGGATAAATGATATAATGATAGCATAAATAGCGTAGGGATAAAACCGAAGATTTCCAAAGCTTTATGGTCAATGGAAGAACATCAACATGATATACACAACAAAGCCTTAATTACACCTACATTCATGTCTTCCTTCCAATTTCGGTGAATAAACCAACATCTCCTTGTTCATCAGGAGAAAAATGCCAAACATTTGGCCCATTGCAAATTTACATCCACTGAAACAAACAAAAAAACAAAAAGAAAAACTACTCATTTCCGGAATAAATTAAAGCAAACAACATAAAGAAAAGCAATCAATTACCTTAGATGGTAATTTGCTCCATTATCCAATCTTGCTAACTCCATGACTGAGAGTTTCTTTCACATTTAAGAGATGGTTCAGTAACTAGTTTCCTGAGGAATTTGAACCCCATCTGGAATTTAACGTCAGGCAGGAATAAGCCTGAGAATTAACAGTCGTCATCTGACGTCTTTGAGACCCGATGGTAATGATATTTGCCGAGGAAAATTAATCAACAAGATCGTCTAATTCTAGAAAATCTCCCTCCAGAATAGAGATTAGTTGCTGTTTGTCTATAACATGAGTAGGCATTGAACCAGGAGGGGTTACAGGCGAGGAAGTCATCTGCACACAAATTACAGAATGTTAGGCCCCAAAACCAAAAGGGGAGAAAAACCAAGCCTTTGGGATTAAATGAAATTGATTCCTTGGTTTCCATCCCTAGTATTTCTACTTGTTGTATCAGCAAGAGAACCATGTGGTAGAAACAGACATGATAAGTATTTGATACAAATTAATATTAGTATTACCATCTCGCAAGGGTAAGCTTCTGATGGAACTTGCAAAGTGGTAGGAGCAGAAACAGGTTCTGTAAGAAGTAGAGAATTTGGCTTCTCAGCACGTCCCATTTCATGTCTTGTGATGCCATTGGTTGTATTCAAAGTATCCCCTTCACAAGCCTCAGCATCAACCATATTAGTTACTTGAATTCCGTCTTGTTGATTACCATTATGACATATTGCTGAGACACTTCCGTCACCATAAGAACTTAAGCCATTACCCGAAATGCTATTTCCCCGACCACTTACAAATACCCGATGTAGTACACAAGAAGCCTGTGGATCAAAGCCAATTTTTCGACCTTAGAAAGCCACAATTACCCCTAAAACCCTGTCCCAAAGTGAATCACATACCAAACTCAGTGAATTGAAATACTTCTCTAAACCTATGGATTGAAATTAGTACGATACAAAAATCAGTGGAAAAGCATATTACAGTACTCATACCAAATACGGCTTATTTGAGTATAAAAGAGGCTGTTGGAACAATTTGAACTCAATATATTCTGTACAAACCACGGACGTTCTACAATTAGGAAACAATGAAAAGGGAAAAGAAAGACATATTGCCAGAATCAATTTATTCAGTCTACGCTCAATAGGTAAATTGGAAGGTGAACTGTAGATTGAAAAGGAATGAGCGATAGAAGTACCTTAAAATGATCGCCTAGGGCATACTCGTACATGATCCAATTAGTCTTCACAGCATTCTTGATCGAATTCCCTAAATAAAACACGAAAGTCCTCTTCATCCCAAGCACAACTCCTCGATGGCCAATCACTTCCCTCACTCTCCCCTTCCTCCTCCAATAACCGGTCTTCATTCTTATCCGTCCTCTGTTCTCCCTAAAAGCACTAACCGCATAGTAGTACCAGTGCTTCTTTCTTCCGCTCGAACCATAAGAGAAACACGCGAAGTCGGGCAAATCGAAAGGATCGTAATCGAAGGGGTCGAGGTCTTTGATTAAGTTATAGCCCTCGGAAGCGCCATTGTCGAGCAAATTCGGGGAAATAGTTGCAGTGGTCTTGTTGGAGAGGTAAAAGCGGAGGAGCTGTTCATCGGAGGGGAAAAAACGACAACCGGGAGGAAGAGAAGTGGAAGAAGGCGGTTCGAGGGACTGAGTACCTTCCATAAATTCCTCTCCCGGAGAAACCCGAAGGTGTTTCTGACCCTTATTTGTAGCGCCCAAAGCGGAAACTTGTAGCTGAAGGCTTTCTTACTTGCCTGCGTAACGTGACTACCATTGGCTGATTTCATCGTAAGTTTGGGCCGTTGGATCTGAGATTACAAATATCCACTTCCAATTTAACAACACGTGGCCTAATTCCACCGAAGCGATTGAATTCCTAAGCTGACTCAATTTGTTTCGTTCTGTGCTCTGATTGGTTTAGTGACGGCTATGTGCAAGACTTTTTGGCAATCGGTCTCCGACTTCAACCTCCCTTGTCCTATCATAATATATAATAAACTATTTTTATTTTTTTTAAAAAATATTTTAATTGTGTTTTCAGTATAGGTGATGGAAGAAAAATGATAGAGAAATGCACCCAAATATTACCCAAATAGAAATATTCTTAAATTGTAAATTCACTTCTCAATTTTATGTTTATGTTTATTTAGTCCATGATTTTAAAAAGAAATAAAAGATTCATAAAATATGTCTAATCAATTTTGTATCTAATAACCCTTTGACTTGTTTGATATATTGAACATAAATTTCAAATTTTCTCATTAGACATATAATTCTTATAGTTAATTATCAATATTTTTTTTATAAGAGTATGTATATATCAAAGACATGTTATATACAAAATTTAAACTTTAGAGATTTATTAGACATAAAAATTTTAAGTTTAAGAATTTATTAAAAATAAAATTGAAAGTTAATTATCCTATTAAACACTTTTAAAAGTTTAGACACCAAATAGACATAAACATAAAAATTAAAGGACAACTTGTAATTTAAGAAATTATTTTGAAACAAATTTGAGAATGGTAATTAAGCTATTTTAAAGGTTGATGTTTTGTGCAATTGAAATGAATATTTTCAAATTTTTAAAATTTAAATAATTTATTCATATATGGGATGATGAGGAAGAGATTGGAAATAATTGCATAAAAAAATCCATTTTAAAAATTTAAAATAGTAAATGACTTAGTTTTTGAAAAAAATGTCAAAAAACCATTTGATAATGTCATGACTATGTAAAGTTATAATATTGCCCTTATTGATATTTTTTTTTCTCATTCTAGGCTAATTCACTCCCTTTTTAATTTTTTTTTCTCTTGTTTCTGCCTCTTCATTCAGCTTTTTTATTTATTTATTTATTTATTTTTTATTTATTTTTTTTAATCTTTTCTTCTTCTTTCTTTTTGCTGCTTCATTCTCCCTTTTATTCTTCTCTTTTTTCTCTTCTTTCTTTCTGCCGCTTCAATCTCCCTTTTTTTTTTCTTTTCTTTTTTCTCTTCTTCTCCTCCGTCCTCTTCTTCTTATGCAGTTTCTTCTTCTTTCCTGACACGATAAGTCTACACGAGCAGGTCCGATACGATCGACTTTGATGAGCGAGAGCGAGATGAGAGTGAGAAAAGTAAGTGAGAGCGAGAGCGAGATTGGTTTTTCCACGTGCATGAGTTCATTTGGGTAATTTCATCCGAAATTGACGTCAACAAAATGTCATTTGACATTTTTTTTAAAATCATTTAGCATTTTCGGCCCAATTTCTAAATTATCGGTCAAGAGATTGGTGGAGAAGAAGTGTGAGTTAAACCGAATATTCTCGTCAATGTCTTGTTTTTGTTTTTGTTCCATTCGCATTTATCAGCATTGTTGTTGTTATTGTGATTAACTATATTAATATTCGATTTTCTTTTTTTGCAAAGGTAAATATTTGAATTTTTATGTCATGTTTTATTGTTTAATCACTTAGCTGGATAATTTAATATATTTAAACTATATAGTTGAATATTTTTCAATGTCATGTTGTAGTTGTAATTTTAATGTAAGAAATCTTTCCCTTTTGTCAGAGTTTGGTAGGCTTTAATAGTTAGGAATTTAACATTAAGATATAAAAAACGTGCAAACAAAATTATATCTAAAATTCTTACTTCCACAAGTTAGAGCCAAAAAGATTAACGATAATAAATTAAAAGAAGGAAAAAAGAAAACGACACCAAAAATATATTAGTTCGTCCCAAACTCGAGACTAGTAATAAAAAATTCTATTATTATAAAGATTGCAAAGTTCCAAATTTACGTTACAAAATTTGATATCTTGGGATTAAACAATAAGAGAGAAACTTCAAAACCTAGAAGAAAACACTCACTGTATTTTAATTTAATCACTGCTGCACGCAGATTGCAGAGGAAAAGAACCTTCAAAGCCTTTTGCGGCAAGACCCTTACAAGTTGCCGTCAAATTCTTTTTTCTTTTTTCTTTTTCTTTTAATTTTGCGGCACTGCTCCCCTTTTCATATATAAATATAATATATATATGTTAACCTAACTCATAAATGTTGGCTTTTCACCTATACCTTTTGTAGTACAAATGCAATGATCCCAAAATATCAGGAAGGGACGCTTTAATTTATTTTAAAATGTGTTCAAGACAAGTACCATTTTTTTTTTTGTTTTTTTGTTTGAGGAAATCCAACCTTACATGTCTAGAGTAAAAAGGAAAAGTAACAAATGTTTTACATTTGGTTTCAAATAATTGAGTTCTGGTATGATATGGAAAACAAAATGGCTAGTAGTGCAGTGGATGTTGTGGAGTAGCATTCATGAATTCCTCATCAGCCTCAAGAACACTCATGAAATCAGGTAGAAGACACAGCTCCAGATCTATGCTTCCTCCTCCTTCAGAGCCTGGGTAACAAGATACTTTCCCGTCAAATTTATGCGCATACCCACTTCGAAGACCCAAAGCCTTTCCCATTCCAAACACATTCCCGTACTTGTTGAATCTGGGGGAGCTTCCCATCATCACACTCAATGGATCGAATAATTGGGCGATTTGGTAAACAAACGGAGATTCCAGCCACTTGTTCACGTGATCTCGCACCTTCTCGTCGTCGTGGTTCACTACAGCCTCGTGCAATTTCCACGCCGCCCACCCAAGATTGTTTTCCAGCAGTTCCTTCACTGTCGCAGCTCCTCGTACGGTTTGAATTGAATTCCCGAAGTAATTTTCGGGCAGTGGTGGATTTAGCCTTGACCTATTGTTTATTGCCAATCTGCATCCGGTGGTTTGATCCGGTGATAGGCCACGAGCTCGTGTTATGCTTCTCCAGACAAGTGCAGATAAGGATTGGAAGGAGGAGATTTTGTTGGTTTTGTACTCTGTATTTGCTCTGGCTTTGAGAATGGCCAAGGATTCAGAGGAAAAATGGAACATTCTTTCCCTCAGTTGGGGTGCTTCGAATTTGCTAATAAATTGATCGGGATGTGTAAATGGGAGTTTTAGAATTGGACTGTGGCCCTCGGGAAACCAACGCGGGAGGATTGGTGGGCGTGAAATTGAAACATTATCGTCCTCTGCTTGAAATATCTCAGACCACATGTTGAAGAAATTCCAATAAGCAGTTCCGTCGACGATGCTGTGGTTAATGGAACACCCAATGAAGACACCGTCCAGTAATTCAGTGACCTGAATGGAGAGTAAGGACCTGGAATGGCCGTCGTGGTTGACTGCCCTGTCGTGATCAAAGAAAGATTGGACAATTAACGGCACGTCGGTGGGTGAAAGGATATCGGAAATCGTCATGTCGAGACGGGCGTGGATGAATTTGGCTCCGGGGCTGTTGTTGCAGTCAACATAAACGAGGCAAGAGCCTTCGTCTTCATATTGAATTGTTGCCAGTCGTCCAGCCAGTGGGTAGAAATGAACAAGAGTAATTGAGAGTGAGTGTTTGAGCTTTTTCAACAGATCGTGGATGAAGTGATCGCCGCCGTCGAGGACGGCGGGAGGTTTGGCATAGAGAAGACCCTTTTGGATGTATTGGACGGAGAGCATGAGAAGATCCCATGGGCTGAGGTAATATGGTTGCTTTGATTCTTCTGGAATGGTGTGAGGTTTGATAAAGCACTCTGAGATGAAGTGAACATTTTGGGTAGTAGGATTCATATCGGTGGGAATTGTGGGATGGGAAG
Organism: Lagenaria siceraria; assembly: GCA_002890555.2. Classification (NCBI taxonomy): domain Eukaryota; kingdom Viridiplantae; phylum Streptophyta; class Magnoliopsida; order Cucurbitales; family Cucurbitaceae; genus Lagenaria; species Lagenaria siceraria. Next base: position 7,953,810 of record CM016484.1, read on the forward strand.
GCACTCTGTTATTTTGTTACTGATTGGTCAAGCGGCTTTATTGGATTAAATAGAAGGTAGGTGAGGCAGCAAAAAGTTTCATGTTTTGGGTATATAGTTTCTTTCAAGTTTTAAGTTCAACAACTCCCAATTTTAAATAGCTTTCGTGTCCAGCAAATAAAGGTTAAAAGGAATTAAATATTTAACGGTCGGAGCTACCAACCACAGATGTTTCAACTTTCAAATGTTTTTAACCTTGAAGCTTCCTGGATATGCGAGTCCGTTGACTCTCTCGTGCCGTGCGGCTGCGAGGGGGGTTGTTTCATTAAAATTCGAGTCTTCCTTTTATTTATTTATTTATATATAAGGTTATAAACCACTATGTGGAAAAAATATTTGTGTCCATTTTACCTAGTCTTCCCATCATGGCTATCTTGTAGTTCAATTGCCAATTATTTTTTAGGAATAATTTGAATTTATTTGTCAAAATGAGCATAATTTAACTGCTATAGAGTTTATTCTATCAATCTTAAGGTCTAAAGTTTGATTCTCCATCCCACATATTTAATTTAATACCTTTGCAAAAAAAAAAAAAATGATTTTTTTTTATAGTTTATTGGATATTAATTAAATGTTAAAAATGTAAAAAGTTTTTTTTAGTTGAATAAATTTTTTTTTGAATCAATTAAATATTAATTTTTTACTTCAACAACAATATACTATGAATTGTATTTGCATGGAAAAAATGTTTTAACTTTTGTTGTTTCTAGGAATATGAAAAACGTCACATGGTAAATTTTTTTTTTTTGGAGAGAACAAACAAAAATTTAAATAGGACAGAAAGAAGAAAAATGAAGTTGGTGAACATATTATCTTAAATCGCCGATTGACCTACACGCTTAAGCTAATGGGTAAAAGCAAATTTAATTATATCAACTAACATTCTCCTTACTTGTGAGCTTGAAAAATGAAGAATTTAGAACCTTCTTAAATCATATCTTAAATTACCAATTGACCAAAAAGCTTAAACTAGTGGATAAAGATAAATTTAATTATATCATCTAAAAAAAATGAGCTTTTAAAAGATGGAACTATTTTTAAAATGAGAATAGAAAAAGTTCATTTTTTTTTACTATATATATATATATATATATATATATATATATATATATATATATATATATATACTTTCTATGTTTTTTTCCTTTTGTCCCTTTTAGTGATTGGTTACATAGATATCTTAGGTAATTTTACATTTAAATAATTAAATAAAAGCTTTTGCCCTATTTATTTTTTTGCACTTTCACGTTAAATTTAAAAAAAAAAATTCCCCTATTTTTTTTGTCATTACACATTACTTTTAAATGATTAAATAAATTTGTTTGCCCTATTTTTTTTTTTTGCACTTCCACGTTAAATTAAAAAAAAATTATTATTATTATTATTATTTTTTTGCCATTACACGTTAGTTAATTTATTAAAAAAAATTCCCTATTTTTTGGCATGTTAAATAATAAACATTTTATCTTTTTATATCTCATGGTTAATGTAATTTGATTTAAAATACAATCAAATTATGAAATCAATTTTTTTTTTTTATATGCAGCTACATTCAACCTCTATCTTCTTTCACTTTTCTTTCTTCTTTTTCAAAAAATTTGTTTTTTTTTTTTGTTTATTTTTTTATTTTTTAGAAATAGTATAAATTTTATTGTATGTATATATATATATATATATATATAGTCACTAGTAACATTCTTTCTTTTCTTTATTTTTTTAAAAAAAGTTTAGTTGTTATATTTCAAGTATCACTTCTAGGCCTAGAAAATGAAAATAAAAAATAACAAATCTATATACTATCTAAACCTAAAATTTAAGAGAAATTACTATAAACAGAAAAATTATCAAACTATTTACAAATATAAAAAAATTTCACTGTCTATCAGTGATAGACCGTGATAGAATTCTATCGTTTTCTATCGCTCAAGCAAATAAATTCTATCGCATGAGCGATAGAAAGCGATAGTATCGCGATCTATCAGTGATAGACTGTAAAATTTTTCTATATTTGTAAATAGTTTGAGTCCTTTTTCTATATTTGAAAAGAGCCCAAAATCTAAAAAGGGTATACAAAAAATTAAAAAAACACAATAAAACTCTAAATCACATTAAAAGGAAAAAAATAATTAAGAATAACTTTCAATCAAGTTTAAAAAAAAAAAAACATCACAAAAATCATGTTAAGAAAATAAACATAAAAAATATAAAAATTTAGATACTATATAAATTTAAAAGAGATCGGTAAAGTGACAAAGAAGAGAGTGATTGACTATTTTATGCTTTTGTAGTTTTTTTTTTCGTTTTTTAATTTTTGTAAATGCACACCAATGAGCGTGTTTATAATAATTTATTATTTTTACATGCTTTTATACTTTTTTTTTCTTCTTTTCAAATTTGTTGTAAATATACAACAATGCATCTATGTATAATTTTGAAATAAATATAAGAGAAACATTCTAATAAGAGTGATGAGCTTTTATTTTAAGTTTTCTTATTATAAATGCAAATATTATTTTTTTTTGTTTGTTCTCTTACTATAAAAAATTTGGACTAAGAGATCAAAAAATCAATTCGGGAGAAAACATAAAGGATTATACATTAGAGATTGTAGTCACTATACTGCATTAAAATTAGTATAAATATAAAGTTCAAATTTCACGAATTAAAAATTAGTATAAATACAAAGTTCAAATTCCACGAATTAAATTTCTTCGGAAATCTTGTCGAACAATTTCACTATTTCTTTATTTTTGTTCTCATAATTCATTGCTATCAAAATATTTGCAATCTTCAAATCATGTTAAGGTACTGATATCACGTTCAAATTGCAAAGTTACATGTGTTGAGTACATATCAATTATTTTTTAAGTTAGGCTGATTTTAGCAATTTCATACGTGCTTTGATTCAAAAAGATAAAAATAAATATTGTGTTGACTAAGACCTTGAGTAATGTAAAGGATTGTATGAAGTTGTAGTAGCATCCATGAATTCGGCATCAGCCTCAAGAGCAATCATGATATGAGGTGGAAGGCAAATCTCCAATTCTATACTTCCTCCTCCTTCAGATCCTGGATAACACGTTACAATCCCATCAAACTTATGAGCATACCCACTTCGAATACCCAACGCCTTCCCCATTCCAAACACGTTCCCGTACTTGTTGAATCGAGGAGAGCTTCCAATCATCACGCTCAATGGATCAAACATTCCCGCTATTCTGTATATGGACGGACATTCCACCCATTTCTTCACAGCGTTTCTTATTACACTGTCCTTGTGGTTCACCACCGCCTCGTGCAATTTCCACGCCGCCCATCCAATATTGTTTTCCACCAGTTCCTTCACCGTCGCAACTCCTCTTATTGTATGAATTGAATTCCCGAAGTAATTTTCTGATAAGGGTGGTTCTAATCTTGATCTGTTGTTTATTGCCATTATGCAACCAATGGTTTGATCTGGTGGCAGCTCACGGACTCTTGTTATGCATCTCCATACCAATGCAGATAAGGATTGGAAGGAGGAGATTTTGTTGGTTTTGTACTCTGTGTTTGCCTTTGCTTTCAGTGCCGCCACTGATTCCGATGAAAAGTGGAAGTGCTTTTTGCTGAGTTGGGGTGCTTCGAATCTGTTAATAAATTGATCGGGGTGTGTGAATGGAAGTTTTAGAATTGGGCCATGGTCCTCTGGGAACCACCGCTGGAGGATTGGGGGCCGTGAAATCGAAACATTCTCATCCCCTGCTTGAAATATTTCAGACCACATATTGAAGAAATGCCAATAAGAAGTTCCGTCGACGATGCTGTGGTTAATTGAACACCCAATGAAGACGCCGTCAAGTAATTCAGTGACCTGAATGGAAAGCAACGGCCTGGAATGGCCGTCGTGGTTGACTGCTCTGTCATGGTCAAAGAACGATTCGACAATTAACGGCACATCAGTGGGTGAAAGAACATCGGAAATCGACACGTCGACACGCGCGTGGATGAATCTGGCTCCGGGGCTGTTTTTGCAGTCCACATAAACGAGGGAACAGCCTTCATCTTCATATGGAATTGTTGCGAGTCGTCCGGCGAGTGGGTAGAAATGAACGAGGGCAATTGAGAGTGAGTGTTTGAGCTTTTGCAACAGATCGTCGATGAAGCAGCAGCCGTCGTCGAGGGCGGCGGGAGGTTTGGCGTAGAGAAGACCCTTTTGGATGTAGTGCATAGAGAGCATGGCAAGATCCCATGGGCTAAGGTAATATGGTTGCTTTGATTGTTGAGTAGTTGAGTGAGGCTTGATGAAGCAGTCTGAGATGAAGTGAACATTTTGGGGATTGGGATTCATATTGTGGGTTTTAATTTATCTTCTGAATTGGTGGATGAATTTAATTTGAGGTGATTGGTTTAAATAAAAGATATATAAGGTGATAATTTAGTGGTATGATAACGGTTCCCAAATTGGAATAGTTTCTTGTGGTATAAATTATAATAACAATTTCTAAGAGAAATCAAGATTGAACCGTCTCTTCCAAGTTCCACCAACCACTTCTTTCAATTTTCAAAGGATTTGAAACTTCGTGGATATGGGAAGAGTTTTGACTCAATTGTAGTAAGGGGGTGATGTAAACGAAGATATTTTTTTCGTAAGATAACATGTCATGTTGTCATGTTGTAAAGTATAATCAAATAGGAATTTTGTAGTTTAAATGTTGAATCTAACCGAAATATCAAAATCTTAATATTATGAAAATATCAATAAAATGTTAATATATGTAGATACTTGTGGAAAAAATTTAAAAAGAAAATTCAAAAAATAAATTTAAATTAATAAATAAATATTTTGTGATTTTTAAATGAGTTAATGTGTTAATTATTTATATCTTATTTACATTAGTGATATTTTGTTAGATGAAAATATTGATATGTCGACATAAATTTAATACGTGGTTGCACCCTCCAAATAAGAATAAATAAATAAAAGAATGAATTCAACTAACATATTTTTATACCATGACCAAGAATGATTAAAAAATAATACTTAATGGGCAATGTTTTTAAGACACATAAAAATTAAGTAATTTAAAAAAATATATAATATTAGAGTAGCTAATTAATTAAAAATTTTGCTCTGCCTATATACTATGAATATATAAAATGTTTCAAATGTTTCAAATGAATATGAATATATCAAATGTTTCAACGGTGTGTGAAGCTTCGTGGATATCGAAAAAAGTTTGACAATTTTGTGTCTAACATTTTCTTCTTTCTTGTCAAAGCTAAGAGGGTATATTAATTATCAGCTTGAATATGTCAAGGACATAATTTTTATTGGAATGTAAAGAATTGCAAATATATATTATATTCATATCTTGTTTTGCATATGTGAGAGACAACTATTTTTATTAGTATACTTTTTTTTCCTGATTTCATAAGTAAAATTACAAGAACTTAGGCTCAAAATAGACAAATATTATATAGTTGTAGACACATGTGAAGGTTTCGTTATTTCTTAATAGTGGTATCAAAGCCGGTCATATCTTTAGACTTAGCTACGTTCATGTGCAATCTTAAGTGATGAATAAAGGTAGTAAACCACAATGACACAATCAGTGACGAATCCAGAAATCCATGTAATAAGGGGTACAAATTTATAGAAGGATGGAAATATAGCAGATAAACTTTTAGATTTATCTCTCTCTCTCTATATATATATATATTAAAAAATATCTAATAGGTCTCTATTTTTTTTGTTTAATAGATTCTTAAAATATCAATTTTGCATCCAATAAGTCTCTTACATATTCAAAATGTTAAAAACTAAATATTATATCATACATTAAATTTAACTTTGTGTTTAATAAATACCATTGGACATTTTCTTAAAAAATTAATGTACCTATTAACTAAAATATTGGAATTTTAAGGTTCAATTAGATACAAAAATGATTTTTTTTTCTAATAAGATCGTTCGCTTTTAAACATTTTTAATATTTCGAAATTTGTTAGATTTAGTGCTGAAACTTATAGTTCTAATATACATTTTTAAGTTACTTGTTAGAGTCAAAATTGGAAGTTTAGGAATTTATTAGTCATAATTTTAGAAATTTAGTGATTAAACTTTTAATTGGATCTTTATATAAATGTATGTCATTTTTTTTGAGATACTTTCAATACATTGATATATGATATCGAAGTTAAATAATATTAATTAAAAAATGACTACAATTTAAACTTAGAACCAAGTTTTTTCGTTAAATCAATATTCGTAAAATAATTTACTAAAGATCTAGAAATATTTTTATGTTTCTATAAGTGTACGTGAGAAAATTTTAAATTTATACAAATTTAAGATAATATATATATATTGAAAAATAGAAGAAGAAAAGAACTGCATGTGCACAGACTTGAAGCCGTGCCCCTGGTCTGAAAAATAAAAGTTATATATATGAGAGCATACTCTAAATACTTTTGCAATAATTTCTCTCAAATATCCCATATTGCATGTGAAAGTTTCCTCTAATAATTTTTATTTTTTTTTTTCGTTTTGAAGAATATGTTTGGATTTAATTCATTTTTCAAAGGTTAAAAATAGAAAAAGTTTTTCGACACATTTTAGAAAATAATTTCAAAGAGGCATATGAGTTATAGCAATTATACAAAACATAGCTAGTGAAATGCATCTACACCACTCGATTTTGGATTAAGTATAAAAATAGTGCCCTTTGAAGAAATATTTGCTAAGAAAAATATACTGTCAAAACTAATCAAACCAAATTTTGTGTGTCAGCTCTTTTTTTTTTTTGGAAAATTGTTGTGTATAAAAAAAAACAAAAATAATTGCATATAAAAAAAAGTGTATCCCTGCTTTTGTATTTTTCATTTTTTTTCTATATGTGTAATTACTTTTATTTTTTTTTTCTATGTGTGAAAAGACCCCTTTTTTTTCTTCGTTAATTGTTTTTTTTACTAACATTTCTCAAACTACTACAACAATTCTTTTTTTTTTTTTTTTGAGTTTAAATGATTGTAATCAGTTATTAAAATATGATTTAATTATAAATTTGATTAAAGGTTAGAAATTAGTTCTTATAATTTTAAAAGTTAGAATTATAATTATTATGGTTTGATAAAACTTCATAAATTTTTCTTATAGTTTGATAAAATTTTAAGTACAAATTTTAACTTTTATGATGATTTTATTAAACCATATGAACCAAATTCTAATCATAAATTACATGGACTAAATTTTAACTTTTTTTTAAACTATAGGAACGGAATTTACAATTTAATCTTAAAATATGTGTTGGCATGTTGATATATATGTAAATTGAAAGGACTATTTACGAGGATTTTATTAAATCGTAGGGACTAAATTTTAATTATAAATCATAGAGATTAAATTCAAATTTTCTCTAAACCATTGGGACTAAATTTACAATTTAACCTTCAAATATCCATTGACATATGTAGATATATCCATAAATCAAACATGAAGAGTGATTAGTGAAAAATCGAGGTTAAGTAAATAAATAAAATTTTGAAAATTAAAATTTTATAACCGTAGTTTGTTGTTGATTTGTTCAAAAATATTTTATTATTTTGAAAACACATTCACTTATTGCATTTTCTTACATAAAAATTATTAATATAATTTAATCAATTTAGTAAATAATTTACTTCAAAAAACTAAATTTAAAATGTGTCACATATCAAAGTATGATTAGACAATTTGGTGGGATGCATAAAAATATTTGCTAGACTAAATGCACTTAAAATGTTTCAATTTTTTTTTAAAAAAAAATAGTAAGAGAAAGTTTTTCAAAACTTAGAAAATCGCATGAGTCATAGTGGCTATGCAAAACATCGTTAGTGAAATGCTTCTACATCATAGAAAACAAAGAGAGAGAGAAGAATGAAGGCGGTAATAAATTAGGGTTTTGGCCACACTTAACCAAGACAAAATTAAATGCTAGGTAAGATAGAAATGAGTTAAAAGGCTCCATAGACTTGTCCATGTAAAAAATAAACATAAAAGTAAGTAACATAAACATTAAAAACTAACACTCAATTCTCGTTTATCATTTATTAAAAGCAGAATCAAACCATTTTCTTGAAAAACACATATTTTCGTTGGTTATTTTGTGAAGATAGAGTTATGATTCAAGTGGAGGAAGAGACAGCATTGATAAACTCAAAATCAGACTCGAGATTCGCCATATTTTGCGGAAGCAGACAGATTTAAATCTACACTTCCTCCTCCTTCATGTCCTGGATATGAAGAAACCTTCCCATCAAATTTGTTGGCATATCCACTCCGCAACGCCACTGCTTTTCCCATCCCAAACTCATTCCCATACATGTTAAACCTCGGCGAGCTCCCCATCATTACACTATTTGGATCAAAAAATCGACCGATTTGATAGATTTGAGGAGATTGCAACCATTGCTCAACAAACTCTCTAAATTTTTTGTTCCTATTGTTCACCACAGCATCGTGCAACTTCCATGCTGCCCAACCAAGATCTTTTTCAACTAACTCCCCTGCTTTTGCATCCGCTTTCACTGCTATAATTACGTTGCCGAAGTAATTTCCTGACAAGGGTGGTTCCAATTTTGTTCTGTTATTCGCCGCCATCATGCAAATTGTGTGTTGTTCCTCTGGTATTCGACGAGCTCGTGTAATCGATCGATACAAGTGCAGACAAGGATTGGAAGGAGGAGATTGTTCCTTTGCCGCCGCACTCTGCATTAGCTTTTGCTTTCAATTTTGCAATTGATTCTGCTGAAAAATGGAATACTCTCTCCCGAAGTTGAGGCGCTTCGAATCTGCTTATAAATTGGTCGGGCTGGGCAAAAGGGAGATTGATGATTGGGCCACACCCATTGGGAAACCAGCGCTTGAGAATAGGGGGATGTGAAATCGAAGTGTGATTTGAAGGTGATTGAAAAATCTCAGACCTAGGTGTTGAAGAAATTCCAGTAGGAGGTTCTGTCGCCAATGACATGGTTGAAGGAACAACCGATGAAGACTCCGTCAAGTAATTCCGTTAGTTGAACGGACACCAAAGGCATGGAATGGCCATCGTAGTTGACAGCTTTGTGGTGGTCAAAGAAAGAGTGGACCACTGGAGGCACGTCGACAGGGGAGAGAACATCAGAAATTGTGATGTCGAGGGCGGCGTGGATGAATTTGGCTCCCGGGCTGTTAACGCAATCGACGTATACGGAGATGGAAGGGGGAAGATGATGGTTGTTTGTGACGGTAACAAGGCGGCCGGAAAGTGGGTAGAAATGGAGGAGACCGGTAGAGAGGGAGTTTTTGAGGCGGTGAAGAAGATTAGGCATAAAAGTGTGGGGATGGTGATAGGCGTCAGAAGGTTTGTGAAAGAGGAGACCCTTCTGGATATAGTGAGTGGAAAGCATGGGAAGATCCAAAGGGCTCAAATGATAAGGCTGCTTTGATTCTTGGAAAAGCCATTCTAATTCTAGTTTCACAAAGCACTCTGAGATCTGCCACACCTTCATTTTTTCTGGGTGGATTGAATGTTCACTTCTTTGGGAAGACGACAACGCTATCTTTAAAGACTTGTTTGGGGGCGTCAAAACAAAAGTAAGGGAAAGTTAACGTTTACTAAAAAGGGAAAAAAAAGTTAACGTTGCCCTTTATTAAAAGAAAATAACAAATAAGTAAACGTTTTTGGATTTCAAATTTTATTTTTATACACTGTTGACATGATGATTAAACCAAAGGCTAACAGCCTATGGATATCATTTTTAGGAAAACCACTTGTATCATGATTATTAGTTTTGATCAAATTTGAGTATACCCTAACCCTAAAACATTATAAACTAACAAACTTCATATCACTCTCGCACATCATACTGGGTGTAAGCTCAACAAAAAGAGAAAAATAAAAAATAAGAAATAAAAAAACTAAGGACTTATTTGGTAGAGATTTTGAAAACTAAAATTCGAAAACAAAAATCATTTTTAATCCTTGAATTTGGAAACATGTTCAAACTGGATATTTTCATCATATATCAACAAAAATACATAAAAAGTGCAGGATAACAAAATGCTTCTACACTGCCCAACTTCCGGATATCATTGCATGGGGTTATTTTCTTGATAGATCATATGATTCATAGGACAAGTGAGGTGGAGAGGAGATGGCATTCATGAACTCCAAATCAGACTCGAGATTTGCCATATTTTGTGGGAGCAAACAGATCTCTAAATCTACACTTCCTCCTCCTTCATATCCTGGATATGAAGAAACCTTGCCGTCGAACTTGTTGGCATATCCACTCCGCAATGCCACTGCTTTTCCCATTCCAAACTCATTCCCATATTTGTTGAACCTTGGCGAGCTCCCCATCAAGACGCTATACGAGTCAAAAAATCGACCCAATTGAAAAGTAAAGGGAGATTGCATCCACTTATCAAGTGCCTCTCTTAGCTTTTCGTTTGTGTTGTGAGCCACAGCTTCGTGCAACTTCCACGCTGACCAACCCACCCCTCGCCCAACCAACTCCCCTGCTTTTGCTTCTACTCTCAATGATGTAACCGCGTTCCCAAAATAGCTTTCAGACAACGGTGGGTCTAACCTTCCTCTATTGTTCGCCGCCATACTGCAACTGCAAATTTGATTCTCCGGCACGCGACGAGCTCGTGTTATGGATCGCCATACAAGTGCAGATAGCGACTGGAAGGAGGAGATTTCTTTGGTGTCGCACTCTGCATTAGCTTTTGCTTTTAGTTTTGCAATGGATTCTGCTGAAAAGTGGAATATTCTTTCCCTGAGTTCTGGTGCTTCGAATCGACTTATAAATTGATCTGGGTGGGTGAAGGGGAGATTGATAATTGGACCAATCCCATCGGGAAACCACCGCTTCAGAATGGGCGGCCGCGAAATTAAAATAATATCATCCCCATCCGACTGTGCCGCTTGAAAAATTTCCGACCACATATTGAAGAAATTCCAGTAGGAGGTTCCGTCGCCGATGGCATGGTTGAAGGAAGAGGCGATAAAAACCCCATCCAATAACTCCGTTACCTGAATGGAAAGCAAAGGCATGGTATGGCCGTCGTAGTTGACTGCCCTGTCATGGTCAAAGAAAGATTGGACCACTAAAGGCACATCGACCGGCGACAAAACATCGGAGATTGTGATGTCGAGGGCGGCATGGATGAACTTGGCTCCAGGGCTGTTGACGCAGTCAACATAAATGGAGATGGAAGCTTGTTGGTCATTTGTAATGGTGGCAAGGCGGCCGGAAAGTGGGTAAAAATGAAAGAGAGCAATGGAGAGGGAGTTTTTGAGGCGGTGAAGAAGAGGAACCATAAAACGGTGTGGATGGTGATTGGCGTGGGAAGGTTTGCGGAATAGGAGACCTTTCTGGATATAATGGGCGGAGAGCATGGCGAGATCCACAGGAATCAAATGATAGGGCCGATTTGATTCCTGAGGAAGGCATTTTGGTTTGACAAAGCATTCTGATATGCGTCGAATTGAAGGATGATGGGCATTCGTGGTGGTCGGAGTCATAGCCGTGTGTTCAGATTCGTTGCTCCTTCTCTGGTATTCTTGTTTGATCCCTCTTGTTTTATATTGAAGAGTCGGTGGGCGGGGTGATGGAAATCCCACAAAAATAAAAGTACGAGAGGAGAAAATTCTCTCTCATATATATTTTTAAACGAAAATTCTTCAAATTATCTTTCTTCAACGTTCTGTATCTACATCTACTCTAGACTTTTTTTTTTTTTCTTTCCTTTATTTATATCTCGAGTTCTTTTTTTAGGATAAACAATATTTCAGGAGTTGAAAAATAAATTAATTAGTGAACGACAAATTTAATGTTATTTGATCTAACAATATTATATTGTTCATTTTCTAACAACGAAGATATCATCACTTTTTAAAGGTAGATTTTAGGTTGCACTTACTTATTTTTGTGATAGAAATATTTTGTGCCGCCTAAGATAGGCCGAATGTTATTGCTCATAAATGTAATTATATATGTCCAACATTTTTTTGTTTTGTTAAAATATTTTTCATATACTTTGGGACTTTTAATTTAAGTCCATATATATACTTTTAATAAATCTTGAATTTTGTCTTACTTCTAATTAATTCTTGATTTATCTAAAATATATTAGCCTTTTATTCATTCTAAATTTTAAAAACATATTTTTATAGTGTATTTTCTTGCATGATAACTATTATTATGATATAATCATTTTCAATAAAAATCAACTTTAGAAATTAAATTAAAATTTTATTGAAAGATTCAAATTCGAGATCTGAAAAGTATATATGAACTAAAATTCAACTAGTTAGAAACTACAACAAACATAAAATATTATATATATATATAAGGATATAAAAAACAATCATTTGTCAAACTTATTTATTTTAAGAATGAATAATCTGACTTCAACTAGTTGTAGCATTGGTAAGGTAACACGTTAACTATCTATTACTAAAGTCATATAGGTTAATAACGGAAATTAAACTAGTCTTTCTATTTTAGAGAAAAAAAAGTATTAGCTAAATAAAATATATAATTTAATGGGTTGTTTTTAAATATAGAAAAATGAATTAAACTATTTATAAATATAAATTTTTTTACTACGTATTAGTGACAGATCGCGATAGATTTCTATCGGGAAATTTTTTTTAAAGGTCGGTTAAATTCAAAATTAAATAAAATATAAATATAGCAAAATTATTTTTGTAAATAGCAAAATTAATAAATAAAATATAAAAGATGGAAATAAATATATATAAAAAAATCAAAGTGCCCACCTTTGGAGTTGAAATTTGAAATGTAAAAAAATGAATAAACATATTGAAAATAAAAAAAAATAAAAAAGGAAAAAAATCAAATAAAAATGTCCATTTTGAGAGTTAAACACACAACCAAGAGGTGGAAAAGTGTAATGGCCATGCATGACTATCAACAAACCAAAGATGAGTTTTGATACATAAAAGAAACAATATGATATAAACTAGAAACGGAATCAGGAGACTCTCAAATTTGGCCTCATTTTAAGAAACGTTTCTCAAATTTTAGAAACAAGAAACAAGAACAGTTATCAAATAAGTTAGTTTTTTAAAAAATGAGAAACAGAAACAGGAAACGAGAACGTTATCCTAAATGACTGAAAAATATTAAGCGCTAAAGTGACAAATTTGGGCAAAGAGGTTCCAAAATTTTCATATGTGGTTATCATCTCTGGCCGATCCAAAATTTTGATGTGGTTCTAAAAAAAAAGTAATTTTATATATCAAGAAAAAGTAAATCATTCCAAAGAAGCACGAGTGATTGCAAAAGTGAAGTGTCAAACCATCATCGTGAAAAACACAATTTGTTTGTTATTTTGTGAAGATAGAGTTATGATTCAAGGGGGAGAAGAGACAACATTCATAAACTCAAAATCAGCCTCGAGATTCATCATATTTTCAAAATCAGCCTCGAGATTCATCATATTTTGTGGGAGCAGACTGATCTCTAAATCTACACTTCCTCCTCCTTCGTGTCTTGGATATAAAGAAACCTTTCCATCAAATTTGTTGCCATATCCACTCCGCAACTCCACTGCTTTTCTCATCCCAAACTCATTCCCATACTTGTTGAATCTCGGTGAGCTCCCTATCATCACAATATTCGGATAAAAAATTCGATCCATTTGTGATGTATGAAGAGATTGCAACCTATTAACACCAGAATAGGAAAGGGCGAAGGCTTAGAAGCCAAAAAACCAGTATCTTCAAGCAGATTCAAGGTATAGTTCCTTTGAGACAAGGTATAGTTCCATCAGCTGACGAGATGCCATCAATCCTGACCGAGCAATTTCCAATCCCAGAAAGTATCGTAATGAGCCTAAGTCTTTTAATTTGAAAACATCAATGAGATGCTTCTTCAATATACTGATCTCATCAACAGAAGCTCCTGTGATGATAATGTCATCAACGTAGACCAGTAGTGCAATGAAGGAAGAACCAGTACCACGAACAAACAAAGAGTAATCACTCTTGGATTGTTTAAAACCTAGTTGTAGGAGAGCACATGAAAACTTATCAAACTATTGCCTCGAAGCTTGTTTCAAACCATAAATTGATTTGTGAAGTTTGCATACTAACTTCTCCCCTTAGGTGTAGTGCGGTCACATTTATATCCGAGAGGAAGGTCCACATAGACTTCCTCAATGAGATCACCATGTAGGAAGGCATTGTTCACATCCAGTTGGACTAGCAACCAGTTCAAGGAAGTAGCCACAGTTAGCAGCACCTTCACCGTTACAAGTTTAGCAATTGGTGAGAATGTCTCAACATAATCAAGCCCTTCTTGCTGTGTGTATCCCTTAGCAACTAGTCGAGCCTTGTATCTCTCAATGGTGCCATCAGCTTTATATTTGACTTTATAAACCCACTTGCAACCAATGGAGTGCTTTTGTGGAGGTAAAGGGACAATAGACCATGTATTGTTCGTCTCCATGGCTTGCAACTCATCCTTCATAGCCACATGTCAATGCTCATGAGGGGCTGCTTGATGATAGAAATCAGGTTCAAAGGTGGAGGACACTGTGAGAGCCAAATGTTTGTATGAAGGAGCTAGCTTGTCATAAGTAAGATACTTATGTAAGGGAAACTTCAATTGTGAAGGAGTTGGGGAGCTAGACTGTAGTAAGTTGTAGTGAAAGTCTTTCAAATATGAGGGAGGCTTGATGGATCTAGTTGTCCTTCGAGGTACAAAAGGACTTGTGTTCTGTAGGGATGTGTGTAAGGGAGGATCATCAAGTGAGACATCAAAATCCATGTCAGTAGTAACATCAAGATCTGGAGACAACAAGGAATCTGATGGAACTTCATGTGACTGAGTATTCCTTTCAACACATTGTGGCTGGTCAGCAGATAAAGTCTCAACACTAGACTGAAGGGAAACACTACCATCATAACCAGCAGTGCCAGTAACCACAGTGCCAAAGGAAGATGGTAAGACTAAGTCTGGGAATAAGTCAGTCACATTGTCTGGTGGTGTGATTTGATGAAAAGGATAGACATTTTCATGAAAGACCACATCCCTTGAAACAAAGAACCTGTTGTTCTCGATATCATAGAGTCGATAGCCCTTCATGCCAGGAGGATAACCCACAAAAATAGAAGGAACAGCCCGATGATGAAACTTGGATCTGTTGGGAGTCAGGGTGGAAGCAAAACAGAGGCACCGAAATACTCGAAAGGAGTGATAATCAGCATGTGATTGGTGTAACAGATAGTATGGTGTTTGCCAATTCAGGACAGGGAGGGGGTTCGATTGATAAAAAAAGTAGCAGTTAATAAACACTCTCCCCAAAACTGAATGGGCATCCGAGACTGAAACATCAAAGCCCTGGCTACATTTAACAAATGTTGGTGTTTCCTTTCGACCACTGAATTCTGCTCAGGACGACCAACACAGGAGAATTGATGGAAAACTCCTTTGGATAAGAAAAAATCAGTAAAGGATAATTCAGGGGCGTTATCTGACTGAAAGGCCTTTATTCTAGTTTCATACTGTATTTCGATTAAGGTAAAAAACTGTGGGATAATGCGTAAAGCATCTGACTTAGTTTTCATAAAAAAGACCCAAGTATGCCTCGAATAATCATCAACTATTGTAAAAAAGAATCGATGACCAGCATGAGTTGCAACCAGATAAGGACCCCATGTATCACAATGCACTAAGTCAAACATTTTATTTGCCAAATGATGATTACACCGAAAAGATAACCGTTTTTGTTTAGCCAAAGGGCAAATCAAGCAAGAATCACAAGAAGAAGTTTTAAAAGACTTAACAGACAACAAAGCTTTTAGAGCATTCAAGTGTTTTGCAGAAGGGTGTCCAAGCCTCTCATGCCAAGTATCCAACGAGCAGTGTGTTATAGAACAAACAGTAGCAGTAGTAGGAACCACAGAATTCATCAACTGATTACCTTGCAACGAGTAAAGACCTTGTCGAGAGCTAGCCTTGCCAATCATTCTCAAAGATGACTTGTCCTGAAGAAGACATGAATCCTCAGAGAAATTTACAATAATAGGTAATTTCTTAGTAAGTGCACTGACAGAGATCAGATTGAACCGAAAATCAGGGACAAACAAGACATCTTCGAGAATAAGATCATCAGACAGCTTCACAGAACCCATAAACGAGACTGAGATCTTAGCTTGATTTGGTAAAGATACATAGGCATCAAAAAATGAAGTAAAAAAGTCCTGTTTATGACAAATGTGAGCAGTAGCTCCTGAATCTAAGAACCACGCATCAGATTGAGTATCATGAGTAGCAAAAACATGACAAATACCTGCAATGTGAGCATTATGTGCAGGAGTTGTGTCAGGTTCTGGTTTAGCTTTTGTAGTAGCTAAATGTGATTGGAGAAGAGTCAGCAACTCATGACACTATTCAGAAGTAAGTGAAGACGGAGTTTCAGAAGACTCGAGTTTGACCTTGTGCAATCGGTGTCCAGGTGGGTATCCATGGAGTTTTTAACACGATCAACAGTGTGTCCATGGATGCCACAATGGGAACAAATAGGCTTCTCTTTATTTTTAGAAGTATTGGACTGAGGTCGAGAAGGCATAGCCATAGCAGTTGATGTGTTGTTGGAGGAATTCTTCACCAAGAGAGCAGTAGATGAAGAAACAGAGGGTGTCGATTGAGAGAGTGGTATCGCTCGTTGTTCTGCTTCTTGAACAACAAGAAAGAACGCACGATTGATTGTAGGTTCAGGTTCCATTAACAATAGCTGAGTGCGAATTTGGCTAAAAGAATCGTTTAGGCCCATGAGGAAATTCATGACATACTCTGTTTGAAAGTAATCAATCAGGTTCCACCACAGGTACAACGTCCACAAGAACACATCGGTCTGTAGGAAGAAAGTTCGTTCCACGGAGCTTTCAATTTCGCATAATACGTAGTTACAGATGTCTGATCTTGAGAAAGATTTAACAATTCGCAGCGAAGTTGAAATACTCGAGGCCGATTTTTGCGCTGATAGCGCTCTTGAAGATCGAGCCAAATATCTCGTGCAGAATCAGCAAAGTTGATACTCGCAGAGATTTCTTTGGACAATGAGTTGAGGATCCAGGCGGTAACAACTCCATTACAAATGATCCATGAGCTGAGCAATGCACCAATCGGTCTTGGAATAGATCCATCGACAAAGCCTAGATTATTCTTCACAGTAAGACCGATCACCATGGCTTGACTCCAGGAAGTGTAATTCATTTCAGTAAGCAAATTGGAGACGAGCACAATGTTGGTACTATCGGAGTGGTGAAGAAAGTAGGGGTTGGCACACTGCTCAAGGACGGTGGGGTGTAATGGTTGAGAAATCTGACCAGAGGATGTAGTTGCCATGGAAGAAATGGTTGCAGAAGCAGTCGGATGCGAAGAAGATAGATCTTCTGGATTGGTAGCAATGGCGAAGGCGAAGGACAAGTCGAAAAATCAAGAAAGGAGGGCGCGGAAGTTTTCTTCTGATACCATATTAACACCAGAAATGATAAAATACTTTCCTTGCTTTAATTATGCAGAGGGCATTCATATATATAACCATATGGACTAGAGTTAACATGAAGAGTTTATACAAGAGTTAATTAACCAAACTATAACAAACTATAACAAACTTTAATACAACCGTTCCTCAATTGACTCTCTAAACTTTTTGTTTGTATTGTTTACCACAGCTTCATTAGTAATGTAACTACATTGCCGAAGTAATTTTCAGACAACGGTGGTTCTAATTTTGCTCTATTATTCGCCGCCATCATGCAAGTTGTGCGTTGTTCCTCTGGTATTTGACGAGCTCGTGTTATTGATTGCCATACAAGTGCAGATAAGGACTGGAAGGAGGAGATTGTTCCTATGTCACCGCACTCTGTGTTGGCTTTTTCTTTCAATTTGCAATTGATTCTGCTGAAAAGTGGATTACTCTCTCCCGAAGTTGAGGGGCTTCGGATCTTTTTATAAATTGGCCGGGGTGGGTAAAAGGGAGATTAATGATTGGGCCATACCCATCGGGAAACCAGCGCTTGAGAATAGGGGGACGTGAAATCGTAGTGTGATTTGAAGGTGATTGAAAAATCTCAGACCACATGTTGAAAAAATTCCAATAGGATGTTCCATCGCCAATGGCATGGTTGAAGGAGCAACAAATGAAGACACCGTCAAGTAATTCCGTTACCTAAACGGACACCAAAGGCATGAAATGACCATCATAGTTGACAGCTTTGTAGTGGTCAAAGAAAGAGTAGACCACTGAAGGCACGTCAACAGGGGAGAGAACATCAGAAATTGTGATGTCGAGGGCGGCGTGGATGAACTTGGCTCCCGGGCTGTTAACGCAGTCGACGTAACTCGAGATGGAAGGTTGAAGATGATGGTGGTTTGTGATGGTAGCAAGGCGGCCGGGAAGTGGGTAGAAATGGAGGAGAGCGGTGGAGAGGAAGTTTTTGAGGCGGTGAAGAAGATTAGGCATAAAAGTGTGGGGATGGTGATAGGCGTCGGAAGGTTTGTGAAAGAGGAGACCCTTCTGGATATAGTGAGTGGAAAGCATGGGAAGATCCAAAGGGCTCAAATGATAAGGCTGCTTTGATTCTTGGGGAAGCCATTCTAATTCTGGTTTCACAAAGCACTCTGAGATCTGTCATAGCTTCATTTTTTCTGCGTACATTAAATTGTAACTGTTTTATCACTCTTCTTTTTATCATGAGAAGACTCATTTTAAAACTTTGCACTAGGGTGGTATTCCATTTTGTTTTGTCGGTTTTAGAATCGACTAAGAATCAAACCAAACTATTCGATTTTAGAAACAAGGGATTCAAACCAATAACCAATAAAAATACAAAATCAATGGATTTGTTTTTATTTAGTTTGGTTCTCGATTTTTTATATTTTCATTTTTATTTCTAATTTTGTTTTGAATTGATTTTTTTACTAATTTTAAATTAAAATTGTGTTCATTTCCTTTTTTTTTTTTTTTTTATATAGATTGGAATTGGATTTTTTTCTTTTTGCACTTTCTAAATAAAATAAAATAAACATATACACTCTATAGTAATTGGTCTTTTTTCTAAACAATAAATATATATGCACCATAATAATTAAAACACTAAAAGATACTTAATGTTAGAGTTTGTTTTTAAGGGTATATATACTAAAGTTCGGTTCGGTTTTAATTGATTTTTTCCAATCCAAACCGATACTTTTTGGTTTTCTCTACATACAAACCAATATGTCCAATTTTATATTAAAAGACCAACCAAACCAATGTATCGGTTTGGATTGATATGGTTTTTCGATTTTTCAGCTTTTCGTTGCACTCTTACTTTGCACCTAAGTCTATACTCTCATTTTCATTCCCACATAAAAAAAAATAATTTTTTTAGAAAAACAAACTACCACGTGACATCTTTTAATTGAGTACGGCAGAAGTTGCACCCAAATTCTGTTTAGTTGTCTTTTGTTCCTTTAATGAAGATTTAATTTTATTCTTCTTAGATAAATAAGCCATAAGGAATTAATCTTGAGCATTAAAATAATTTCATTTCAAGTTGATAAATTATAAATTTAGTTATGATGTGAAAGGAGTAAGCTTGAATTGGCCTATAGCATATGTAGTATTTGTTAACAATTTAGAAGTTTGTAGTATCTCTATTGTATTAAAGAAAATTAGTTAGGATTAATTTATAAACTTAGTTATGAATTTTGATAATTGAATACATTTATTCCAAAAAAAAAAAAAGTTTACATCTTTTAACTTGAATCGAATTTTAATTTGTTTGGACCGAATACTTGTTTGAGATTCTTGAACTTCGATACTATATTAAATATACATAAAATTTTATCTCAAAATCAATTGATAATAAGGAGTAGTAACTCATATATATTTAAGAAATGTAATACTTCGGTACAATCTCTATGTTTCTCTTTCCATCACTCACACAAAAAATTAAAATATTTCAAAAAATAAATAAAGACAGTTTGTGATCCATCAGGTGTGTATGGTTGATAAAAATGATATTAAATATGGTCTAAAGTGCAAGCATACACTGTCGATGAAGTAATAAATCTTGGAGTATTCCAAGAGTTGAATCCCACAAGACTATTTATGTAATTCAATTTTTCTTAGAAAAAGCTTTTCGATACAAACCAAGGGGTAACTAGTGAATAAATGATTTTGAGGTTGAATGTTGATAAAAACAGTAAATAAAAATGTTGAGCATGGATGCAGTTATGTTCTAACCTTTCGGGTTCTATGTTATACGTGATGTGACTACATCATACCAAGACAATGAAATCTGCATGAACAGAAAACTACTCCTATTCGGTCTTGTGTCAAGTTCCTTTAGGATATCTAAGCAGCTAATACCTAATGTTTCCATGGTTAGCTGAATCTTAGATTAGTTCAAGCTTAGATTCTTTATCTACGATGTCCCTTATTTCTAAAGTGAAATGACCATCCTATTTCTAAGCTCTTAGTCCCGTATTTCTTTGTGATATCGGTTTATATCCTAACCTTCTCAGCATTAGGACTCCACTAGATTGCTAAATTAAGTGATCAATTTAACTTAACAATATTTTTCCATAAGCTCAATAAAGAAAATGCATAAGTACAAAAAGATATGAAGCATAAATATTGCTCAAGCCATAAAATACTAGGGTATCCACATAACTGAACCCCTTAGAGAATTTAGCACATGACTAATGATAAAATAATGAACTTTATTGAACAAAAAATCATAGCTACAAGACGATATTCAATGGGTGAAAAGAAAAGAGAAAATTACACGAAACAAATGAATATAAATGCTAGAAAAATACAACTCAAGAGGTCTTAGGACAAGTCCTCAATTCTTTAGTCTTTCCTTAGGTTGATTCTCCTTGTTCAAGGAAGAATTGTTTCTCACCACACGCTTTCACGGGATGAGATTAGTTAGAGCCGCTACGCCTCAGTGGAACGACGCCTCAGTGGAACTTTCGTTCTTAAGACTACTGACTTAAGAAATTGAGAAAGGGTGGAATTGTGGAGAAAAGTGTGGTGAATCGTAGATAGAGAGTTGATATTGAAATAAAAGGGTTCTCCTCCTTTATATAGGCCAAGGTGGTTGAGATATGGCCTAAAATCATATGCGGAACGATTTTCCAGCTTTTTAGGCGTTGAATAACAATTTTGACCGAAAAAATTGCAACCATAATTGACTGAGCGCGAATCTGGAAAACTTGAGCTCAGTACTGTGGGCGCATCACTTCTCAGCACATCTGATGCGGCTACATTGGACAGTGCTGGTATATCACTGACTACTGTCGACACATCAGATAGAAAATCTATAAAAACAGCCAGAAACGTGTTAAAATTCACCAAATGAGCAAATAACATCTTTTAAGCATAATTATCCCCTGGTGAGCTCATTTTAACTAATTTTGGGCATTCTGAGGTCAAAATAACACATAAAGTATCTTTTTACTATAAAAAAGTAATAAAATAGATGGTAAAAATATGCACTTTTTGACATCTATCACTTTGTCACATGTCACATTATGATAGGATAATTTGGTGGGATGCACAAAAATAGGTGCTCCCGAGATATACCTAAGTATTTTTCATTTAAGAATGGGTAATACTTGGATGCATCTTGGGTAGCACCCATTTTGATGCATCTTACTCTATCACTCACATTAAAAAAATCATTAAAATATTTCAGACAAGAAATAAGAAGAATTTGCCACATATAAAATTATGATAAAATAATTTAATAGAATGTAAAAAAATAGGTGTTACTTGAAATGCACCTAAGTATTTTTCTTTAAGAATTGTCACTGTGTTTCCGCAATGAAATGTTCAATATTTTCTCATATAGCTACAGAAATCTTCAATATTGTCTCCTATGGATGCATATGATAGGAAGGAATCTCTTGATTGTCGCTATCATTGGTTAGGTAAGTCCTATGGTTGAAAATTTTTATAAAAATTTCTAAAATTTGAAGATTTTGATGGCGTAGGAAGAATTTTATTTTTCCCTTATTTCGACTAAATTTTCAAAAAAATTTGGTAAATTTCAAAATTTTAAGATTAATTCGGGAATATTCCGAGAAAATTTCGATTTTTTTAGGAATTAGCTACGTTAGCTCAATTTAATTTTTTTTAGTTTTATGGTTCTCAGTACACACAATTGTATAGTTTTACACACTATTGTCATTTGTGACGAAGGATGAAGTTTTGTCAATATGTTATTTTTCTAATATCCAATTTTTCTCAATTTTTAGCTTTATTTTCGATCCAAAACTTTCAATTCTAAAGAAATTAAATTTGAAAAAACCACAAAAAAGAACTTGTATTTATTTTTAATCTTATTCAAACTTTTTCCTTTAAATTTTCATATCATTTCACCTCAGAATTGAATTGATGTGAGTTTTGTTCCTTTTACCACACAAAATTTTAATTTTCACATTATTCCACTTAAAAAATATTCATAACTTTATATTATTTTGTAATTACTTTTTAATTTATGTTCTTGCATCGACTTTTACACAAACATTTACTTTATACTTCTAAATGTTTTTTTACTTTATAGAAATGATGATTAGAAATGATCAATTATAGTCTAATTAAATCACAATCAAAGTTTCATTAACCAATTGTAATAGTTTTTATTAATTTCCATCTTTTTTTCATAAAATTTCTCAAAATTTCTAATTGATTTTTTCATCAATATTTTTATAAAATCGGATCTCAATATTTCCAACATTCACTAACTCTATAGAAAAGGTGGCTGAAAAGATAAAGAAAAATAGAAAGTTGCTTTTTAAGATTAATTTAATAGTAAACAAGTCGAAGAGAAGTATTTGCTCTCTCAATATTTTTTTGGTTAAATTATAAAAAATGTTCCTGAACTATGTAATTTGTGTCAAAAATATCCCTAAACTTTTAAAATTTTCAAAAATACCCTAAACTTTCAAAAAAAGTTCAAAAATACCACTGTCGTTAATTTTGGATGGAAACGGTTAAAGTTTTGTTTAAAAAATACCTATGAACTTTTCAAAAATTTCAAAATACCCTTAACTCAAAAAAAGTAAAAAAAAAAATACCTTCACCATAAGTTTAGTTAATATCTCGTTCCAAAAATAACTTTAAAATAAAAAAAAAGGCTTAAAATTGTTCCTAACATTGATATGGCGATCAATTTGTTTGAAGTTTTCTTAAGTTTGAAAAGAATGAACTTTACAAAAAATTATAAAAATATTCTCATTTTTTTTACATAAATACTCACATTTTCCTCTCCTAATTTTTCAATTATGAGCTTAAACCAATTTTCTCATCAACCAATTTTTTAAGTTAAAACATAAAATCTCACAAAATTCTAAAATCAAAATCTCCCCTTAAACATATCAAAAGGATAAATAGTCAAATAAAAAAATATATTCGGTTATTAATACACACCCAACTACTAACGTTTTATTATTATTATTATTATTATTATTATTATTATTATTATTATTTTGGTATGTTTAAGGGGAGATTTTGATTTTAGAATTTTGTGAGATTTTATGAGATCTTATGTTTTAACTTAAAATTTTGGTTGATGAGAAAATTGGTGTAAGTTAATAATTGAAAAATTAAGAGAAAATAAGAGTATATATGAAAAAAAATGAGAATATCTATATAATTTGTTTTAAAATTCATTCTTTTCAAATTTAATAAAACTTCAAACAAATTGATCGCTATATTAAGTCATTATAAACTTTTTTTTTTTTAATTTTAAAGTTATTTTTGAAATGAGGTATTAATGGTTTGTATTCATGTATTTATGGTAAAGGTATTTTTAAACTTTTTTTAGCTAAGGGTATTTTTGAAACTTTTAAAAAGTTTAGGGGTATTTTTGAAACAAAACCTTAACGGTTTCCATCCAAAACTAACGGTAGGGGTATTTTTGAACTCTTTTTGAAAGTTTAGAGGTATTTTTGAAACTTTTGAAAGTTCAAGGGTATTTTTTACACAAATTACATAGTTTAGGGGCATTTCTTATAATTTAACCTATTTTCTTTTTAAGAAAAATGTATTTTAAAAGTTTTGTGTCACGCCAACGTATCTTTTAAATTAGGGTGGAGTCCATTCATATTATGTGAAAACTACTAATATTTATAAAAATAAATGGATATTATGAACAAAATGAGTATAGTACTAGTAATACTATAAAATTTTCCTAAAAACATGGTTAAACTAAAACAATATTTAATTAGATTTTGAATTTAGTTTTTATTTAGCCTTCACGTCTTAAGATACTATACTTTTAATTTTAAATTAATATTTATTTGGTCTTTAAATTTTAAAGTATTACATTTTTACTATTGATTTTTTAGTTTTTGTTGAAGATCCCACATCAGACAAATGAGAAGGCATCACAATTTTTATACATGAGCCACTTTACTTTATTCATAGTCAATTGGTTTTGAGATAGAAACTCATATTCCTCTAATAAGATTTTATATTCTACACGTTTACACTTGAATTTGTATTAATGCTCAGTTTTAAAATATAAAATATTTTAAAATATAATAAGTATGTTATAAATTCAATTCATTTTTAAAAAATTAATCATAAATTAATTAATAATAATTTATAATCGACCTAATGTTAGTGAAAAATTTTATGATTTAAAAACATTAAAAACAAGTGTTTAAATTAGAATCCAATTTCTGAATCTACTACTAAACACATATTTAAAAACTTAAATACAACCATATTTTAATTGAATCCTTGATTTCAAATTTTGTTTTCAAATTCCGATCTTTAACTTTTCTATCCCTTTCTTATTCACATATTTTTTTATACCTTATCATTAAAATCACTCATATTTTACTTTAAAAATGTATTCCAATAACTATATAGAGTTAAATCAATTTGAGGAATATAAATTTTGGAGGGATTTTAAATAACATACCCGTTAAAGCTTCTAATTTCTGAAATGAAAACCATTTTGAAGGATAAAATAAGAACCATTATATAACCACATCCTCCCAAACAATCACGTCGCCTCAGTATCAATGGTACGTATTGGACTTAAAAATATTTACATTCTAACAATCGTGTCCCATGAATGAAAAGTAAAATAACTTAAAAAGACACGTTATGACCTTTCAAATTTTTATAAAATGTATATACTTTCTTAGATGGTGTCACATGGGTGTTTTTTCGAATAGAAAAATACGCCAAGGTTCGAGAAATATGAGTACGAGAGGGCGTACTCGAGGCACACACAAGATGTGGGAGACTTACTCGTGGGCACGAGTGAGGTGAAGGCATGTCAGTGGGTGACTGACATCCTCACAGGCCACGGGGTGACACGGCTAACAGCATGAATGACAAGGCATGCGGGCCACGGACAGGGCACAACACACCAACGAGCGTGGGTGGACGCACAACGCTGGAATGAGCGTTGGTGGGCAGCAACATGCTGAGGCATGGTCGGATGCGACATAGAGGCAGGCGCTGGGAAGGCCCTGACGCGCACGCCAAGCACACGGGTGCTAGGTAGCGCTGGCATGGGCGCAGACGCAGGAGTGGGCGAGCAGTGAGGTGCGCACAGCCAAGCGCACGCGCACGCTCAGGCAGGCGTGCGTGCGCACGCAAGGCTGGCGAGCGGACGCGAGGCATTCAGCGGGCGAGGACGGATGCACGCGGCGCTGGGGTAGGGGCACGCATGCGCGCGCAACACTGCAGGCAACGACGCCAAGGCGCGCGCGTAGCAGACCATCAGTGGGGAGTCTTCAAGTCGACGTGAGCAGCTGAAGCTATATTTCTTCTCCAAACTCGATGGGCTTTTTTTGAGGATGAAAATGAACAGAAATATGGTATGCTACTGAGGTAGAGTGGAGAGCAAGTCTCATATCCTAATAATTAGGAGTGGACTTGGTAATTTGCCAAAAATAGCTAGGAAGCTATTCTTTAGGCGTGACTTGAGGAAGTCAACTTGTTATTTTTAGTAAACTGACTTGGCCATGGAGAATTCCTTAGGAGTAGGGAGCACTAGCTATTCATTTGTAGTATAAAAGGGGGAATGAGTTCACTTTGAAAATCATTCCCACCTTACTCACATATCTTGTAATACTTTATTTGGGAGCAATAAAGATAATAAAAGAGATTTTTCCCTTTACCAAAACATGAGTTTATTAGTGTGTGCATTTGTTGGTGATTTCTGAAAACAATATTGTCCACGACGATGCGAGGGACGAGTAGCTGACTAAGAATGGTGAACCTCTTAGACCGCACGAGGTGTAAGGTAAAAAAACATTTACTTCAATTTTTAGCCCCGTGACAGATGGTACCATGTATATATTGATAATTTTTTTATACATGAATTTCATTTATTTGTGAATGGAGGTGCACCAGTTCAATGTATAAGTACATTCTCATGAAAAAAAATGCATCTCATCAGCTTCAATTGTAGCTATTGGACTTAAAAACACTAACATTCGAACAATCAACGAATGACAAGTAGCTAAAAAGACACATATATTCAAGTGTTTGTGTCTCATCAATAAAATAGAAAAATAGATATTTACTAAAAATATAGGGATAAAATAGGTATGGTGTGGCGACGACTTTGTTAAGGTCAAAGAGAGATGGGTGTAAGAGAATAGTAGAGAGCGTAATGTAAAGGGCAGCGTGGATGAACTTGGCGCCAGGGCTGTTATCGCAAGTCAACATAAACCACATTCGAAGTGGTAGCAAGGCGATCGGAAAGAGGGTAGAAATGAAAGTGAGCAGCAGAGAGGGAGTGTTTTAGGCGATGAAGAAGAGGAAGCATAAAACGATCTCCAAGATTGAAGGCCTCGGGAGGTTTGTGAAAGAGAAGGCCTGTCGGGATGTAATGGAAGGAAAGCATGACGAGATCAGAAGGGCTGCTTTGATTCTGGGGGAAGATGGTGAGGTCTGTGATTGGATTTTTGGCAAAATATTAGAAGTGCAGTTGTCCCACATCGGTTAAGTTGAAGAATAGGGATGGATTCCAAGCCTATAGAAGGAGCCTATGCCTCTAGTTTGAATTCGTCCGAGTTAGAAACATTTTAAGCTTAGTGTGCTAACTCTAGTTAAATTCATTTTGTATTCTCTAATTTGAGAGTGGAAAAAATATGTGAATAGTATAAAAGTTTTAAGAGAGTGCTCTTGTAATTGGGGTCGGGAGAGAGAAATAGAGAAATATTTCTGTGTGATTGTAACTAGTGGATTTTTGTTGGTCCGTGGTTTTTTTCCAAGTTGGAGAGTTTTCTACATTAATATTTGTGTGTTTCCATATTTATTGCTTTCTTTTAATTTCTCATATAGATTTATTCCTGCGGTAGAAGTGGGAAGTTTTTCTCCATAACTGATAGATGAAGCAATTGGAGATTTGTTGAAGTGGATGATGATTAGGTTTCATGGCCGGAGATTGGCTTAATTTGTCGTCCACCATTCAGTTGCAAGATTATTGTGTGGTTTATGCACACGGTGACTTTTTTAATCTCGACATTATTAATGTTGATGATTTTCTAATCGGCATACAAACAGAAAGTGAGTTTAGCGTTTTGCTTCCATTTGATAACATCGTCGCACCATCATCATACAAGCTGCTAAATACCTAAAAAAACAACATGATAAGTTAGACCCTAAACCCTTGGATAAACTTGATAATACATAAGCATATAGTTCTTTTTAAATAATTTTACATTTCAATGGTTGCAAATACAAGGGATTTGCATTTGCAGATTTTTTTTTTTTTTAAGTATTGATTTTGATTAGATTGGTGCAGATTTTTAGTTGCCACTAGTTTGTTTTGAATTTTAGGTAAGTCAAACCAAATTTACAATGAGTATTTGTGTTTACTGAATGGCTTTGTTTTTCTAAAATTCATTAAAGTGGTTTTGGGGTGTAAATTTTTTTTTTTTTCAAAATTTCAAGGTTTGTGAAATTTAAATAACCGTTGGAGTTTACTAAAATTTGAATAAATGATACTTTAAAAAAAAAATGATACTATCTTGTTTTAAAGTTTGAATATTTATTAATGTTATTTGATTTATATAACTACTCTTTTTCCTTGATTTCAAAAGCTATTTTTTAGGGATTATATATATATATATATAATTGAAATGTTATATTTTTAACATTTTGCAATTTATACAATAAGAAAATAGGAATTTTTAAAAATAAAAAAATAAGGGAAAGTTAGTGATAGAAGAAGTTTATCAATGTCTATCAGTAATATTTTTTTTTTTTTGCTATTTTCTATAAATAATTTGACATTTTTTCTATAAGTTTTATCGAAATGCCAAATTTATTTTTTGAATTTTTTTCTTTCCAATGCTTTTAAAAATCATATATATTTTTTTTAATTCATTCCTTTACAATGCCACATTTTAAAAAGAAAGAAAACGATAGAGGTCTATTTTTCAAGATGAATTTTTTTATAGTTTGATCCATTTTTCTATATTTGAAAACATCCTTACACTTCAAATCTTACTCGAATAGTAAATTTTTTCTAAATATTTTTTAGATTTTCCATTTAAAATTTTGTAAAATTACCTTTTAAAAATATATATAAAGATATTATGATTTTTTTAATGAATATGATTTAATTGTAGTTATTTTTTTCCAAATATTTTTTAGAATTTTTATTTTCAACTACTCTTTTATTTTTTGAGAAAGATATTATCACACAAGAAACATGATTATTAGATCTCGAACAACTCAAAGATTGGCACAAAAAACCGTCATAAAATTACTAATTTGCAAAATTTCATTGTAATTGACATTTTTTAGAAAAGGAAAAAAGAATTTGGAATTGTTGTTTTGGAATTCTAACATTTTCTTTAAAAATATATAATGATTGTAATTATATATAAAAAGATGGTTTTGGTAAAAATTGAAGTTACTCGTAAGTGATTATTGCATGATTATTTCCGTTCAAATCTTCTCCATATTAGAAAGAGTAACAACAAATTAATAACCCTTATAAAAATCAAAAGATGCATAGATATGAATTTTAAGACATAAAACATTAAATATGTCATCGCCTCTTAACACGGGTAAAACGTAATTTATAAACTATTCCTCCAATTAACCAAAGTAAAAATTTCACTGCCATTAACATTTTTTTCCAAAAAGTAATTTGAACAACATAAAAAAAGTATGTACTTGGAATTTTCGTTTTTGAATTTAACCTTAATTTTTTTATTTTGAGTCATTCGGTCATATCAATAGTGACATAGATTTTAGAGTCTTATGTACTTCCGTTCGATTTCGATCTCTGATAATTTAAAAATGGTTGCTTGAACAACGCTTGACAAAAACAAAATTTTGCAAACACTTAATAAATAATGAAAATGAAAATAGGCTAAGGTGGTTGTTGTAGAAGGGGTGGAGTTTGTTTGCCAAATGAGCGTTTGATGAAAGGTTTCGATTGATGAGGTGTCTGCAGATTTTAACAAAGAGATGTAATAGGGATAAAATGAGAAAATGAGAATTGTTAAAAATTGTAAACGTAGAAAGGGAAGGAAAAAATTCTCCCATTATTGTCCTTTTTAATATAGTATAGAAGATATAGATATAGATGAATACGTTTCACCTGAGCTAAACATGACCTAAAATACACTTTTAGTTACTAACGTTTAAAGTTACTGTCTACACTTAGTTTTTGAGTTTCAAAATGGAATGTTTATTGTTTGTTTGGAAGGATTTTTTAAGGGAAAAAAAGTGTTTTTAGGTAAAGAAAAAAAATATATTAAAAAAAATCGAAATAGATTTTCAATCTTTGAGTTTGAAAACATGTTCAAACTGACCCAAACACTCATAGATATCATACAGGTGTCACAAAAAAAAAACATGTTCAAATTCAATATTTTTCATTGAACCCTAACAAAATAAAAGCTCTAGAGAGAGTTGAGATAAATGGAGAAATATTGGAGATTCACATAGAAACCCTTAGAGTGAAAAGAAGGAATACTTAAATACTACACCCAATCGACTTTTACATTAAAATAATAATAACAATAATAACCTAAACTAATTAACACAATATAAAAGGGTATTACATTTAATATTAAATACCCTAACCAAAAAAAAAATACATAAAGGGTGAAAGATAACAAAAGACTCTACATTGCCGGACTTCCGGATATCATTGCATTATTGATTGGTTATTTTGTTGATAATGATATATCATGATTAACAGTCCAAGTGAGGAGGAGAAGAGATAGCATTCATGAACTCCAAATCAGATTCAAGATTTGCCATATTTTGTGGGAGCAAACAGATTTCTAAATCTACACTTCCTCCTCCTTCATATCCTGGATAAACAATAACCTTGCCATCGAACGTGTTTCCATATCCACTTCGAACTCCCACCGCTTTCCCCATTCCAAATTCAGTCCCATACATATTGAATCTGGGCGAGCTCCCCATCAAGATGTTATACGGCTTCGAAAAAGAACTCAATTGATGAGTATAGGGACACTTCATCCACTCCTCAAGTGATTCTCTTATCTTTTGGTTTGTGTTTTTCATCACTGTTTCGTGCAATTTCCACGCACCCCAACCCAACCCTCTTTCAACCAATTCCCCTGCTTTTGCATCCGCTTTCAGTGATGTAATCATGTTGCCTAAGTATTCTTCACCCAACGCTGGTTTTAGTCTTCCTCTGTAATTTGCTGACATAATGCAACGGGTGCTTTCATCCCCCCGTATGCGACGAGCTCGTGTTATGCCTCGCCATACAAGTGCGCTCAATGATTGAAAGGAGGAGATTTCTTTTGTGTTGCACTCTGCATTGGCTTTTGCTTTCAGATCTGCAATTGATTCTGCCGAAAAGTGGAAAAATCTCTTCCTTAACTCCGGTGCTTCGAATCGGTTAATAAATTGATCCGGGTGGGTGAAGGGGAGATTGATAATTGGACCACACCCATCAGGAAACCACCGCTTTAGAATGGGTGGCCGTGAAATTGAGATAATACCATCCCCATCAGACGGCGGAGCTTGAAAAATCTCAGACCACATATTGAAGAAATTCCAAAAGGAAGTTCCATCGCCAAGAGAATGGTTGAAAGAAGAGGCGATGAAGACACCGTCCAACAATTCAGTTACCTGAATAGATAGCAAAGGTATAGTGTGGCCATCGTAGTTGACGGCTTTATTGAGGTCGAAGAAAGATTGGAGGAGTGGAGGCACATGAATTGGCGAGAGAATGTCAGAGACTGTTATGTCAAGGGCGGCGTGGATGAACTTGGCTCCAGGGCTGTTAACGCAGTCAACATAAACCACATTTGAAGTGGTAACAAGGCGGCCGGAAAGTGGGTAGAAATGAAAGAGAAGGGTGGAGAGGGAGTTTTTGAGACGATGAAGAAAGGGAAGCATAAAATGATCTCCATCTCCATCTCCATCCTGTGTAGGTTTGCGAAAGAGAAGGCCTTTCTGGTTGTAGTGGACGGAAAGCATGGCGAGATCAGAAGGGCCCAAATAGAAGGGCTGCTTTGACTGTGGGGGAAGATTTTCAGGTGTAATGAAGCAATTGGAGATTTGTCGGAGTGGAGGATGATTGGGTTTCATGGCCGGAGTTATGGAGATTACTGGTTAGACTTGCGCAGATAATAATTCAAGTTTGAGAGTAAAGGGAGAGATGATGAAGATGCCTGCCGTCCATTAATTCAATTACCTGACATGATAGTAAAGGCATGTCGGAACCAAGTTTGACAAAGCCCATCGCATGGTGGGTGCTGGACAGATAAGGTAAAAGTGTATTGAAGGGAAAGGGAAAATTATTGAATAACAAATTGAATTTAGTTTCATTAAAATCGTTCAAATAATTTTTGTACATATTGATTACAGAAATTTAGTTAAAAAATTAATTTTCTAACTTATCTATTATCTTGGCCTTCTTGATGAAATCTTCGCACTATTATCCTAGAGATTTTACCTAGTTTTTTTTCAAATATTATCTAATCTTTCCAAAATTTATATCAAACCTTATCTACTAATTTTGTAAAATGAGAACTTCAACTTCAACTTGTTATTGCTGAAATTTTCTCTGGGAAAAAGGTATTATTTTAGTCAAAACCAAAAATTGATACCCACCTTACAAA
Organism: Lagenaria siceraria; assembly: GCA_002890555.2. Taxonomy (NCBI): domain Eukaryota; kingdom Viridiplantae; phylum Streptophyta; class Magnoliopsida; order Cucurbitales; family Cucurbitaceae; genus Lagenaria; species Lagenaria siceraria. Next base: position 7,985,988 of record CM016484.1, read on the forward strand.
TAGCCCAAAATAAATCTCTTTTTACTATTAAAAAATGACATATTATGAAATCACACGTACTTCCAATTTTAACTTCTCTTGGACTAAAATGTGTTTTACTAATTTTAAATATACCATGTATTTGAATTCTCTCTCATTTTATAGGGAGTAAGGCATACGTCATTTTTCAAATATAGAAAATTTTTAACTATCACTCTATCGCTTTGCGAAAGCATATTTGTAAATAATTTGATATTTTTTTTGTTTATAGTAATTTTTCTAAGGTATATTTGAATTTTTTTCGATTTTTATATTTTACTTTAAAATTTTCTTTTCATTATTATTTTTTTGTATTTGTACACCTTTTTCTAAGTTATTGAGATTTTTCAAACTCTCCCATTTACCCTCCACAAATGCGTTTAGATTTTAATCAAATTATCTCATTAAATTTTTTAAATAAAAAAAAAAAAAGCAAAAGTGTATTATATTTTTTTTTTATCAAATTAACTCATTAAATTTTGAAACACAAACAGTTAGAGGGTTGTTAATCTTAAAACACATGTAAGCAGAATATTGTTAATTAGTTGCAAATTACAATATAAAAAATGATTTGTAGTTTGTTTAAACTTTTTTGGTTTTTGAAATAAAGATTTAACAAACGGAAAAGTTATGACGCACATGGTGATTTTTCAATTTTAACATTATTGTAGATGGTTTTCTAATTGATAACGTTTCTGTTTCCTGTTTCTATTTCTATTTCTCATTTTTTAAGAAACTGACTTGTTTGATAACCGTTCCTGTTTCTTGTTTCTAAAATTTGAGAAACGTTTCTTAAAATATGGCCAAATTTGAGAAACAACAAAAAGTAGTTTCTCCTTGTTTCGTTTTTATTTTATATCATATTGTTTTTTTATATATTAATACTTATTCTTGGCTTATTGGTGGTTATACATGCTTATTATACTTTTTTACCTCTTGGTTGTGTGTTCAACTCTCAAAATGAACATTTTTATTTGGTTTTTTTTCCTTTTATATATTTTAAATTTCTTTATTAATTTTGTTATTTACAAAATTAAGTCTACTATATTTATATTTTAATTTAATTTTAAAATTTAAAATTCTCCAATATTTAAATTTATATATTATTTTAATTTTTAATATTTTTAATATTTTTTTTTACATTTTAAATTTCAACTCCAAAAATGGCCAGTTTGATTTTTTTTTGTTTTACATTTATTTTCATCTTTTATACTCTATTTATTAATTTTTCTATTTACAAAAATATTTTTTCTATATTTATATTTTATTTTAATTTTGAATTTTAAAATTCTTCAATAATTAGATTTATATATTATTTTAATTTTCAATTTGTATATTAATTGTTTTTATATTTCAACTTTTGAGCATTAAAATTTGCAATATGCATGTTTATATATTATTTTAATTCTAATATTTTTAGTATATATGAAATTTGATAGAATTTTACATTATATAAATTTTGTTGACTAAGACATTCATTTAGCTTCACTTTAATATTTTACAATCATGAAATTTACATAATAATATAAATAAGTTGGATTTGACTCGACATCACTTAAGACAAATAACTCGAATCAGAGACGACAACGCCTATCAAATTTGGGCAAATATATGAAGGATAAGATACAACTTTATTATTATATTTAGTTGTCATCGAGACTTACTTGTATTAGATGACACAAACTTTTGATAATATCTTTTTCGATATTTAATGTATGACATATATATATTTTTTTATATTGTGTAGTTACAAAAAAAAAAAAAAAAAAAACAACAAGAAACAAAAAATAGTTATCAAACAAGTTTCTGTTTCTGTTTCTTTTTTCCAAAAAACAGGAAATGGGAATAGTTATCCAACATGTTCCTGTTTCTTGTTCTCAAAAAAGAAGAAATAGGAAACAAGAAATAGGGAACAAGAAACAGGAAACAGAAACGTTATCAAACGAGCCCTAAGTTTACCGTTTTGCTTCCATTTGACAATTGTCCAAGTGGCGGTGATAAGTTTTAAATACCTCTCAACCAATATCTTCTCAAATTCTTTTGATTTTAACTTCACGTTCATTTGGCATGAATCTTTTATTGAAATTACTCCATTACATAATCAAACGTAACGAACAAATCGGTGATAAATTACCTACGTATAGGGAGAAGTGTGTTCGAAAAAAATAAATCACTAATATTAAAAAGTCAAGCATTTACAACGTTATACTTATCTGTAAATAATGATGACACACGTACAGTTTAACTTATTTAATCATCCAGATTCTTTCTCACTTGAACTTAGGCTCATCCTAAGTATGTGAATATTAGTGATGCAACACTTGGGATCCCCAAGTGTGTAAGACTCCCTCTCCCTTTGAATATATCTTTCCTCCTTCTTGTGAACTTCTTTCACGTGAGAACTTGGGCTCCTCCTAAGTCTTAAGAGCTCATTCTCAACCTTAGGATCCCCCTAAGGTTGAGAATATCTTCTCTATCAACTTTCTCTTAGGTTCTCCCTAAGACCAAATAATGCTTGCTCTTACACAATAAATAATACATGCGGCAACCCTAACAAAAAGACTTCTTGGGCTTAAATAGCACAGCAGAAAGATGGATTTTTCAAAGAAAATAATATGCAGAATAATTAAAACAAGGAAAGAAATATTCTACAAAGCTAGCAACTTGAGCAGCAACCTCTAAGACAAGTTCCCATGGAGACATAATCTAAGACAACCCATACAGTGCCTGTCACACCCCCTCCCAGATTACTTACCTAACCTAGAAAGGAATGCAAAGATAGTAAATTTGAGAGCTCGGTGTACTTCTTCTCATAAAGGCCTTTTTAAACTCACCCCATGTGGGTTTGTCCATCTCTCTTCGTCTATTTTCAACTAGTTGCCACTAATCTTCAACTCTTTTTTTTCAATAAGAATACAGTAACAATTATCTTCCTAGGTTAGGTAAGTAATCTGGGAGGGGGTGTGACAAGTTGGTATCAGAGCATGTTCTTGGGGACCTAAGGGTTTGGGTCAGATAGTTAGTATATGTAAGCAGTGTTTGGGGGTTACATGGAAAAAAAAGTCTTTTTATTAAAAAGTGTGTCAATCATTACATTATAGGAACTTGAAGTGGCAGACACAATAGGCAACCCGAGGTTGGAACTCATAACGCTACCGGTAGACAAGACGAAGAAATAAAAGTGAATCTATTCATCCTCAAGTAAAATTTGAGATGAAAGAACAATCTTTGATAGGTTTGCTTAAAGGTTAGCTGTAGGGTCGGGAGAGGCATCACTAGATCCCGAGGAAGGTATGGAATAAAATGATTGAAAGCTTAAGGTGCTACAACTAAGCAATCATAGATTCAGCAAATGGAAAGTTTGGATGAATTTGATAGAGAAACGTTTCAGGATGATGAGAAGCTCTGAAGGTAGGCAGGTAACAGTTGTTGTTTTCCTTTTGAAAAAAAAAGGGTTGAAATTTGCTATCTTCACATTCCTTCCTAGGTTACGTAGTAATCTAGGAGGGAGTGCGACAGTGCCCAAGGAGCAAATACTAAGAATCTTATACAAATATATATATATATATATATATATATATAACCAATAACACAAATCGAACAAAACGAAATCTCCCGCCTTTTCCAAACATATCAAATCAAATAGTGGGACAAATTAAAATACAGTTGTTGCTTCGAAGCATGTAGTGGAGAAATAGTTCTCTATCCATCCCCACAAACATGAAGCCAAACCTACAAAAATATATATATATATATATATATATATATATATCAACAGCTCCTAACCCAAAAATCAAGACTAAGGATTGTCATGGTACAAGTAACAAACGAAGAAGAACTTAATGTTATCATTCAACAGATTTTGTCTCAATCCACTACTAGTCAAGAAGAAAGTACATCTAACATTCAAGAAAATCAAGATGAATTACCAACATTTATCCATCACATTTACACCCAATCCAAATCAACCGATCAATAGAAGACAAAGGTATTTCAAAGTTGCAGTTAAAGATAAAAATTATCAAAACATCATGTACATGTGTCACTTAACTTTTAGGTGTCATTTTGTTTTTAATAAGGTGTATGCAGACCCATTATGTTAATTATGACGTGTCTTGTTTTAATATAACAACTGTTGTGATCTAGTGTAAAACTTCTTAAATCTATATAAAGGGAGCTTAGTTTCTAGTTAAGGATATAAATTTTTGCATACACTTTGTATGAACTTTTGAGTGTTTGTCTTGAGAAAATGAAGAGCTCGTAAGATTTCAATAAAAGGTTCTTATTTTCTCTAATTTTTTCCTCTTTGAATTACCATGATCCAAGTTTCAAGTAACTTTTCTTGAATTTTGATTTCTAACATTTTCAGTCACGATCATCTTCATTGTTTATTTCCAACAAATATTTCAAACTTGCATTTAACTTCTCACACTTTCATCATTTCCATCATTACTCACAACCTCCAACACTTCACCATTTCCACAAAACACCTATCTCATATACATATATTCAAAATTTCAAAGTTTTTGAAATTCAGAATATATTTTGAGATTTAAATAACTGTTTGGAGTTTAATAAAATTTGAATAAATAATCATATCTTGTTTTAGAAATTGAATTGTGAATGTTGTTTGATTTAGTTAACAATTTTTTTTTTTAATTGTGGGTATTTTTAGTCTACATCATTTCTTTAGATTGAAATGTCATACTTTTAGCATCTAGCAATTTATACAATAAAAAAAATAGAAAATGAAAAATAAAGCTACTTGTATCAAAACGCCAAATTTATTGTCGTTCCAATAAATTCAGATTTGTACACGTCAGTACTTTCCCGCTCTTATCTTCCGTCATCTGACCCATTTGTTATCGGCCCACTATGGGGCTCCTTTCCCCTTGTCCAGCCCACCAACACGGGCCCAACTCTCACTCCATCTGCACTCTTCACTGCTTTTTTATTTTATTTTTTTTTTTGTTTCTTTTTAGGTTTTTCTTTTTTCTTATTTTGGAATATGAAGATTTGAATTTTAGACCTCATTAAAAAAAATATATTAATAAACAATGTCAATTACACATTGAGCTATATTTATGTTGACACTTGCATTTTTATCTCTCTTGTGGACTGTGGTGAGAGAAATCTTTTAGTAGGTGTGTCATTCTTTCATTCACAATTTGATATGTCATGACATGATAGATTATTTTGTCTAATCAATCTTATGTTATCTTTAAAAAATATTCTAGTATTATCATAGAAGACACTTTATTAAATGAGATGTTATTTTATTTAACTAATCCAAGCTAGTTTTTAACGTTGGATTACAATAAATGTAAAAGTTGATATTTGAAGATTCAAATAAAAGAATAATGAATAATTTAGACTTCATTTGATAAGTAATTAGCGATGACTATTTATTTTTTATTTTTTAAAAAAATTAAATTCATAAATTTTTGTTATCTTTTTAACTATGCTTTTAAAATACATATCAAATAAATTTATTTTTATTTTAAAATTTAGTTATGAATTCAAATGTTATCATAACACAAACATAATTTATAAACAAAAAAAAAATATATATATATATATATATATATACATATATATAAAAATAAAGTCAATCCTTAATTGAGTTATACAGTTGTGTTGTAAATAAAGGAATGAAATAGAGTTTAAGCTGAATTGACATAAAATCTATTTTAAAATAAAAAATGAAAATGAACGAAGAAACATAGAATAATGTAATTGACTCCTGAAAGAAAATATTGGGTGGTGGCATTGCCATATCATGGTGTTCATTTCTTTTACGGCTCCGCTTTGAAAAAATACACAATTGCGTGCATCGCCGCCCTATCCTCTCCACACCTAGCAACTAGCAATTATTGTTATGCACTTTTGCTGCTGAACTCTGGTTTAGTTTTTAGTGTTTCACCTATCAAGTTATATTACCAAATATCCTTTTTTTTAATAAATTTTCAATTAATATTTGGCCGACCATCCTCAAATATTTTATTTTCATTACAAACCCACTCTTGGGTTTGATGGTTATTGGGTTGAGTTATGAGTTTCCCCACATCATTTCTCCACTCTCCGCTTCTAATATTTCATGTAATTTATTATTTCCACATAATAATTGTATGCTGTGTGTCTTGGGCATGCTTGTCCAGGGCGTATTTGCCTATGGCCGCATGCCCAAACCATCCTCAACCATGTCATATGTATGTCTTACTATTAATTTATCAAGTTGCTTTGTTGTATGTTGTGTTTTTATTTTTCTTGCGACGAGGTAGCACTTCCAACGTGCAAGCCTGCCAGTCTAGTTTTTGCTTAGAATGTACTATAGGGGGAACACACCTGTCATCCCCCGACCAAGTATTGTTGTACTCTTTGCAATCAAAGCTTTTCCTTGCAATTGTCAGTCTTCAATGCTTTCTTTAAAGATGTTTTCAATGTTATTTCTCTCTCCCGTTTTATAAAACCATTTTCTCTTGAAACGGGCGGGGAGGCTAGACCCTATAGCGAGATTGTCCGCGATTTCCGGAATTGTACGGCTGACTTGCTTGCCGGGTTAGAGCAAGTGCCGCACAATCGCTCGTCTCGTGTTTGAAAAGTTGCGATTGTGACAAGTGGTATCAGAGCTTTGTTAGCTCCTCGGCTGGAAAATACCGCAATCATGTCGGCAGCGAAACAACTAAGTAAGTCGCAGTCTGAACGACTTACTGAGATAGAAGAACAGTGGCTGTATTTGAGGGAAGTGCCCGATGAGGTGAGATTCATTCAAGCCCGACTAGATGGGTTGGATGAAAAGGTGATGGAAATTGATGCACTGAATACTCGCATCGATGGGCTGCCGATAAACGACCTGACGCAGAGGGTCGATTCTCTAGAACACAGAGCTACTCGTCCCAGCAGTTTTGAACGTGGGGATAGCTCCACTAGCTCTGTCGCACACATGGAAGAACGTGTCGAAGAGCTAGATAGTTCTCAAAAGATCATGTTGAAGCTATTTAACGACCTAACTGATGATTTTAGGGTAACGATTGAAGCCATCAAAACTGAGATGGCAGAAATGAAGACTCAGGTTAATTTGACGATGCGGGCCGTAGGGAACCAACTCCCTAATCAAGCATGTGCCCAACCTAACAAGTTCAAGATCCCGGAGCCCAAGGCTTTTAGTGGGAACCGCGATGCCAAGGAACTTGAAAACTTCATCTTTGACATGGAACAATATTTTAAGGCAAGTGGGACCGTCTCGGAGGAGACTAAGGTTACTCTGGCCTCTATGCACCTTTCAGACGATGCAAAATTATGGTGGAGATCCAAGGTTAATGATATTCATGATGGTCGATGCACCATCGACACCTGGGGAGATTTCAAGAAAGAATTGAGAGCTCAATTCTTCCCCGAGAATGTGGAGTTCATTGCAAGAAGGAAGTTGAGAGAACTCAGACACACAGGAACCATTCGGGAATATGTGAAACAATTTTCAGCTGTTATGTTGGACATTAGAGACATGTCCGAGAAGGACAAAGTATTTTGCTTTGTCGAAGGGCTAAAGCCATGGGCTAGAACTAAACTATACGAACAGAAGGTCCAAGACCTCGCTTCTGCCTTGTCTGCTGCCGAAAGACTGTTAGACTACAGCGGCGAACAAACCCCCCAAAGAAAATCTGTCCCCTCACCGAACTCGGGGAGTAAGGCCCCCAAGCCAAACCCTCCAAAGAGCTTCGGCTTTGACAAGAAGCCTCAAACCACAAGCGCAGGTCCCGCTCGAGGTCCCTACCAGTCAAACCCAAACCAATCAAGACCCATCGCTTGCTTTTTGTGTAAGGGTCCCCATCGAGTAGCCGAATGTCCACATCGAGGGGCCTTGACAGCGCTACAAGCCTCAGTACAATACAGTAATGAATCGGAAGCAGAAATTGAGATGGAGAAAGAGGAAGATGGGGAAACTCCCCGAATGGGGGCATTGAAATTCTTGTCAGCTATCCAGAAGAAAACATCCAGTCAAAAGGATGCCACGGAAAGGGGACTTATGTTTGTCGATGCAGTCATCAACTCCAGACCAGCTAAAGGCACCATGGTAGACTCAGGTGCGACCCACAACTTCATCTCTGAACAAGAAGCACGTCGTCTAGAGTTGAGAGTGGAAAAAGACACAGGCAAGATGAAAGCAGTCAACTCAGAAGCTTTACCAATTGTCGGGGTAGCCAAAAGAGTACCTTTAAAGTTGGCTGAATGGTCTGGGAACGTTGATTTTGTTATTGTACGCATGGATGACTTCGATGTCGTACTCGGAATGGAGTTCCTCCTGGAACATAAGGTCATTCCGATGCCCTTGGCCAAGTGCCTGATTGTTACGAGCAGTACTCCCACTGTAGTCACGGCTAACATAAAACAACCTAGTGGGGTGAGGATGATATCTGCCCTACAACTGAAGAAAGGTCTCAGCCGAGAAGAGCCCACCTTCATGGCTATCCCGGTCGTGGAGGAGTCCATGGAAAAGAAGATCGTTCCGCTGGAAATCCAAGAAGTTTTGAGTGAATATACTGATGTAATGCCGCAAAATCTTCCAAAAGCTCTACCCCCTCGACGAGGGATTGACCACGAAATTGAACTTATCCCCGGAGCCAAACCTCCTGCGAAGAACGCATATCGAATGGCTCCACCTGAGTTGGCTGAACTCAGGAAACAATTAGATGAACTGTTGAATGCGGGGTTTATCCGCCCCGCGAAGGCGCCCTATGGAGCCCCTGTGTTATTTCAGAAGAAGAAAGATGGGACGTTACGACTGTGCATCGATTATAGGGCTCTAAACAAAGTTACGGTTCGCAATAAGTATCCTCTGCCGATCATATCTGACTTGTTTGACCAGTTGAATGGAGCCCGATACTTCACAAAGCTCGACCTCCGATCAGGATACTATCAAGTGCGTATAGCCCAAGGGGATGAGCCAAAGACTACTTGTGTGACTAGATACGGGGCCTTTGAATTCCTCGTAATGCCGTTCGGCCTTACCAACGCCCCTGCTACATTCTGTACTTTGATGAACCAAGTATTTCATGAATACCTAGATCAGTTTGTGGTGGTGTACATCGATGACATTGTCGTTTATAGCCCCACCTTGGAGGAACACCAGGTTCATCTTCGATTAGTTTTTGAAAAATTACGGCAAAATCAGTTATATGTGAAGAAGGAGAAGTGTGCCTTTGCTCAGGAACGGATCAACTTCCTGGGACATGTAATCGAATACGGAAAGATCGGAATGGATGATGAGAAATTACGAGTGATCGAGGAGTGGAAAGCCCCCACTTCTGTGACAGAATTGCGATCCTTCTTAGGATTGGCAAATTATTATCGTCGTTTTGTTGAAGGATTCTCAAGGAGGGCTGCTCCATTGACCGAGTTATTGAAGAAGGGAACGACTTGGCAATGGTCAGAAGAATGCCAGTCTGCCTTTGACGAGTTAAAGGCAACCATGACGAGGGGTCCTGTCCTCGGATTAATTGATGTGACAAAACCGTTTGAAGTTGAGACAGATGCTTCAGACTATGCTCTCGGGGGCGTCCTCCTTCAAGAAGGTCACCCCGTGGCCTATGAGAGTCGAAAGTTCAATAATGCAGAAAGGAGATATACCGTCTCCGAGAAAGAGATGCTTGCCGTAGTCCATTGTTTGAGGACGTGGAGGCAATACCTACTGGGATCATGCTTTGTCGTGAAGACCGACAATAGCGCAATATGCCATTTCTTCAGCCAGCCAAAGTTAACTTCCAAGCAGGCACGGTGGCAAGAATTCTTGGCAGAGTTTAACTTTAAATTCGAGCACAAGACAGGAAAGAGCAATCAGGCTGCCGACGCCCTGAGTCGGAAAGGCGAACACGCGGCCTTGTGCATGTTAGCCCATCTTCACTCGAGCAAGATTGATGGTTCAATGCGGGACATTATCGGAGAATACCTTCAGAAAGACCCTTCTGCCCAAACCGTCATGGCCTTAGCTAGAGCCGGCAAGACCCGACAGTTCTGGATTGAAGGGGACTTATTGTTGACGAAAGGGAATCGATTATACGTTCCTAGAGCAGGAGACCTAAGGAAGAAGCTGCTACATGAATGCCATGACACCTTATGGGCAGGCCACCCGGGGTGGCAAAGAACGTATGCGTTGTTGAAAAAGGGCTACTTCTGGCCGAAGATGCGAGACGACGTCATGCAGTACACCAAGACTTGCCTCATCTGCCAGCAAGACAAGGTCGAGAGAACGAAAATCTCTGGGCTCCTCGAACCACTACCAGTCCCTACCAGGCCATGGGAAAGTGTATCCATGGATTTCATTACTCATCTCCCAAAGGTCGGCAATCATGAAGCCATTTTGGTCATCATCGATCGGTTCTCAAAATATGCCACCTTCATTCCAACTCCCAAACAATGTTCAGCTGAATTGACGGCCCACTTATTCTTCAAGAACCTGGTGAAATTGTGGGGCGTCCCGACAAGCATTGTTAGCGACAGGGATGGTAGGTTCATTGGTACATTTTGGACCGAATTGTTCTCCTTCCTAGGGACAAGCCTGAACATATCTTCGAGCTATCACCCCCAGACTGATGGCCAAACGGAAAGATTTAATTGTCTGCTCGAAGAATATCTACGCCACTTCGTTGACGCGCGACAGAAAAATTGGGTCCAATTGTTAGATGTGGCTCAGTTTTGTTTCAACTGTCAGACAAGTTCGTCAACAGGGAAGAGTCCCTTTGAAATCGTAAGTGGAAGGCAACCGGTGTTACCTCATATTCTCGATCATCCTTACGCAGGAAAAAACCCTCAAGCCCACAACTTCACGAAAGAGTGGAAGCAGACCACCGACATCGCACGTGCTTACTTGGAGAAAGCCTCCAAGCATATGAAGAAGTGGGCAGACAAGAAGCGTCGACCACTCGAGTTTCGAGCCGGAGATCGAGTTCTTGTAAAGTTGAGACCGGAACAGATCAGATTTCGAAGCCGCAAAGATCAACGGCTTGTCAGGAAATATGAGGGTCCCGTGGAGATTCTGAAGAAGATCGGGAATGTTTCGTATAAGGTAGAGTTACCTACATGGATGAAAATCCACCCAGTAATTCATGTAAGTAACCTAAAACCTTATCATCCCGATCTGGATGACGACTGCCGCAACACCACAATCCGACCGGGGATAGACTTGAAGCAGAAGGAAGACAAAGAAGTTGAAGAGATCCTTGCTGATAGGATCAGAAAAGTTGGAAGACCCACACGGAGAGTTCTCGAGTTCCTTGTCAAATGGAAGAACCTCCCTGTGGAAGAAACAAGTTGGGAGCGTGCCGACGACTTGGATTCCTGGAAGCAGAAGATCGAAGAGTTCAAGCTCCGCCAGTCGACAGGGACGTCAACTGTTTAAGTGGGGGAGAATGTCTTGGGCATGCTTGTCCAGGGCGTATTTGCCTATGGCCGCATGCCCAAACCATCCTCAACCATGTCATATGTATGTCTTACTATTAATTTATCAAGTTGCTTTGTTGTATGTTGTGTTTTTATTTTTCTTGCGACGAGGTAGCACTTCCAGCGTGCAAGCCTGCCAGTCTAGTTTTTGCTTAGAATGTACTATAGGGGGAACACACCTGTCATCCCCCGACCAAGTATTGTTGTACTCTTTGCAATCAAAGCTTTTTCTTGCAATTGTCAGTCTTCAATGCTTTCTTTAAAGATGTTTTCAATGTTATTTCTCTCTCCCGTTTTATAAAACCATTTTCTCTTGAAACGGGCGGGGAGGCTAGACCCTATAGCGAGATTGTCCGCGATTTCCGGAATTGTACGGCTGACTTGCTTGCCGGGTTAGAGCAAGTGCCGCACAATCGCTCGTCTCGTGTTTGAAAAGTTGCGATTGTGACACTGTGTACGGAGTATTCAAAGCAATTTAAAAATTTGGGAGTGGCCGTCGAATTATGGATTTATTCAATTTCTCGAATATATTAGAAAAAGAAGATTTTAAGCGGTGGGGACGGGAGTTGTGTTGTAAATAACTGCTTGACACGTTACTGAATGATATCCCAACAAAACCCTCTCCACATTGGGAGACGGTTCGGTATGAAAGTGACACCTCCATGACGGTGAGTCACCACCCAGTAACATTTTTATTATTTTTTACTATTAGAAACCCTTAACCATTTTATTTATCTAAAACTATACAAACAACCTGTTAATTATGACAGTTATTCCAATCCCACTCAGATTTTTTTTTTTTTTTTTTTTTATTGATGGTTAAAAATCACATAAGTAATTTTTAGAAACCCGTTTGTGGATTTATTTGTTTCTATTATTATGTTTGAAATTAATAAATTATAGTAGAAGGGTATTAATCGATTGGATACAAATTAAAAAAACATTTTTTTAGAGAGAATTTTTTTTAGGGTACACCTTGTAACAAGTCTTATATATAGTTTACATGTGGATTGATATAATAGTTAGGATCTTTTCTTTTGGAATTAGGATGGAATAAAGAAGGGGGGAATTTTCCAAATCGAGGGATGCATTATATAATGATTCTCCCAGTGAAATTTAGAATTATTAATCTCAATCACATATTTTTCGAATCCATTCCTTTCTAATGCCACCTTTAATAAATAAAAAGAAAAGGGTTTGAAATTTTCATTAAATAAACGTCTAATCTTAAAGTTAACAGTAAATTAGCGGTGCTGTTGACTGCACCCGGCACCGACCTTCTCTTTATACAAAATCTAGTGATGGGATTTTCGGTAAATTATTAGGACTGCTGTTTCTCTATTCAGACAACGTAATTATAATAGAAGTTTCAGCTACCTTATAATAGAACGACTCACTATTATTTTTATATATTTATATTTATTTATGGCCAGCATCAAGACCAACCATATATATTGATAATGGGTCGTGCATGAAAGCTGAAACGAAGATAAATCAATATATATATTATGCAAAATTAAATTTATACAAGATCCATGAAAAGCGGTATGTTATAATTACACTGAAATTAATGGAGTTTCAGGCTCGACCCACATCCACAGCAAGAATTTTAAAGGAAGAGGGGAGAAAAGTCAAAAGTTTAGATCAGTTGTTTAATTGAATTTACTACACATATGCTATTAGATAATTTTAAATTTTCATTAAATACGAGAAGACTAAAACCAACTAAATTGACAACGGCGGTAGTAGTAGCCTTAATTTTGTGGTTTGGGGCAACCATAAGTGAGGAAGAGCGAAGGGCGGCGGCGGTGGGTCAGGGCGTGCGGTTGCCGTCTCCATGTTTTGTTAAAGGGAAATTAAAACAAATGTCCGGTAAAAGCTTCAACGGCAGGCCACTAATATACATCGCTTTCTCTCGCTCTCACATAATATTGGGCTTCTCTTTTCATTGTGCCTTCTTGTGGAGTCCACAAAGCATGTCATGTGCACCAGTTGTTGTCTCCCCTCCCTCTCAAATTTCTTTTTTATTATTATTATTATTTTTTTTAATTGGGTTTTATATTCTTATCCCAAATTTCTCCGGTGGGCGTAACCGGAGCCACTCGTCCACACGGCGGCACCCTCCTAACAAAAAAATTTGCTACTAATTAAAATTAACCACAAATACCAAGGGGGAAAAAAATAAAAAGGAACATCCAAAATCAAGTATTTGTATAAGCCGTTACGGGGCGGTTACAATCGCAGAACTACAACCGAGCGAAACGGAATCATTTTGATTCCGTTGTTTTTTGTTTTTTGTCATGATATAATCATGATCTTGAAGAGGGATACCCTTTCTATAATTTTGGCTTTACGGTAGAGATATGAGAAATTAATCGTCGTCTGAGGTTTCAGGGTTGGGGTACTCGTTTAAATCGGGCTTGTCCGAAATTTGAGTAGCGGAATTGGAATTGGAGTTTGAGTTAGAGGCGTGGAGGGAGGTCTGGATGGCGTCAACCCTGGCGCCGACTTCGGTGGCTCGTTTCCGTATGGAGGCAGCCGACATGTCGTGAAGCTGGTCCGCTTCGAACATCAACTCGGGGAAGTTAAGGCGGGCGGTGGGGCCTCGGAGATAGAAGACGGCGGTGTCGTAAGCTCTAGCGGCAGCGACAGGGGTTGTGTATGAACCAAGCCAAATCCTGGAGCGTTTGTTGGGTTCTCTGATTTCGGCAACCCACTTCCCCCACTTCCTCATCCTTATTCCTCTGTAAGGCTTTTCTTGTTGGAGATGATTCTGATGTCTTTGCTTCCTTTTGGGTGATGAATTTACAGCGGAACAAACTTCTTCCATCTTAGAGAAACAAAACAAAGAATCGAAACCAAACACAAACCCTTTTGGGTGTATGTAATATATAAGAGTTCAGAAGTGAGAATTCAAAGTTGAGAGAGACGGGGCATGAGAAAAACGCTGAATATGAAAGACTGGTAACTACTTGGGTGTATCAGTTTTTCGCTTCGGATTTTCTTCTGAATTGGGTATATAAAAACAAAAAGAAGCCCAGCCGTTTGAACCAAAAAAGATGGTGGCGTTGTATGGGTCTACTTAAATACATAGGATTTGGGTTTGGGTTTGGGTTTATATAAATATATTATTAGAAATAGAATAGAGAGAGAGAGGATAAAAAGAGGGGCCGAAATTATTTCCTACTTGGCTGCTTCTCTGTCGAATGGACACGGCCGCCACGTTGATCTTCCTTCAAGACAAATCCAACTTTGGCCGACATATTTTAAACTTCCCTCTATATTTCTCTCTTCTTCTTTTCTTTTCATCTTTTATATTTATCTATTCCTTTCTTTTTTTTTCTTTTGTTTGTGTGCTTAATTAATTCTCTTCTTAATGTGTATCAATCAGCCCTAATTACTCACTCAATTTAACAACAATTATTATTAAGAAAAAAAAAATCATTTTACTCTCCATATTTTAAAATTGTTATTTTGAAATTGTTTCAATTACTTTTCATTGTCTAATTTTAATGTCTATACTTTCAATAAAATTTAAATTTAGTTCCTCAAAATTAATTTTTACTAAAATTTCTTAAATACTAATAATAATTTTTATACCAAAAAATAAAATATGCTTCTATGTTTTTAAAGTTTATAGTAAAATTTCTAATATATAATAAAAAGTTTTCTAAATTATAATAATAATTAAAAATCAAGGTTAAATTTAAGATTCATTAAAATAAATAAATTTTAGCGTATGGATTTTAACCTTATTATAATTATGGGCGGACTTTATGCTGACGGCAACTTCTATAAGATTAGAAAAAGATAATAGGGCGTATTATATGTGGAAATTTGAAAAATAAAAAAGCAAATATACGAGATAGCCTAGATTATAAGCATATATAAGATTTTGGTGAAATTGATGAAAAGAAAGGGAGTGAGTTGAAAGGTTAAGGATGGATGATTGGAATTGATAAAAAAAAATATATATATATAAACATAAATATATATATATAAGGTGAGAAGTAACATTCACCGAACGGCGGGGTAGACAAGTACCGAAAATACAAATCCACGTAGCAGTTTGTGGGCATGGGAGAGCCGACGTGGATTTCCAGCACCTAATTTCAATTCAAAGGATGGGATTTTTCGTTTATTTCTTTTCTTGACCAAACTGAAATAACAGAAAGAAAAAAAAAAAAGATAATATATGAGAAGATGACGTCGAAAAATGAAAGCTTTAGATGGTGGACAAGTGGATGATGATGCGAGAGCGTGGGAGCGAAGCAGCTGAGAGAAAAGTCGGTGGCGGTGGACTCTGTGTCCGTCCAAAACTTTCCGTCCACGCAATAAACATTTAAACAAATCAATTATATTTTTCGACCTCAAGTTACATTACATAATACCCTTCTCTATATTTAATTTTGATCTTATAAGATAATAAACTTTTAGACACAATAGTACCCAAAAAAATAAAAAAAAAAATAAAAACTTTTGGACACAATATAGATAATTTATAATATTTAATAGAAGTACAGATTAAAATTAGAATTAAAATATAATGACTAAAATTGAACCAACTTTAAAATATATGAATCAAAATAATATTTTAGTTTATAGAATATTTTTTTTGAAAAATAACTCTGTAAACGGCATGTCAATTAAATATAAGATAAAATGTATGAATATTTTTGGGTGAAATATGTCTATTGGCATTGGTTTTGGGTCTAGTTTTATCTTATACTTAAATTTTTAGTCATCTAGCCTAAAATTTAGAGACAATTTTTTTCAATATTTAATAGACAATAATTTAAAAATTCAACCATCGATCTATTAGTTTCTTTTTTCTACTAATAAATCTGGATATAAAAGTTTAAACTTCTAAATTAAAAAAATGAGTATCAGTAAACTTCGCTCATTTAGACAACAGTTAAAAAAAAATGAAATGCTATGTTACCACCTACGGAAAATAAAAAGAAAATATAATGGACAAATTATAATTAAGATAAAAGGTTTTGCTTAGCGGGTGTGTAATTAATTTTTACTACTGAAACGTTATTATTATCTGAGATTCGGGTGCCTAACTCTCACGATGTATTTAGGTGGAAGCACTTGTTTGGCAATAGCTAATGCCAAAGAGAGACAGTCGGCTTGATTAAACATTTTGACTTTTCAAAACTATATGATAATTATCTTTAATTAATGCTTTATTTGCCATCTAAAGTCATTATTAAAGTAAGTAATGACGATTAGCATGTGGAAAAGGGGATTGGCATTGCCTTTGCTTCCTCATTCAGTTCACACATACATATATACACATAATAGAAGTGAAAAGATTCGAACCACATATCTTTTGATGACTAATAATTATACATTAGTTAAATTATACTCACTTTGACTTATTCCATTTTGATCTAGTTAGATTTAGATTTATATTAAATTCCATATTTTGATTTCATTTCATACAAAATGTCTAGAACTAATAACAATTTAAAAATAGTTGTCAATTTCAATCTAACTTGATGGATAAAGGATCAGTTATTTATTTAAACATCAATCATTTTTAATCATTGCAATTATCGAATTACACATAATTAAAAAAAAAACATTTTTAATTGCTTTAAATAATAATTGAGATATTGGTTTGACTGGAAGGTTTGAGAGAAATTTTACAAAATTATGGAAATGCGGATACTATTTTCATTTATGCTCAATTATGTGAGATTTTTAGGAATAAGATACGAGTCTAATAGCATTAAAAAATTTTTGAGAAAAAGAGAATTATGGTATGAAAGAAGTTGTTACTTGTTACTACAAAGGGGGAAATTTTTCATTTGGATTAGAAAAGGAATTACAAAAATTTCAATAATAAAATGTGAAAATAAACTTTTTAATTAAGTGTAAAAAGTTTTTAATTCAAACATACATCAATAAAAAAAAATGCTTATTATTATTGGTAGATTTATTGAGATAGACTAAGTTCAAGAATCTAAAGAGCCTCAGCATGAGGAGCCTAAGAGGCATTGAGCCTAGAAAAGCCTAGGCATGAGGAGTCTAGGAAGGCCTGAGCCTAGAGAGCTTAGGCATGAGGAGCTTAAATAGGGTCTAAGCCTAGGCATGAGGAGCCTGGGATGACCTAATCCTAGATATGAGGAGAGCTTAATGGGAGCTCAGTAGACCCATGGGGAGCTTAGGAGAACTCAGATGACCCATGAAGTAAGCCTAAGAGAGGTTAGAGAAAGCTCGGTGAGACCTATGAGGAGCCTAGGAGATCTTAGAGGATCCATGAGATGCCTAAGAGAATTTAGAGAGAGCTCAGTTAGACCCATGGGGAGGCTAGGCGGAACCTCTCCCAGTAAGATGTGGTTTGAGAACGATCCAAGTGAAAGTTGGTGGGCATGTAATGATCCGAGTTTAAGATGAGAACATGAATGAACTGAGATCACATTCGAATGAGAGGGATCCTGAGGACTTGAAAGTATGGTTAAGAAAGGCTTAAAAGAACTGAAAGTTACTACCCATACCAACAAGGTGAACCTTCCTTTTTTATGGTTCAATCATAAGAACTACACAGTTAAACGTGCTTAGCTTGGAGCAATTCTATGTTGGGTAGCCTCATAGGAATTTTCGTAGGATTGATGCATGTGAGTGAGAACAAAACGTGCTTGAAAGGATCCGTGTTGGTTAGTGCCAGGTCGCAGGGGAATGTCGGGGCTTAGAGGAACCTACGAGAATCTAAGGAAGCTTAGGCATGAGGAGCCTAAGCCTAGAAAAGCTTAAGAGAGCTTAGTGAGACCCATAGGAGACCTCGGTTGAAGTTGTAGCCATCCAGATTATGGTACACTTAAGCATATGTTGCACTAATAATAGTGTAACCGCCCATTAAATTAACTTAGCTCGAGTGAGTGTTACACTTTACTATTCTATAAAAGTGACCAAAGCCACTAGTCGAAGGTACGCCAACTCTTGATATGTACTACATCTCTTGAGATCAGAAGTTTGATATATACTACTTCTATCACGATTTATCGTGGATAAATAGTGAATTTTTTTTATATTTATAAATAGTTTGACTCATTTTTCTATATTTGAAAAAAAAAAAACCTTTAATTTAAGAGAAATTGTTTTAAATGACAAAAAAATGAAACTATTTACAAATATAGCAAAAAGAACACATTGGGATGAGTAAACTTTTTGTCATTTTGCTATATTTGTAAATATTTTTATTATTTTATTATTTCTGAAAAAGCCCCTAATTTAACTAAAACTACTTTTTTTTTTAAGAATTATTATTTTCAAAAGTGATTTTAGATCATCAAATCACTAAAAAGGGCATTACATTTAAAATAATAAAAATTTAAATGGTGGTAAAAAAGGTTAGGAAAGAAAAGAAAAAAAAAAAAGAGAGTTAAAGAAAAGTAGCACCGAGTAACATAAATAATGTTAAAGACAGGATCAAAGACAAGAAATTTAAAAGAAAGAAAATATGAATAGAGAGCGATAATTCAAATATTTATAAAAAAAATTTAAAAATTAATTTTTCTTATAATTTTAGGACAAAACTAAAATTAGGAGAGACTTTTTCTATATAAATCAGTTAAAAAATAAAACATCTCACAATCACTTGCTAAATTGACTAAGAGGCCTATTTAAATTGTCTAAGTGTTTAAATAACGGTTTATAAACGTAAAAACATGTTTATAAACACTTAAAAAGTCAATCTAAATAGAAACTAAGAAACATTTAAATAATTTTTTATTCTTTCAAAATCACTCGTCTAACATTGTCAAACATCACAACGTTTTTTTAAAAAAATTGATTTTTGACATAAAGTTTGGTCATTTTAAAATTACTCTTAAATATAGTATCGATTAGTACATTAAACATCTATTTTAATTATCAAATTAAAGAAAAAAAAAGAAACTTTTGTTTTAATAAGTAATATTATTTTCTCATCGAATATTCCTACCTCAACCAACATATATAATCCAATATGCATATTGAAAGCCATATTATGGAGCTATCAAACAATTAATGACAAATTTGACATTATTGACATGCACAATTAAAATGGTTCTCCAGTAAAACAGAAAAGAGAAAATAATAATAATATTCAAGGCCATATTAATCGAGCTATCAAACCATTAATAATAATAATAATAATAATAATAGCAGCAAAATTTATGACAATGAACAACTAATAGTTATGGGTTAAAACAGAACATTTGAAAGTTAGAATAAAACTTTAAAATCTAAAAGACTAAAGCAAAATAATTAAAAGAACAGAAACCAAGACAAGATAAAAAAACATATTTTTAAAATAAAATTATTATTTTTTTAATATAATGAGATCGAAAGATTCAAACCACATACTTTACTCACTCTGATAAATAAAATTATGCAATAACAAAAACTAATAGGTAAATTTAAACTTAGGTTATGAATATGATTAAAATAAATAGAAGAATGAAAGTTGATATTTAAAATATCTTTTTAAGAAAATTGTAAAAGTAGAAGAGACGAAAAATGCTGTGAAAGATTGAAAAATGAGAGGAAAATTTGATGGCGGCAGAGGACCAATAAAATAATAATTTAGGGAAAATCCGGAAGAGGACAACTTGGGAGAGGCAAGTCGGCTGGTTTGGCAACTATGGTGAAAACTTACATCCTACCTTTCTTTTATTCTTCTTCTTCTTTTTTTTTTTTTTTTTTTTTTTTTTTTTTTAAATTTGCTTTAGTTAAAGAGATGTGATTTGAAGGGCTAATTTCCTAAAACCACAAACATAATGAAATTATGTACCAAATCCAAATTACATTATACTTCCTACCCCACTCTTATATATATCCACAAAATAAACTTTACTTTTCAGCATGATGAATTCACATTACTTATGAATTGCACTCACTATTGTGTCTTCATTAAATAATTTATAATATATACAAAATCTTCAATTTGTATCTAGAAAACAATATATCAATTTTGTTATTGTGAAATGATTGACTAATTTTATTAAAAGCAAAATGTTTTATAGTTTGTCTTGCTAGATGTCAAACATATCGTTCTGTGTTATGCAGAATCTACATGAAAATATTTTCTTTATTTGTTAAAGCGTGTTGTGCAGATTAGACATGGATAGATTTCTATCAGCATCTATTAGTGATAGATTTCTATCATTTATATTTCTGATAGACCTTGATAGACTTCTATTACCATCAATCACAAATATCTAAAATTTTTGCTATTTTGTGTCAATAGCTTCCTTTATTTTTTTTATTTTTTAAAATTTTCCAAAGTTATGATCCTCTTATAAAGAATAAATGTTGGAATTCTCTCCCTTCTATTGATTTTTATAGATAAGAAGAGTAACTACAATAAACTAGTATCAAAGTAATGGTTTTATTATATTTAATTATTGGTGATTTACATTAATTAAATTAAGATTTAATTTATTGTAAATTTATCTTAGCCCTCATCTACCTCCTGTAATTGCTGTAGTAAAAAAAAAAAAAACTTGACTATTATCTATTTAATTTGACTATTATCTATTTAATTCTTTTGTTTTCTATTCGTTGAAAAATATTATATCCAAAATTATGCAAGAAGTCTCAATTAATCATATTATTTTAGACACTATTTAAGAAAACATGTAGCAAGGAACGTGTTTGGGATAAACATGGAAAGGTGTGAACAACCCCCACCCAAACACACACACATTTGTAGTCGACATTTTATTTTGGATTTTATTATTTTGAGAGGGCCCATATAAAATATAATGATTTCTTTACATTGCTACAGCCATCCATCATTTTAAATTTCTATCGACATATCAACATTTTTACATTTCTATGAATTCAATATCAACAAGAAGGGTGATTGACATTTTTTTTATATAATTAGAAATTCATAAAACAAAAAAAAAAAAAAAAAAAAAGAAAGAAACCACACATACACACAACAACAACAAAAATTGGCATTGATATCTTATCAATATTTTTATTGACATTTTTGTAAAATTGAATTGTCGTTACTTTTCGTAACGTCGATATTTTAAACCTTTTACACAAAGAAATTCAAAATATTTTCTTTTTCACTAGTAAACAATTCAAATTTAAGACATCTCAAATATTCTTAATGAATATGTTATTATTTGCAAGTGCTTGGAGTTTAGAACAATACTACAAACACATAAAATTAGCTGTTAAGCTGACCAGTTTTGATCTCTTCAGGATGCACAAACAAGAAATGATAGAAAGGCAGAATGAAGGAGAAAAGCAGACACAAGAATTTAACGTGGTTTAGTCAATAGACCTACATCCACGGGAAGGAAAGAGCAGCTTTATTTGATCTCTTGTTTTTGGTATGAACGGTAAGAATTTCGTACGAGTTTTTACTTTGTACACTCACTGTTTTAGTATATTTCTCACACACCTATGGGACTCATTTCAAGTCCTTTTATAGAAGGTGTTTGCTCCAACTAAATACAACAGAAAGAATAACTGATTTTTAATTTCAAAATAAAGAAGAAACATTTAGTTCTTCAAATCTCCACCTTGAAAGAAAAAATCAACATAGAAACTAACTGCACCTTCCTTCTTTGAATTCTGATTTTACTCAGAATTGGTGAAACCAATTAACTCGAGGCATTTCTGGAATTTGACAAGAGCAACTGGTTTAGTCATCATATCAGCAGCATTCTCAGAGGTGTGAACTTTTAAGACTTCAATTTCCCCTTTCTCAATCTGTTCTCTAATAAAGTGAAACTTGACATCTATATGCTTTGTCCTGCTGTGAAAATGTTGGTTTTTAGATAAATGAATTGCAGATTGATTGTCACAATATATCTTGACTGAATTCTGATTGATTCCATAGTCTTTCAGTAAGCCTTTGAGCCAAACTCCTTCTTTAACTGCTTCTGAAAGAGCAATGTACTCAGCTTCAGTTGACGAAAGTGCCACAACAGGTTGAAGAGTGGCCTTCCAACTAAGTAGATTACTGCCCAGCAAGAAAAGGTAGCCACTTAGGGACCTTCGTTTATCTAAATCACCTGCAAAGTCTGAGTCAACAAAACCATATAGTTCATTATTATTAATTTGATTCAATTTGTAGAGAAGACCTGTTTCTTAAGTTCCTTTAAGATACCTAAGTATCCATTTAGAAGCTTCCCAATGTCTTCTCCCTGGATTGGCCATATACCTGCTTACCAAGCTTGTGGTCTAGTTGAAATCATCAAATACATCAAACTTCCCACCACTTGTGAGTAAGGAATCTTTGACATGTAACTGATGTGATCTGTTTCTTCAGTTTTCGGAGAGTTCTAAAGAAAGTTTAAAATGGGTAGCTAAAGGAGTAGAGACAGGTTTTGAATCTAACATATTGAACTTCTTTAGAATTTTACAGCATTAACTTCCTTGACTGATAGTTAGAAAACCTTTGTTTCTATCTCTGTTAATATCAATTCCCAAAATTCGTTTGGATTGACCAAGATCCTTCATGTCAAACTCTTCTCTTAAAAAAGCCTTCACTCTTTCAAGGTCTAATCTGCTTTTGCTAGCAAGAAGCATGTCATCTACATACAAAAGAAGATAGACACTTGAAGAGTAAGATTTTGTATTTACATAAACACAACTATCATGGGAATTCCTTGTAAAACCAAGCTCGATTATGAAGATATCAAATCTTTTGTACCAGCATCGAGGGGATTGCTTAAGCCCATAGATGGACTTCTTTAAGAGACAAACCATTTCCTCTTTGCCTTTCTTTTCATATCCTTGGGGTTGCTTCATATAGATAACTTCCTCAAGGTCACCATGAAGAAAAGCGGTCTTTACATCGAGTTGATCTAGTTCAAGGTCATTTTGAACAACAATGGACAGCAACATTCTGATTGAAGTGTGCTTTACTACAGGAGAAAATATTTCACCGTAATCTATCCCCTCCCTTTGAGTAAATCCTTTTGCTACTAGCCTGGCTTTGTACCTTGAAGGTTGCACCCCTGGTATTCCTTCCTTAGTTTTGTATATCCATTTGCAAGATATAGCTTTTGAGCCCTTTGGGAGAGGCACAAGTGTCCAAGTCTTGTTGATCTTTAAGGAATGAATTTCTTCACTCATAGCATTTATCCAATTCCTAGCATTTGGGCAGCTTGTGGCTTCATTGAAAGTGATAGGATCAGTATAATTTATTTGAACCATGGCATTCAAGGCCACACTAACAAAATCTACTTCACAATATCTTGAAGGAGGGACGATTACCCTTCTTTGTCTATCCCTTGCTAGTGAGTAATTTGTCAAGTCACCTTCTTCTTGTGAAACTTCTTCCTCTGAAGAATCAGTTTGCTGGCCACTTATTTCAGCCACATTTGGATCAGTATATGTGCTTGTGCTTTCTCTATTTTCAAGTGGTTTCTCCACCTCAAACTGATTTGTCTCAGTTTTAGATTTAGAATTCTCTGTAGAGTCTCTACTTTCAGCATTCTTACTTAGCATATACATCTGATCTTCCCTGAAGGTAACATCCCTGCTATTTATACATCGTTTTTCTTTGGGATGCCATAACTTGAAGCATTTTACTCCCTCAGTAAAACCTAAGAACATACACTTTATGGCTCTAGGTTTTAATTTTCCTTGACTTTGGTGGACATATCCAACACACCCAAACACTCTAAGATCATCAAGTTTAGGAGGATGTTTTGTCCATCTTTCTTTTGGTGTGATCAAATTGGTTGAGTGATAGGGACACCTATTTAAGGTGTACACGGTGTATGACACAACTTCAGCCCAAAAAATTTTCGGTATCATTCCATCTGACATTTGACTCCTCACCCTATCCATTGTGGTTCTATTGAGCCTCTCAGCTACTCCATTTTGTTGGGGTGTGTGTCTAACTGTCCTATGTCTTACAATACCATTTTGTTTGCAAAAATTAGTGAATTCTTCATTGCAAAATTCTAAGCCATTGTCAGTTCTAAGACATTTTACTTGTTTAGAGGTTTGTTTTTCTACCACAGTTTTCCATTCCATGAACTTCCCTAGAGTTTGATCCTTTGTTTTTAAAAAGAATACCCAACTTTTCCTAGAAAAATCATCAGTAAAGGTTAAAAAGTACCTTGATCCGCCTAAAGAAGGAATCTGTGTTGGTCCCCACAAGTCAGAGTGGACATATCCCAAGATTTCCTTGGTGTTGTGATCTCCCTTTTGAAAAGGTTTTCATGTGGACTTCCCAATGACACAGTGTTCACAAAATGACAGACCTTCTGCCAGCCCTTTAGGTAATATGCCCTGTTCTGAGAGGATCTTCAGACCTTTCCCACTTATGTGTGAAAGCCTTTTATGCCATAAATCTCCTTCTGTGAGCTTGCTATCAGAGGCAACTAGAACTGAATGTGTCATTTGGACATCTTTTATTAGGTATAGACCATTTGTCTTTATTCCCACAAGAACCACCTTTGAGTTTTGTTTTATTTCGAACCTTCCAGCTGACCCTTGGTATTCACATCCAATGGAATCTAACATTCCCAGAGAAATTAAATTTCTTCTCAAGGTAGGCACATGTCTGACGTTTCTCAGCAGTGTAACTGAACCATCTTGAAATTTGAGTGAGATAGATCCAATGCCAACTATTTTGCAGGCATGATCATTTCCCATATACACAAGACCTCCATCCCAAGATTTGTATGTAGTAAACCAACCCTTTGATGGAGTCATATGAAAAGTACAACCCGAGTCCAAGATCCAATCTTGAGTATCCTGTCTGTCATTTTCAGATCTTTTTGATTCTGAAGTTGTTAGAGCATCTGAATAGGTGAAGTTGTTTTGGTCAGCAACGGAGGCTTCAACTTTATTTTCTTCTGTTTGTTTGGCCTTTTGTTTCTTCTGATTTTGCTTCTTTTTAATAAAGAAGCAATCTTGCCTCACATGACCAATTTTATGACAAAAATTGCATTTCAACTTGGATTTATCTTACTGGTTTTTGTTTTCTTTTGAATGATGTTTGCCTTTACCTTTTGAAAATAGACCTTCACCATTCATTTGATCTTTCTTCTAAGATTGAAGTTCCAGTTCTCTGATTTTAATGGTTGATATTACAGCATCAGTTGTGATTTTTTCTCTTCCATATTTTAAGGTTGTTCTGACTTCTTTATAAGCTTCTGGTAGAGAATTTAATAAAATGAAGGATTCATTTTCATCCCAATGTTGTCTCCAAGGTTCTTGAATTCTGAAGATAATTTCTTGAAGTCATTTAGGTTGTCAGTCAAAGACTTCCCAGCATCCATCTTGTAGGTGAAAAAATTTTCTCTTAAAGGCTCTGTTTGGAAGATCTTTGGTTAGATATAACTCATCTAATTTCACCCACATGTTGAAGGCAGTCTCTTGATTGATGACTTCTCTTATAACATTATCACTCAGATTTAAAACTATAGTTCCATATACGATATTCTCCATATTTTCTTTTTCTGCTGCAATTAGATTGGCAGGGAGTTTCGTTGGATCTGTTAAAGCATTTATTGCCTTTTGCTAACCCAAGATAGCTCTTATCTTTGCCTTCCACAGTATGTAATCCCCTTTCCCATCAAATTTTTCTATGGCATAACGTGTGATAGACATTTTCTTGATGATCAAGATCAAGAATTCAAGTCTTTCTTATCTTTCTTGAAGGTTTACAAAAGCTCTGATACCAATTTGTTATTATTTGCAAGTGCTTGGAGTTTAGAACAATACTACAAACACATAAAATTAGCTGTTAAGCTGACCAGTTTTGATCTCTTCAGGATGCACAAACAAGAAATGATAGAAAGGCAAAATGAAGGAGAAAAGCAGACACAAGAATTTAACGTGGTTCAGTCAATAGACCTACATCCACGGGAAGGAAAGAGCAGCTTTATTTGATCTCTTGTTTTTAGTATGAACTGTAAGAATTCCATATGAGTTTTTACTTTGTACACTCACTGTTTTAGTATATTTCTCACACACCTATGGGACTCTTTTCAAGTCCTTTTATAGAAGGTGTTTGCTCCAACTAAATACAACAGAAAGAATAACTGGTTTTTAATTTCAAAATAAAGAAGAAACATTTAGTTCTTCAGAATATCTAAAATTTGATATTATAATCACATAAATAAATGGTCGTTGGTATTAAATGTTATGAGTAATTTTGGACCAAAAGAATAAATTCAATAAATAAAAAAAAAATTGATCAAGACCAAGACAAGATCATGATGGGCCAAGGAAGATGAGTTGAACCTTCGGGCCCAACTCTCCCACGACCTTGGCCTCAGAGGTCGAGGAGCCCAATCACCACATGGGACGTGAATTGGGCCTTTGAGCCAACTCCACCCCTCGATTCATCCTCATCCTTCAAGGGCAACCACTTTCGACCTGAGGAACTCAATCACCAAATGAGACATGAGTCGGGCCTTTGGGCCAACCCACACATCGGCTCATCCTCATTCTTTGAGGTCGACCTCAACAGCCGAGCCCAAAGAGCCCAGGCACCACAGGGGTGAGTCAAGCCTTTAGGCCAACCCACCCTTCAATTCATCCTCATCACCTAAGGCCAAGGAGCACAATCATCATATAAGGCATGTCCAACATGCCTCGATCCAATGAAATCGTAGGTTATCTTATCAGATTATGAGATAACTAGATTTTGAAATGGAGTAAGTGAATGTCTAGGTCAACTTCCTCTATCAATATATCATTATAAGTCCATATGAGATAACTTGAACCTACTCTCAAGCTCCCTAACTTTCACATTCTTGGAATATGTGTGGCAAGTACTACACCAATGTGCAAGTTTTCTCTTTTGCAGGACAAGTTCTTCTCCATTTCAAACAAATTCACTGTTGGTGTCATGTGAAGTGCAAACGTGTTTTTCCTATTTGAATTTTGGCATCACATAAAGATTTCTTTCCTTCCCTTTCAAGCATTGAATTATATGAATGAAAAATCAAACTACTTTTTTTTAAAAAAACTTTATTGTGTGCAAGTAAATGGTAGGTTATAGAAAGCCTAAACGACAATCAATTTTACGAGCAAAATACATTTTTTTTCTTTTAGCATTTGGGGTTGTTTATTTGATCTCGAGTTGCAAAATCAATATTCTATTCCTGAGCTATGAAAAGTAACTTTAAATGGTTCCTTGAATCAGTTGACCGTTAATTGACTTAATAAAAAGATTAACAATTAAGTTAGTTACTGTAATTTGCTGGGGTAAAACGAGTGGGAAATAAGTTGGCAAAACTAACCTAAAGTACAAATATACTTGACTAGGCTTAAGTTAAGTGTATACTAACATATATGTTGAATTGCGTCATGATTTCCTTTATATTATCCCACAAGTTAACATCCACTAACAAATGGATAAAATAGAGAGATGTTATATTGCAAATTTTATTTTCAAATTTTGTTAAATTGCAAATTTAATTTTTCAAATTTTATATACTTTAACTAATTAAAGCATGAGGTAAATTGAAACTTCGTTTGTTAAATTACAAAAATAAATCTAAACTTTGCCCTTCAATTTTTCTTCTTTTTTATAAAAACTCTTATTCTTTTAAAAATTACAATATTACTAATAAATTTTTATAAATATTTCAAAAATATTATTGGAATAAAAATCATTTAAAATTTTAGATGAAAATTGAAACATGAAACCTGTTGTAGTTTTTTAAAAAATATGGGAATTTCCTTTTGAAACAAATTGAAAAAGGCTGTGAGATAATTTTTGAAAAATGGTCACAAATAACTTTCAAATGTTTTCATCTTTCACAATTAGCATCCTCTCGAAGAACTCATTGAAATAATTTTTCTCAATCCTTCCCAGCTAAGATCGACTCCAAGATTCAAATAAAAATTTACGATCATCCAAACTATCAACTTTTTGCATTTTCTAAGTGGAATTTCAACCAAGACAAAGATTGAGGTTTTCAACCAAGACAAAGATTGAGGTTGTAGTTAATCTTTCCCAAATCTCACGTAATCTTTTCAAATCTTCCTCAAATTCCTAAATCCTAGCTTACGCCCACCAATTTATGTTATCTAAATTGAGAATTTCGATTTAGTCGTATTAATAAGTAATAAAAAGATCGGATCAGAAAAGAATCATGAAAATTCGAGCGTTGACGTATTTTCATCAGGGCGACTAATGAGATTAGGAAAAGAGGACTCATTTTAATTAACTAATTAACAAGTTTTTGATTCTAGTAAAGTAATAAAGAATAATAATAAGGAATGGAACCTTGATTCTATATCATCTTTTTCTGTATCATAGGAATCGAAATAATAAATCTTCTTATGATTCTTGTTGTTTCGATTTTTTTTTGTTTCAAAAACATTTTGTGTTTTCAAATCAAATAAATAATTTTATCTACGAGGAACAAAAAAAGCCCGGCTAGGTACTGACCAAACTTAAAGCCCCAATTCGTATTCTTTTTATATTATGCATTTTGCAAAAATGTCCTTCTCTCTCTTTTGGATAATTTTGAAAATCTCCATTACTAATCCTTTGTATATCTTGGTGTTTCTAACCATCCACTCATTTTTGCTCAATCGGCTGTGTTATGGTAATACACATATGGTAGTCCATACAAATAATAGTGAAAACTCAATCCGGTTGATCTTTTGAGTCTGCTTCAAGACAGGATAACTAGTGACCCAATCTTGGAATAAAGGCTCACTTGCGCCTATATTTATTTCTGCTTAACTCTTATACATAGAAAATGAGACTCAATATTTCTATATTAGTGCTTGATGCGGGAAGGACTTTTCTTATGAGTGAGTTATCCATTTTTTTCTAAGTCCTAACTATTAGTTACTCTACGTTATGGGGTAGAGGGGAATGTGTAGAAGAAGCTGATTTTTGCTTTGGAAAAGAAGTTAGATATTGGAAAAGATTAGGTAAGATTTAGAAAGATTACATATAGATTACATGTCTTCTTCCTTATCAAGAAAAAATGCTAGTTGTGATTACATGTCTTCTTCCTTATCAAGAAAAAATTGCTAGTTGTAAAAGATGAAAACATTTAAGTTGACGGCAGACCCTTTTCCATAGTTTGTGCAATTTAGCCAAATTTTTATAAACTATAGAGACAAATATGGAAACAAACGCGTGGTATAAAGTTTTGAAGGAGTGATACTGGTACCATGATTGGGAAAAGAAAGGGAAGCTGATAAAGAAGTAAAATAATGGGGGGAGATGTGATGGCACCACACCCGGAAAGACGAAAGACACCATTTTGGGCTCTTAATCATTGAACTTCTTGACCTGACTGACATAGACGACGGTGAATTCCCTTCCAACTCAATATTCCTACCATTCACAACTTACAACTTCCCTCCAAAAATATCAAACTAACTCTCAATGCCGACACCCACCTTCCCCCTTCTCACCCCAAACCCAATCAAATGCCGCCGCACAACCCACTCCACACTCCTTAAAAAAGGACGCAGACTTTTTAGACCAACTCCTTCTCTTCTTCATTCTTTCTCCTCAATCTTTCCCTCTTTCAAAACTTTGGATAACTATCAATCACGACTCGCATTTCAAACTCAATTCACAATTTTGAGACTCAAATCCAATATGTTCTATATAATATTCAATCTGAATTCACCTTTGACTTCCCTTCCCACCCAATCATAAATACAAGGAGCTACTACAGCTTTCCCTTTCCTTTTAACATAATATAAACAAACAATTCTTATGCTGTAAGCAATGCTTCTGTTCTGTCTCCATGGTAAATGCCAAACCAAATGCGTGTGATGCTTATGTTTGACAAATGAGCTAGATCCATCAACATCTATATGCCTTAATTCATCTGTATCTGCCATTATTAACCAAACCAGTTGAAAATTGAAAGAGCAACTCCTCTAGTCAAAAAGTCGATTAGGTCCAATATAAAGTCCTCACTAGTCAGTACCATACCACAAGTGCCAAAAAGATAACAAGTCTTGAATGGAAAGCTAAATTTGGAGTTGGAGCATATGCAGCGGCCCCCAGTTCAACAGGAAGCATATGATTTTTATATTTAGATGGAAGATCAGATCAAATATCAAATCATGCATCTTGGACAAAGAGAGCATGTCCATGGATTTTACATTGCAGATAGATATTGGGAAAAAAAAAAAAAAAAAAAAAAAAAAAAGGTAAGTGTTGGTAATGGAACATCTGAACCTTTAAATGTGGAAGCCAAGTAGCCACACAGATGATATTGGAAGACTGGGGTGTTGGATAATGAATTCATGACACCGCATACATTTGGAGATGCCAATCTTCTTACGCATCTCTTAGGCGAGCAATCAGGACATCATCAACTTCATCCAATAAAATATAGATCCTTCAAGATGAATGAACTTTAGTAAAAAATTTCAATGTACAAATGAAATATATGATCATCATGCTGACATATCAGAAATACCCATCTTCCTCGTCACTCATCACTAGCAGATAGTCAGGTGCCACATCCTCTTCAACCCAATCATCTTCTTCTTCATCTTCCCCCTCTGAAAATGCAGAAATTCTAAAGCCATTGAACTCTGTACTTGAGGAAGCAAGCTCTTCCACTACACTCTCCAAATCATTACCAGCTTCAATGTCTCCATAGAAACGAGAAACTGAAAAACCATCATCATCTCCATCTATTTCCTCGTCTCTTCTCCTCATCCTCCATCTTTTGGGCACCAAATCCTCCTCTGTAACATCCCCATTTTCAACCCCCATCCATGGAACCCATAAATCTGCGTGCCTACCCAATGCCCTATCACGATCTCCCACCACCACAGTTCCTAAATTAGCTTCCTTAGCCTTCCTTAACATCTCTGAGAAATCCGAATCATCGGAAACAAGAAACATCCAATCAATACCACGACTCATCGAGTGTTGCATCTGCCTCTTCAAAGCCCAATCAGCTGCCTGAGGCTTATCCTCTACTGTTTTCACAAAAACCCCAGCACGTCTCAATTCTGAGGCCAACCCATACCCAACTTTGGGAGTAATCAGAGACCTCGCTGCTTCATTGTACTTATGGTTTCCAGATACAAACCTTTCCTTATAACGCTGTCGCTTTTTGCCCTTGAGAGACCTCATTCTGTTCAATTTCTTCTGACGCTCGCGTTCGTGAAGTTGCTTGAAATGCTTCTTAAGGTCTAGGTTTGTTTTGCACTTGCGACCGCAGACCCCACAGACGTACGATTCGGACGGCGTGAACAAACCTTTGCGCTCAAGAATGTCCAATTGCCGACGCTCGCGGCGTTCTTCAACAACCCATTGCGGCATGTGGATAAAGGCGTGGCGATTGGCGTAAGCCGACATGTCAACCACTTGTCCGAAACGTTGAGCCACTCGTTTCAGCGCCATAGCCGCCTCGTACGGCGGCCCACGAGGTGGTTTGTTATCAAGATCCCAAAGCACGACAACCTTGCTTTGTTTGGCGGTAAAAACCCCCTCCCTGTTCCTCACCATGTCGATCTGGGAAGTCGACGCCGATGAAGCTCCATTTTCGGCGGTGGCTCGGATTTGCCATCTACGCGAACCCTGAGAAGTGGGTTTTACAACAATGGAAACCCTGTGCCTGAAATCAATGGCGTTATTCGAAAACAGCAACTGAGAGGAAGGTAATAATGGCAGAGCAACCATAGGATTACAGACGAAATTCGTGTTATTCATTGCTTATCCAAAACGCAGAAGGGTCCTCGCCTCACTCACCGAGTCACCGTCTCAGTCTGGGGCAACTTCCCGCATCTTCTTTGGGCCCTAACTCAGATGTTTGGATCCATAGGCCGTAATCATTATATGGGCCCAATTCCAATAACTCCGGCCCATGACACGACAATCCAGATTGGGCCCAATCATCTAAAAGCAACACGTGTCTTAAATTCGCCCCACACATAACCACCACGGAATAAAATTAAATGGTAGTGCACATATTTAATTGATACACAGAATCTTGTGATATTGAGGGGGAAAATGTGTTTATTCTTTTTGTTGAATTATGTGTTTTTAGTTAATAAAAATAATAAACAAATTAGACCCCCCAAAAAATGATTGTGTTAGAAAGAAAGCAAAGAAGATTGCCAGCTAAGGGAAAGAACAAGAGGGAAGTTTGAACAGAAGAGATTCCTAAAAAGATATTATGCGAAAGCATATTTGTGTGGCGGCAAGGTGCAGCGAGTCACCGATCGATGGAGAAGATTGGTGTCGGGACGAACGTGCTTCCCATCTCATGAAATTTTAACCTTTTTCTTCCCCACTGAAAAAACCCCATTTCAAGCAAT
Source organism: Lagenaria siceraria (assembly GCA_002890555.2). NCBI lineage: Eukaryota > Viridiplantae > Streptophyta > Magnoliopsida > Cucurbitales > Cucurbitaceae > Lagenaria > Lagenaria siceraria. The sequence goes on from CM016484.1 coordinate 8,018,694, forward strand.
ATCAAATTATAGCTTATCCAAAAAGTTCATTGAAAAAAATATATATATTTGGGGACTTTGACTCCCGCGACAATTCAATTCACAACATAGAAAAAAAAAAAAAAAAAAAAAAAAAAGAGGGACATTTACGGTTCTTTAATTTCATGAATCTTTCATGGTTAATTAATTTAACAGAGTAGGTGATGGGATGGGCGGGGTTTCAAGCAGAAGCAGCACCCAATCATTACTTAAGAGGAATGTGTCTGCTGGAACACAGACATTCGAGATTGGACTGGCTCTTACTTGCATGGTTTTGCCTCTCTATTACATTTATTGAATTCTCCCCCTTATTTCTTTTTCCATTTTTCTGAAATTTTGACAAAACCTTTCGCCATTTGCAGTAGTCATAACCTTCAAAATGTTTGCTTTTCACCTTTTCTTTTTTCTGCTTTTCAAAAAGGTCACTGCCATTTTGAACCCATTAGATTATTAAGTTTTAGAAAGGGATATGAGTTTGTTTGGATTCGATTTTTAACCAGAGTGTGAGAAAACAACAAAACTAAATGAGTTATTTATGAATATAATTTAGAGTAGTAGTCTGAATTTAGATCAGAAATCATGGTTCCATATTCTCAAAGAAAAGTAGGTCTCCTTGATTATGATGGCATATTATTAAACACAAAAACAATAATGTTGCTCACTTTCAACCATTACCCATCTCAAAAAAGCCAAAATATTAACTGTGGACAGCAGTTGATATTATCATTAATAATGGAGCTTTAACTATACCCTCCCCTGCCCATATGAAATTATACTACCAGACACCCCCCCCCCCCCCCCCACTCCTTAAAAAGACCACTACCTCAATCATATCAAAAATTACATTAATTGCTTTCTATCCCACACATTTCTACATTATTCTCAACCCACAACATCATGCTAAAAATTAGCAGTGATGTAAGAACTTGGAATTACTGAAAATAAGGAGAGGCAGAGCATCCTGCCAAGTGTGTATTTTGATAATTTAAATTTAGCGTCCCACCTAAGTTGAAGATCTCCACTAATTATTTATGGATCATAAAGATCAAGAGTCATTGCCGACTATTAATAAATTTATAATTGTGCTTTCCCTTCCCATTAAACAAATGAAAATAGTAAGAAGAAGAAAAAAAATGAGTGATGAAATGGGAAAATGCACCAAATAATATAATAATATTTTGCAACTTTTACAAAGGCCATACAGAATGGAAGTCACTATCCATTTTCCTTCCATCTGTCTCCATCACAAAGTGGATTTTCAGCTTAGCCTTTTTGTGGAGGTCCTGAGTCATTTTCTTAATAAGACAATGTTGCGTGAGGACTTCAAGATTCTCCCACTCTAAATTTATTATTCATTCAAATTACTGAGTTTAATTGAAATAACAAAAAAAAAAAAAACAAAAAAATTGAGATACTTTCTTTTAGTTTCACCCAAAAAGAATTCCTGTTAATGGCAATAACTGAACTGTCTGAGGTAACATGAACAAATGTTTGTGGTGTTTTGTGTTAGTTGGTTCTTTTTACTCGCATTTTAACAGTCGCCGTGTACGGCGGAGTGGCCCAAAATCCCACCATATGTCCCCTCCCAAATACAAATGATAAGATATAAAAATATAGGGAAAAACTAAAAACCCTGATTTTCCATTTGAATTTTGAACCACGTAGGTTTACTTTCTCAAGGTGCTAGTTCCAATTCCAAGTAATCAAACAATATCCATCCAGGCATCTCTCTCCAGTCTCCACCCTTCTCAAACGGGATGAATCAGCACATTCCATTTTCTATCAGAAAACTCTGTCGGCTAATTTGTATTAAATAAATCCTGACCTCTGTCTATTCCATTCAAGACTGCTTCAACTTCAAGCCATAAGACAAGACGAGACGAGACGACTATTATCTTTCTTGCTTTCTTCTTGCTTGGAAAAAGTCTTTAATTTTCTGCCGCCCCTGTTGCTTGTTTCTTATATTAACTTCCTCCGCCATTCCCTCTTAACTCTATTTCTTCTCGAAACTTTCTTCCTTTTCTTCATTCCACGTAAAATAACCAACAGGGGAACTTTGAGGTCTTCAAAATGGCCGGATTCTCCGTTGTTGCTGTAGCTGCCGTGTCTGTTGCAGTCCTTGCATTGTTACTCACCGGATTCTACTTTTGGAGGCGGCGGCGGCGGGGTCTTATTAAATCAGAAACTATTGAGAAGTTACAGAGTGTGGAAATTTCTCAACAGCGATCAGGCTCTGGGACTCTGAAGCTTCATCACCAATCTGAATCAGAGGGAAAAAGGCGACTCAGTAATTTTTACCCTCGTGGGGTTTCTCAAAAGCCTTTGTTCAGTTGGGACGACAGCCCTTCGCTTGTTAACGACGCCGTCGAAAATGGATGGTCCCAATTCGCTTTTACGGACTACATGTCGTCTTCTCCGACTTCAAGATCCCGATTACTGGGTTTATGTACGGCCGGCGAGATCGAGAAGGAGATACCCGAGACGGAGATTAGCTGGGAAGTGAGTCAAGGATCGGCCGATTTTATGCAAAAGATTAGGCTTAATTCTGGGTTTAAGAAGATAATTAACAATACAATCTCTTCTTATCCCTCTGCTTCCTCTGTAATCAGAACTGCCCTGCCATTACCGGGTCCTCCCCTGGCATCCTTCCCACAAGAAGCGTATTTTGAGATCACGATTCTGGATATTTCCGGCCATGAAAATGAACCCACCGGAGCGGCGAAAGAAGGGGAGAGAATCAAACTGATACCCGAGAATCATAGCTCGAAGGCGAGCTCAGAGTCTCTGGCCTATTTTACATCGAATAACAAAGTTAGCAACGTTGAAGAATCGAAGCTCAATGGGAAAGGAGAGGAAGATGAAGTAGTTGAAGATGTGGTACTATCCGTAGGACTCATTTCCGGCGGCTTCGCCCCTTCAAAACTTCCCGGCAGCTACTCCGGTAGCATCGGATTCAACTCCAATGGCTCAGTCTATCTCGATGGTAAAACTAAAATCCCAAAGAAAAAAAAAATCATTCAATTTCAATTATCAAGTACAAATCCAAACACTCATTCTTCTTTTCTGAAAAGGGGAAATCGATAGAGCAACATTTTTTTTTTCGCCTTTCGGACACTGCTTTAGTATTTAGCAATTAAAATGTAAAATAACATAGCATATAAAGATATCCTAAAGAATCGGATTGATTTGTTTAATACCTACCAACGTTAGAGAAAATAAATGCTTTTTTTTTCTTCTTATTTTGGTCATTATTAGGCAAACTGTTATGCTCTGTTCTAATTCTGTGATTGGTTTCCTTTCCCTTAGGAATTAAATTAGTGTTCGAGTCTGAGAGAGCAGAGTGGGGAAGGCCCGAGAAGGTGATCGGATGTGGGTTTGATCCAAAACAGAAGAAGGTGTTCTTCACTGTGGATTCAGAATTAATGCACGTGATCAATTGCAAGTCAGAGGAATTTGGAAGCCCACTGTATCCTACTCTGGCGGCCAACGCTGACGTTACAGTATTGGTAAATTTGGGGCAAAGCGTGTTCAAGTACACACCAGCTCAAAGAACTCCAAATCCATGTTTTGTAAGTCCCCTCGTGAACGCCGGCGGTGGTTTCCATGGCAATGAGTACGAAGATAGCAGAGAGCTTTTCTCAATGGGAATGATCGATTCCCAGTGGTTTAGTCGGCTGACTCCGAAACCCAGCAACAATGTTGTTGTTGATCATCGAGAGGACGATGAGTTGTCGAATGACATGGAAATTTGCGATGAAATTGAACTTTTTGAAATTGTTGTGGAAGATGAGCAACGGATCGCAAGTAAAACGTAAAAGAGTGAAAATTGCATATGGGTTTCTCTCTTTTTACTTATCTCAAACAATTCTGAAAGCGGGTGTGTTGTTAATATGAGCAAAGTGAGATCTGAATTGCATAAAAGAAAGAAAGAAGAGAAAATTTTAGTTAAGGAAAATCAATGGACATGAGTTGTCTTAATTCTTCATTCTTTGGATTGGGTGCAGGCTACACCATCACACTGCCGACTTCTTTGGGATACGATTTCTTCTAATCAATAACTGAAATTGTTTAAATCTTTTGTTGTGTAGTTGACGATTTGTTGTATTACATACATACATACATACAGTTGAACAAAACAATATGTAAGGTGAGCGTTTAAACTTTTACCCCCTGTCAAGAGTTGAACTATGTTTAGATGACAATTTGTTATTAATTGCAGCATCAGCTAACCAGTTTCAATGAGGTTGGGTTGGGTTTTATTCGTATATAACCGAATCTGACTCACTTACCTTTCTAGTTAAATAAAAATCAACTCTCATTTTAGTCGATGTACTTCAAATTTAATCGTTGTACATTAAACTAATAATTGAAAGTGATTTTAAGATTTATTGAAAGTATGAGTACTAAATTTAAACCTTAAAAGTAGGTAGATTAAAGTAGAACAGATTTCAAAGTGCATGAACTAAAATAAAAATGATTCGTACCATTTTTTTTTATCATGTTTTGTTTTACTTTTTATCAAATGGAACCTAACTTAATTAGCATACTGTATAGGTTAATAACCAAGAAATCTGTGATTTAAATCCTCTAATTAAATAAGTTTTGTTTTAGAAATTTGCCAAGAATTAAAAACCTTTTCTTTTAAGTGGCTTTTTTTCTCTTCCAAATTCCTAATAACCTACTACCTATTATGTCATATACATTTGTCATTGGTGAATTTTAACGTTCACTAACTATGAGAGACAAAATTGAAAAAGAAAAAAAAAAATCAAACCTAAAGGACTAAAATAATAAAGACCAAATATTTTTTAAAAGAAATAAAAACTCAAATATTAGAGACTGAATCATAAATTTAGTAATTTTTTTTATCGTTTTCTAAGTACTCTCATCAAATTCATTGTAAGTCAAAGAAAAATAAATAAATAAAAACTATTATAAAAAAAAAAAAAAAAAAAAAAAAAAAAAAAACATATGAGGCTAATAGATAGTAAATTTTTTTTTATATTTATAAATAGTTTGATTCATTTTTCTATATTTGAAAACAATCCATAAATAAATGTATTAACGAATCAGAAAAATTTCTAATACTATCGTACTCTCACTACATCCATTCATTACTTGATACGTCATTAGATATTTATCCATTTATTTTATCGATTTCATATGATTTTTAAGTGTTACTTCTGTGACAAACAATGAATGGAGATAGTATAAAAAATTCATATTATCCAAAAACTAAATTTTCTCGAATAAAGCCTTCTAATTTAAAGAGGATAATCGTTATGCTATGTGTTTGATTCGCTGAGCAACAACATTAATACATTTTGAATTGTTTGTGTATTTTAGACGAGTCATTTATTTTATTTCACGACGAATGAAAAAAATAAATCAGAATTTATAATTGCGTCAACAATAAAAATAGACGGTGTTCTGCGACAAATTTTATGGTGCTATAAAAGTGTGGACATTTTGTATATTAATTTTATTCACTTTCCACCATATCAACAATATTAAGAATAATCCAGCTATATGAAATAGATAATATAAAATTAAGGATAATATAAAATTAAGGACCAGTCTAAGGGTAAAATTAAATTTCTTTCTTTAAAAATTGTAAATTTAAATAATAGCTAGGTACTACTGTAAATATTGGCCTATTTCACAGCTTATTTTGCAAAAGGTTTTTTAAAATTAAAGAAAATATACTTTTAATTTTATGTATATTTAGTGCCCTAAAACTTAAAAAAAAAATGCTTTAGACCATAAAGTTTGAAAAGTAGTTTTTAATTGTCTTACTCCCTTTATTTGTAGGTGTGAGTTTGAAAATTTGTAGAAAACCAACATGTGAAAATTAATATTAATTGAAAGAAAATGACATTAAGAGAATTTGAAGATTTCAATTTGATAACATATTAGATAAACATGAGATTTTTTCTCTAAAAACCAATTGACATTGGGAGGAGTGATCCGTGTATCTTATAAATATTATCAAGATGATATCTCTTTAAGTTTACCGTTCTTTGATGAGATCCCAATTTTTTCTTTTTTTTTTGAATTGAATGCTTGTTTGGGCATTGTGGGCTGTGATAACATATTAAATCATAAGCTGATAGGTTATGATAAATTTAATTATATCAATACTGTAACAGTGTTAAATTTGAGCAATACTGAAATGTATGGTAGGTTGCATCCATTTTTTTGCCGCTCACTTCAACCACAACAAAAACAATTAAAACCACACATAATAGAAATAACTAAAATGTATATATAAACGAAATAAGAGTTTGTCACGGGACCAAGCTATGACAACTAATTGACTTCGAAAAAATATGGGTGGGATCCATACTAAATTCAAATATTTTTTTTTTTTGGTCAAATTTTAAAGAATGTGGTGGTAATTTTTACTACTTTTATATTCACTTTTTCTAGTTAGATAATTTTTCATTCTTTTTTTCCCCTCTTTCCTATTCTTTCCAGCAAAATGAGATTCCGTGAATTCATTAACATTGTTCATAATTATAGTGTGTGATTCGTCACACAAATGATTTCCTTGTACTCGAGTAAACATCCACAAGATGAGGGACCTAGAAAAATGATTCTCATTAATTTTACAAACTTTAGTAATCAATAAAGAGAACGTAATTTTTATTATTCTTTCTTGAAATAAAAAGGCAATATATTTACATAGGTTACTAGGTTAGGAAGAGATTTAAATATATAACTTAATAAAGAATATGTGCGATTCCCACGAAATCAAACAACATTTTACTTTTAATTTAATCATGGAAAGGATGGAAGTTCGAGTCAATAATTTTTTTTGTTAAAGAAATTGACACACAAAAGGTAGAAATACAATTACTTGAAAAAAAAAAAAAAACTTTTGTTGAGGAATTACAAATGTAGACACTTTTAAAAGAAGATTTTTTCACTCTGGCAATAATCAATCACTTTTTCTCACTCCTACATAATTTTCTCTAGTTTACTTGGCCTACAAATTGAGATACGACTCCGGTTTATAGTCATGAGATCGTTAAAGTCCAAGCAAATAGATTATTATAAGTTCTTATTGAATCTATGATATTTTATATATTTCAATTAGTATATTCTTATCTAAAGAAATTCTCTAGAGTTCTTCGGAGCCTAAAGAAATGTTAGAATGTATCTGGAGCATTTCTTAAGATACTTATTTACAATCTTTTGATAAATCTAGATATATCTAATATTTACACTCAAGTTTATGTAGATATTTTAAGAAGTTGCTAAGTATAGTAAGTGTTGTCTTCTACTAATTTAACCCTCCCTCTCAAGACTAATTATTCTAGCTCTTTCTGTCATCTTGAATTGTTGACCGAACTCTACATACTTGGATGCTCTTATCTTTCTAGCACCAAGTCTCAATTTCGATTTTTTCTTAATTCCCCCACTTCTTCTTTCATAGTCTTTGATTTGATGTTTTATGATGTTTGTTGGCTCTTCAAATGATGTATAGCATTTATGTATTGGAAATTTGGTTTTCTTTGTCTAGTTGATCTCTGTAATTATGGTTGTTAATCATATACACCATTTTGTCAAGGACCATGTGTCCTTAATTTTTCTTCTTCACTGTTTTTTAGTACAATATCTTTTTTTTTTCTTTTTGATGGAGTTTGTTTCATCTTCTTTAAATCTTTCTCTAAAAAATTACTTGATGTGGTTGTCTGCCTTTGATATGATAATTGATACTTTGATGAAGTATTTTTTAATTTGCAATTAAAAAACAATAATAAATTTTGTTTGATGCTCGCGTGTTTTTATGAAATTGGGAGATTTTAAATAGGTTAAATTATATAAAATGTCTATGAACTATGCACTTTGTGTCAAAAATACCCCTAAGCTTTCAAAAGTTTCAAAAATATCCTTAAACTTTCAAAAAGAGTTCAAAAATACCTTTGCCGTTAGTTTTAGATGGAAACCGTTATAGTTTTGTTTCAAAAATACCCCTGAACTTTTCAAAAGTTTCAAAAATACCCTTAACTAAAAAAAATTCAAAACTACCTTCACCATAAGTATATAAACACAAACCGTTAATACCTCGTTGCAAAAATATCTTTAAAATTAAAAAAAAAAAGTTTATAATTGCTCAGAACATTAATATCGTGATCAATTTGTTTAAAGTTTTCTTAAGTTCGAAAAGAATGAATTTTAAAACAAATTATGTAGATATCCTTATTTTTTTATATAGATACTCTTATTTTCTCTTAATTTTCCAATTCTTACCTTCTCCAATTTTCTCTCCAACCAAAATTTTAAGTTAAAACATAAAATCTCACAAAATTCTAAAATCAAAATCTCCCCTTAAACATACCAACCAAAATTTTCTCACCAACCAAAATTTTATGTTTAAGGGAGATTTTGATTTTAGAATTTTGTGAAATTTTATGTTTTAACTTAAAATTTGGCTGGTGAGAAAATTTGTGTAAGTTAAGTATTGAAAAATTAAAAGGAAAATGAGAGTATCTATATAAAAAAAAAAAAAATAAGGATATCTTTATAATTTGTTTTAAAGTTCATTTTTTTTCAAACTTAAGAAAACTTCAAACAAATTTATCATCATATTAATGTTAAGAGCAATTTTTAACTTTTTTTATTTATTTTATATTTTTTTCAATGATGTATTAACAGTTTCTGTTCATAAACTTACCGTGAATATATTTTTTAAATTTTTTTAGTAAACTTTTGAAAATTCAGGAGTATTTTTTAAATAAAACTTTAACGATTCAATCTAAAACTAACGGCATGAGTATTTTTTAACACTTTTTTTAATTTAAGGGTATTTTTGAAACTTTTGAAAGTTCAAGAATATTTTTTATATAAAATGCATAATTCAAAGACATTTTTTTTATAATTTAACCTTTTAAATATAACTAGAAAAGGGAATTCAATGCATCTGCTCTAATTTCCACATTTTATATTATACTCAACTAAATATTCAAACATTAATTATGGTGCTTTTACTTTTCTCTTCCTTATTAATTTAAATCCCAAACAAAACTAAATTCATCGTCAGACCCTTTTCATATTAAAAGTCAATCAATTGAATTTGTTATAAAACGGCTTCACACGATTAAATTTATTCATGACCGTCCATTTATATATTTGTTTTTCCTCTATTATTATGAATATAAAGTTGTAGTTGTAGAATTTATTCGAAAAAGAAAATTGTAGTTGTATCATAGTCCACGCTAAACCATTTCTTCTAGTTCTTTAATCATTGAACATTACTAGGCGGGGAAAATGAAACAGAACAGAACAAGTATTTTGTGTTAATTTTTATGGAAAATTTCCTAATTTTTTCTTATTTTACTGCAAAATTTTGAGATCCTTTTCTAAAATAATTTGGATGTTTTTTTTTTCCCTTTACCATATATTAGATAGAGGAATCAAATTTCTAATTTCAAAATCAATAGTACAAATTCTATGTCATTCAATAATGCTTGTTTTGACAATCTAACCAGCATATTTAAAGTATACTCTTAATTTTCTTTTAAGTAATTTATTGAAAAAAGTGAATTAAATAAGAAAAAGGTTGCATATCCTAATATAAGAGGCAATATATACAATATTCTGATTGTCAATTTCAGTTTAAACATAACTAACTGAGAGAAATATAATTGTCAAAAGAAAAAAAAAATGAGAGAAATAAATCAACCTATCTCATGATTAGAGTCAACGTCGTTTACTTATAATGCTCTTTTTATTTTATTCATGTGTCTAAAAAATAGTTGTTACTCTCATTGCGTTTATATTCATTATTATAAAAAAAAAAAAAAAATTAATGGGTAGAAAAAAATATAAATATATTTGCAAATCTAACAATAAATCTTTAAAATTACAAATATAGCAAAAGTTTTAAATCTTATTTTTGTTTTTTTATTATTCCAATTTTAGTCTCAATTGTATGTATAAGGATACATATCTGATGTACTTTTATATATGTATATCAGTCAACTAATATATATTGCTTTTAGTATGTCAATAAACAAAAATACTTTATTTTTTATAATTCATTAAGTTTGTACATACTCTATATATCATTCGATTATATATGAAGTTCTATTCATTTGATTAATTCGATTTTGACGGTCTTATTTAGGTTTTGCCATTAGTTTTCTCGTGTTTCCATTTTTTAGTATAATTTTGATGGAATATCTTAATTACATTAATTGTGTCAATTAATATGCAAAATATAAGGGAAATTTTTACAGATAGAAAAAATTTCAAACTATTTACAGAAAATAGACATTGATAGACTTCTATCAGCATCTATCAGGGATAGACTTCTATCATTTCTATTACTGATAGACCCTGATAGACTTCTATCAGCATCTATCACAACTATCTAATAATTTTGCTATTTTGTATAAATAGTTTTCCTTATTTTTCTATTTTTAAAAATCCCCCAAAATATAGTGTATATAAATTAATTTTGTTCTATTTTTTTAAAATTTGATATTATTTTGATGACATGTAAGTTGATGGGATTGAATCTCCAGCAAAAGCGTTTAATCGTTTTTTATTTGATTTTTTGAAAGATGAAAATTACAGAAACAATAGAATATTATAGACATTATATGTTGTGCAAAAATTAGAAGGCTAAGCATAAATTGAAGAGAAGAAGAACTATCACCTTTTATAGACTTTTCTTCACTCCACCACAACTTCTTCTCTAAAAAAAATAATTTTTCTACTTCGTCGAGAACGCCTCTAAATTGTCTTCCTTGGCTATGATTATTGACAATTACCCACTTGTGAGAGTGGTTTTTGAAAGAGAAAAGTGAAGGGAGAAATTTAATTTGGCAGAGAACAATTCTTTGTAAAATCTTTGAGAGAGAGATATGGAACTCTAAAAGTGAGAGCTTGAGAGCGTAAGTGAAAGGATTAATTTGGGAAATTGTTATTTTTAACTTTAAAAAGTTTTCACCTTTCAAAACTAACCTCTTTTTTTAAAATAACTTTTTCTAACCTCTTTTTTAGTTTCTGAGATTTTAAGTGGAGGACCCATATGGTGAAAATACTATTTTGTCCCCAATTCAAGTGTCTACAATTTTAACTTTTTCTAATACAACTTTTCAAACTCAATTTCAATTTTAAACATTAAACTCCATTTTTTATTTTGTTTTTATCAACAAGTTTCAACCAATATTTGTGGTAGATTTGTTGTTATTTTTAAAAGAATAAAATTGAAAAACAAAATTTCGTTGGCATTACTTTTGATGATTGAAAATTTTCTATAAAAAAAGTCTTGCCTTTAATTTTCCTTAAAATTGAAAATGGGAGAAAATTCAATAAATTTCAATTATTACAAAAAAAAAACTAAACTAACTTAAATATACAGGAAAAAAAGTTGGAATTGGGTAAAAAAAAAATTAATTAACCTAAGTAAAGGATAAAATACTAGAATTGATAAAAAAAAAAAAAAAAAAAAAGAAAAAAAAAAAGCTACTAAAAATCAACCTTACGACAAGGTTAGCTTATAAAAGGGTTAACTTTACGAGAAGGTTGGAAAGTCAACCTTCTCGTAAAGTTGATTTTACGATAAGCCAACTTTACGAGAAGGTTGCCAACTTTACGACAAGTCAAGTCAACCTTCTCATAAAGTTGACTTTGACTTTGACTTTACAATAAGTCAACTTTTTTTAAGGAATGTTTCAAGAAATCTTAGTTGTCAACCCAATTTCTTTAAACTTAAATTCAAGCTAACCAGAATTTCCATAGTAAGTTTATTAGATATTTTTCAGTAAGTTTCTTACCAATATATTAGTTTACTGTAAAATTTTCAGTAGGTTTTTTTTCCTTTTTTCTCAATTATAGTTTTTTCTCCTTCAACTTAGGTTAATTTATTTTTTTTACCCAATTCTTACTTTTTTTTTCTTGTAAGTTTAAGTTAGTTTAATTTCTTGTAAGAATTAAAATTTATTAAATTTTCTCCGATTTTCAATTTTAAGAAAAATTAAACGTAAGACTTTTTTTTAGAAAATTTTCAATCCTTACGAGAAATGACAACGAAATTTTGTTTTCCAATTTTTTTCTTTTAAAAATAACAACAAATCTACTTCAAATATGGGTTGAAACTAGCCAAAAACAAGATAAAAACAAAATGAAAAAAAATGAAGTTTAATGTTTAAAATTGAAATTGGGTTTGAAAAGTTGTATTAGAAAAAGTTAAAATTGTAGACACTTGAATGGGGGACAAAATGGTATTTTCACCATGTGGGACCCTCCACTTAAAATCTCAAAAAGTAAAAAAGATGTTAGAAAAAATAGTTTTTAAAAAAGAGGTTAGTTTTGAAAGGTGAAAACTTTTTTAGGTTAAAAATAACAATTTCCCGATTAACTTCTCACTCACTCACTACCGTGCATAAAAAGGGAGGTTATTAATTTAATTAAATCAATTAATATTCATTTAATTAATTAATTTAATTAAATATCTTATATTTAATTTAACAAATATTTATCTCATAACCTATAGTTTTAATATAAATTTTATTCATATTAACTTTTAACCTATAGTTTTAATACAAATCTCGTTCATATCAATTCAGTATTTGAATCATATTCAAATACATTGATTCTCTCATAATATATAGTTTTAATTATAAATCATTAATAATGTATCTATATACATTATAATTTGTATTAATTATCTTATACAATTAATATATATTTGCCTAAGTTAATTTGAACAATTTAAATTATTCTTTCAAAACAACGGTCCTCGTTAATCTGTTGTGAGCTAGCAAGGGACCTAATGGACCTACAGATTATAAGCTCCAATGATTCGAGATTAACAAATTAAACTCTTTAATTAAATAACCAACAATCATTAACTATGGGGCAAACCACTATAGACCCATAGTTACACTCTTGTGCACCGTAGTGCATGTTGCGTCCATGGATATAATCACTACATGAAAGTCGTTCGTAATTACAACTAGGTCAAATGCCCGTTCTACCACTGTAATTCCTCTATATTCTTAAGTACTACTGATTCTCTAATGAACAATTTGTTTATGGTTCAACCATAAACCAAGTGCCTCTTGGACCAATGAGAGGGTGAGGCCCTATTGTTCAAGTCTCGGAATTAATACTTAAGGAAACTACTCATCTATTTATCCTAAATGGAAAGGAGTGAATTCCATCTTGTGAAATTACGTTTCCAACTTCCTATTCAGTCAAGTCCTAAAAATGGTAGGCTTATTGAGTCGGCGATGGTTACCTACAAAACGAATTGAACCCTTGTAAGTGGATGGTGATTACTAGAAAATTAATAAAGATTCAAATTAAATTTATGAATAATATCAAGAGCATGAGTACTTATTGACCGATAAATTGGTATAATGATTGGTAAATTTGGTACATATCAATTGTATAGCGGGCCCATCTACTCAATATAAAGTATATCAATTGACTGTGATAAATCAAATATAAAGTATATCAGTTAACCAATACACAAAATATAAAATATATCATATATACTACTGATATACCGTTGATATGCCAAAAAGAGTAAAGTTGAAATAATAAGAAATAGAAATCAGTCTCTTTTTTTTTTTACTATATTTGTAAATTTGAACAAAAAATACTATTAATAAATTTATAATTTTTATAATATTTTTTTGCCATTCTTGTAAAAAAAAATATTATAAAAACAATCTATGTAACTGTTGTACTTGAAAAAAAAATTTAATTTCCATCTAATATATAAGGTATAAAATTACTTATTTTTCATGAGAAAGCTCAAAAAAGAAAAAAAAAAATTTGATCTAAGATTACAAATAGTTAAAATAGGCCCATATCATTAAGTCAAAGCCCATACGTACTATTGGGCTATAAACCGCCTGGCGCCTGGTGGAAAACATGTACCCCTGATGGAAATTAAAGTTGAGTGCACCTGGCATTATGTAATTATCAAAAAAAAAATTAGAAATATGTAATTATCAAATTACCATATTTATAACCAGCTACTAATAGTACTTTACCTCAATATTATCTCAAGTATACTATAATTAACTCATTTTGTTTGGAAGTGATATAATTCAATCTGTTGATTTATACTCGCCTCGACTCATTTATTAATATTAGTGAAAAGCAGGAAAGAAAAGTTATGGACCATAGCATATGCACACCTTGCAAGAAAATCTAGCCAAAAGTATATCTTAAGGGAACAGGGAAGCCCAAGGGCCTCCCCTCCGTCCCTTGCTTCATGGGTCTAGCAGCCTGTAGTGTTAGAATGCAAAAGTTTTTCACAAGCTTAGGTCTTGAGTTCTGATTTTTCATTTTAACTTGTAGAAATTGAGAAAAATCTACAATTTTGTTATTAAAAATGAGTCATTAAATGCATTGATATTTTTAAGTAAATAATGAAAAATAAAAGGTCACTAGAATATATATATTTTTAGTTTGTTTTAAAGATGATAATATAAAATTGTCCGACTTGAACAAAGTTAAATGGATAAGATAATATAACTATTTTGTGTATGTCAAGAACTTCATTTCAAACCCCACATTTGTAATGTTGTATTGTATTTCAAACGAAAGGAAGTGTAATAGCATAGACTATATGGACAACCATTTTGGTATTGGCTTTCTAATCAACTTGGATAGTTGTCCTTATAATGGATATATATACCAAACAATTTTATCAAACCTGATGTTATGGGGAGCTAGATTGAACCACAAAAATAATAATAATAATAATAATAATAATAACCGAACCACAAAATAATAATAATAATAATAATAATAATAATAATAACTATTTAGTTATTAGTTTTTTTTAGCGTATTTATTTTCTAACATTTCTTAATCATACTAGGTTACCATACATAAATTTTTAGCTAAATTTTGAAAATAAAAACTATTTTTTTTTCCAACTTTCAAAAATTGGTTTCAGGACAACAAAACAAATAAATCAATAAGTAAAAGGTAAGTGTTTAATTAAAAAAAGTTATTAAACTAATAAATATTACTTCAACTTATAATTTAATTCGTTTTGTTTTCAACTTTTTAATAATGTTTTTTCCAACCAAAATTTAAAAGTTCTTAAAAACTTTTTTTAAAAATTGCTAAACATTCAAATGTTTTTTTTTTTAAAACTGTAAAATTTAGGATAGGGAAAAATGCACTTGATCCTCACATAACACCAACAGTTGAATTTGTAATTTGGGGAGGAAAGGGCCTGTAAAACAAAAAAAAGCTATGATGTCTATGAATTATAGAGTAGCGAATAAGTCAAAAATTTTAGTTATCTCATATGGAGCCATCATGGTGTATTTATAGTTGGTAGTTGACCTAGAACCCCCTTTAGGGTTTCCAAGTTGCTTTAGCAGTTTATCCCTTGATTTATTGGGCTTGGGTGTGTGAGTGGCGTGCCCTATTTGACATTTTGCTAGGGTCGGCCCCAGTCTCGGTCGAGGTTGAGCACCTCACTTTATCTATATACTTAAGGTCTGCAATAGTCTCACTTGGGCTGGGGAAATGCCTCATTAGGTATTTGATGAGGCTCGGTCTCGGCCAAGGCTGAAGCAGAGCTGACCAAAGCCAGTCTCTTCCTTTGGGCCCATTTTGGTCGTAGGTTGTTACCCTCAGTTTGAATCATATTATTTTTTCAAGTTTGGTACCTATGTTCTCGCCCGTTTATGTCCTTTAGTCTAAAGTCACTTATAACAAAATTTAAAACTACCGTGGAAAAATTGTTAAAAATAAGTAAGCCTCAAAACAATTAGCTAAAGAACCTAAAAATTCCAAAAAAAACAAAAAATAAATAATAATAAATAAATCTGTTAGGAAATGAGGCTCAAATTCTGTTTCAGATTATAAGTTATAATACATACAACTCTAACTTTCATTAAACCTCTTCCCATCAAATTATTATTTTCAGATCATTAACTAAATAATAAACAAAAAAAGAACTTGGGCCATGCATGGAGCTAAATATAGATGAAGAACATAATAAAACGCATGTTGGGCTGTGTGTGGATTCACTTTTTATCTTGTTTTTGATGACCAAAAACCGCCCTTTATATCTCCTCCTTATATCAATCATCAACTCCATTGGATTTGTAAGGAACCCAAAGCAAGCATGTGATATAAAGAAAAGAGTTCCCCAACTTAACCTTTTTTAATGGGTGAAAGTGCATGCACAAGTGGTAAAAACTAGGCCAAATATATATATATATACACTCCATTTTCCCAAAATAAAAAAGCCCACAAAAATGAAAAACCAAAAATTACTTGAAGCAAATTAGTGATGATGATAGAACATTTGCACTGTTACCGTTAGCACATGTCCTGTCCCAAATGCCCAAACCCGCTTCATTTTCTTATCCCTTCGAGCCTTTTTGCAGCTTACATCAAAGACAAGACATGATACACAACAGAAATTTCAAATTTGATGAGTCCCCAGTTCTGGGGGCCAGCTGCTTTATTATTATTAATCATAATCATGATAATATCTAATTAAAATCCTAATTCCAATCATATCTCTTATCCCAATCAATATGCTTAATAAAAATGTACTTAAGTGCCGCTAGCTATATATCTTCAAACTCCTCTTTTTCTTATTTTGTTTGGAGGGATCGGATCATGTTAAGTGTTGAATTATGGGAACTCAGATCATTATTTTTCTTCTTTCAAAAGGGGTTTTAATTTCTTTAGCACAATAATCATATATCATAATTAATTAAAAGGGGAGAGAATGAGTGGCTTGCATACAAAATAAAAAAGATTATTTTTCAGAATAATGGTGTAATGTAAAGGAGGCGGGAGCATGTGATGCAAAAAGCTTTACATGTTGATCAGAATAAAAAGCAAAAAAAAAAGAAAAGAAAAAAAAGTCTTTCGTGAAGGAATGTGAATAAAGAAACCAAAGCCCCTACATACCCCATAGCCAAAAATTGACATTTCTCTACCCTTGTCATGTGGCTGTGCTAATTGGGGTCAAATAATAAACATTTTGGGGTTGGGGTAACACTTATTGCTATAGAGTACTATTTCACAAAATAAAAATATATTAGAAAAGTAATTGTCCAACATTTAAAAAGAGATAAAAAAAAAGTAGTGTGTTCCAAATTTCAATTGTCAACTTTGTTTTCAAGTTGTCAGAATTAGAAAAACTTTTCACTTTGAGTGTTTGAACTTAATTAAATTTTGTTTGAGAATGTGCTATTGTAATTGAAATCGAAGAGATAATTTTGTGTGATTAAATTATCTTTTGCATGATAGAATTTAGGGAAACTTTTAAAAATAGAAAAATAAGAAAAACTATTTACACAAAATAGCAAAATTTTTAAATAGTTGTGATAGAAATGATAGAAGTCTATCATTGATAGATGTTGATAGAAGTCTATTAATGTCTATCATTTTTTTTTTTGTTATTTTCTGTAAATAGTTTGACATTTTTTCTATTTGTAAAATTTTTTCGAAAACTATTTATACAAAATAGCAAAATTTTTAGATAGTTGTGATATACGCTAATAGAAGTCTATCAGGATCTATCCGTGATAGAATTGATAGAAGTCTATCACTAATAGATGTTGATAGAAGTCTATCAATGTCTATTAGTATTTTTTTGCAATTTTTTGTAAATAGTTTGATATTTTTTCTACCTGTGAAAATTTTTCTAGTATTTATTTAAAATGAGTAATGATCTTTTTTTTTTTTAATTTTGTTTTAGAGTTTTCTATGCAAATGCTTATGTTTTCTATTTATTTTCTTTTAATTTTTTAATTTTTATCAATTGTTGGGAGGTTTTTTTTTTCCAACATTTGGCAAGAAGTTAATTTCTTTATTAGGACTATATATATATTAAAATTTATAATACAAAAACCAAGAGGTGAAATTAGTTAATCAATGAACATTATTATTAATGAAGACTTTAGATAATATCTGCCTTTTTGTATTGTTTTAAATTTTAATATATACAGGACAGACGAAAGTGTTTTATTTTTTTTTTAGGAAAAAAAGATTTTGTTTTGCTTGATTAAATGGATACGTTTTAAGAACATTCAAAGCGCGGGGATCAAGAGAATTTAGGAATTAGGATAATGCCAAAAGGATATTATGGTCATTCAGAAGATATTTAATTGGCAATTAAGATGAATTAATGATCAAACCATTTTAAATACGATAATTATAATTAATTGAGATAAGAGCTCCATAATAATTAACCGGATCTCATTCTTTACAGGTTGAAAGTTGGATCCTAAAAAAATGGTTAAGTGAGTATAAATTTGATAAGGGGAAGGTAAAAAGTGAATATTTGAGTTTTAGGGCATTAATGAAGAGAGGGTAAAGGTAGGGTTAATGGGATAAAAAAGGGTAGTTTTGAAAAAATATTAGGAAAAAAATGGTTCCTTTGAAAAAAATTAGGTAAATGGTGTTTTTTTATTGTGGTTATATTAGGAATTATTTTGATTATTTATTGACTAAATGGCAAGACAAAGCCGTCGTAATTGCTTGTTCAAGTGGGGGCAAATTGGTAGGGTTAATTTGAACTTTGCTTAAGCTGCAAACAGGGTAACGGTCGGATTTTACCAAAAAAAAAAAAAAAAAGGAATGAATGGAGAGTTAGGTTGAGAAAATGAGAGGCTTTTGATTTAATTTTATAATAAAGTTTTTATATAGAGAGGGTAAGATCGGATCTTTGCATCTGTAGCCCTCTAGTGTTTCTGTTTCTTCCATCTCAAATAAAAGAGATGGAGAACCTCCTCTCTCTCAAGGATTTGATGTCTGAAAACTGATTGCTTAACTTACAGTCCACATCCTTCTATATAAACATAGGAATGCCTTTTCTTTTTTATTTCCCCCCTTTTTAATAATACCACCAAACCTACCCAACCAAAAACCTTAAATAAATTAATTAAATTCACCCCCCCCCCCCCCCCCCCCCCAAAAAAAAAAAAAAAAAGGAAATTTATTATTATCTCTTATCTTAAAAAGTGAGCAAACATCCTCAATGGGCGGCATTTTCATCCACACACAAATAACTTTACATATTTTCATTCACCCGAGGACCATATAACATGCATGTGGATTTACTTTTGAATAATGCGAGTTTAGTTTAAAATAAGGTGTATATGCATGTGTGTGGGAAAGTAAAGAGTAGGCGTTGGCGGGGAATAATAGAATATATAATAAGGTTTAAAAGTGTGTAAGGAATAATGAAGAAAATATAGGTGGGAAGCATATAACTTTTAATTTTTAAAGGGACTTAGAAGATAGTGTGATGAGGGCTTGAAACGTAAACGTTGGATGATATTGGTTGGAGAAAAACAAAAGTGTAGTCGCTCGCTCCACACTTTTATGATGGGCCTTGCTTATCTTTCTTCAAATGCTTTACCAATCCAACAAATTGGCCCCAACCAACACCACTCACATTAATTTCTACATCACAAAAGAAAATAATGTTGTTATTATTTAGTCTTTTACTTACATCATCTCCTGCATTATAAGCTCGCGTCTTGTCAATGGGACAAACAATTTCCACGCTCATGCTAAATTACTACTATTTAATTACCATTTTTTCTCTATTGTAATTTATAAATCAAATTTTATTTTTCGTTTTTTTTTTCTTTTGGGAATGTTTGGGATCTAATTGGACGTCATTGGCCACATGGGGATATGAATCAATTATATTTCTTTTTGTTTAATATATTGGGGTTTATTTATCAAATGTGATGTTGAATTTGAGTGAAATTACAAATATGTAAACAACACGCGGCAGCAAAAATTCGAATCTTTGACATTTTGATCATAGATATCTTGACAAGTTGAATTATGAATTTTGGTCCATATACTTTGACATTTGTTCAATTTTAGTTCATGTATTTTTTAAATGTTTAATTTTTGTTCTTATACTTTTAATAAATCTTAAATTTAATTCCTCAAAGTTAATTTTTTTTTAAATTGAACTAAATAATAATAATAATTTCCATATAAGAAATATAATATATGAATATGTTTTTAAAATTTAGAGTGAAATTATTATTAAATAATAATAAGTTTTTGAAAAAAAAAAACAATAAATAAGTGATAAAAACTAAATTTAAGATTTTTTTTTAATAGATCAGAGACTAAAATTGTATAACTAAATTTGAAAAATTTTAAACTACAAGTTTCCTTTTCAAACAACAAAGTAAAGGACCAGAATGTATTTTAATCTTTAATTTTTGAGGCACTGTCTCATACCCAATTTGTCTTTAATTTTCTTCTTTTAAAAAAAATTGTGTCTATTGCCCTTCAATTTTTATAGTTTTTTTTTTTTCATATTTGATTTTATACCGATCAAATTTCAAAAAGATTTTTAAATCATTTAAAAAAGAAACAGCAACACAATTAAAGAAACAAGGGTGGAATTAGTGTATTTTTTTTCATATATATATATATTGAAAAAAAATTGCTATCAAACCTAGAGCTAAACTTCTAGGAGTGTGATTATTTACATGACTATATCTTAATTTTAAAAATAAATCATCGAGTCTTCATAGCTATGTACATTCCATACTTATTATCAAGTATATAAAAAATCTCGAAAATGTTATATATGTGAGTGATAGATCCTATGATTAATTAATTTTTTTAGTACAACAAATGGAGTATGAAATTTTGTGAGCCTCAACATAATGAGAAAGAATACATGTAAGTTATTATTGAGTTATACTCAATTTGACTTATCATTAATTAATTAATTTAAAACTTCGATATGCTAATTCCTAAATGTATATCATTTTAGAATCATTGTGCAGTTATATAATTTAATTATGATATGCATACATAAGCATTGAGAAATACTTAATAAAGACTGGTTGACATTAGACTAAAAGTTAAAAAAACAAAATTAGAATACGAAAATAGGTAGATATATAGCCAAGTTTAGAAACCTACAATTTTGTATTTAGGTGTATGGATAAAAAAGATACGATCATAAAACTGTGTGTACTCGATTTATAATTTAATCTTGAATTAAATGCCTCAATCTAAGGTACGTTCATATTGTTACCGACTAAAACACTATAATTTTGACTAAAAAGGTTAAAATACTTGAGTCTTATCTCCATTAATTATCATATAAAATGGTTGATTAAAATATTCGGAATAGGGGTAAAAGAGTAATTTTGTGAGGGTGAGGTGAGCTGGTTGGAGTCGTCGGTCAAGCCCGGAGCAAGAGGGCAAATACGGTTGGGAATAGGAAACTATGGAAGTGAATGGAAAAAAAGAAAAGAAAAAATGAAGTGTGAAAGGGGTGGGGCCCGTAGGAGTCTGACCGAGAGAAGGTGGGGTCCAGCTGGTTATAAACGATCAAACGCCATGTGAGTGTGGGAGACCACCAGCTGGCACTGTCTCATTTTGAGTGGGACCTCTTTTTCTTTTTTTTTTTTTCTTTTTTCTTTTATGTATATATATAATTTTCTTTCTTTGATCCCTTGGCTTTTACTTCCTTCCCCCACCATCACCACCTCCTTCTCCGCCCCGTCCCTATCGGTTAGGCGCCACTCAGCCACCATTTTCTCCAAACTAACCCTTTCACTTAATTAATCCATCCACTTCCAATTAATTTTTGTCAGTACCAATTACCATCAACAAAATCGTCAAATAAACCCTTTCCCAACTTCCGCCACTTGGCTTTTTCCCTCACGTGCATTCCTTACCACGCTACCAATCCCAATTCCCATATACCACTTCTTTTAAAAACAAACCTTGCCATTCCATCATTAACCTTGGCTTGGATGCATTCACAATCATCTACTCAATTCACTCATCCCTGTGTATATTCATATTGTAAGCGTACACCAACACCAACACGATTCGATTCCACATCACGTGGTTCCTTTGCTGTATATTCCACATCATGTGATATATCGCGAGACGCTACTCCATATGATTCCATAATACGGATACCGTGGTATTCAAGAAAACAACTCTACGTGTACGTTTATTATGCCCCTACAGGGGTACTATGGTAATATCTCCCAAAGCTGGTGGTGAGGACTGGAGGAGAGGACTTTGTCAGGACAGAAGGGAAGAAGGGCATTTCGGGAAAGACGACAATAAAAGTTTCACAGACGCAACCGTCTCTGCTGGTGTGTAGTGAAGACTAAGGAAAATGATAGTGGTTGTTGTCCTAGCAGTTAACTCTCTACAGTTATAACGCATACCCTTCTAATTCCTCAACTACCCCTTCTCTTCTCACCTCTTACCTTCCCTTCCCCTTTAAACTATTTCACTTTCTTTCTTCCATTTTTTTCCCCTTACATTGTCTGAAGCTCAGGATTTTTTTTTTCTTTTTTTTTTCTTTTTTTTTTTTAGCTTCTTTTGGGCTCTTGTGGTTGCTGTATCACTTTCTGATCCTACCCTCCTCCGCCATTTTCAGACAATGCGAACGGTTTTCCAAAAAAAATTGATCTTTCACTGCTAGACTCTGACGTACATAATCTTCACTGCCTGCATCTCTTCTTCTTCTTTCTGGAAATTCTTTTCCTAACATTGTCTTTATTCTACTCTTCCTCTGGCTGCTTCTTATGGAAGCTGGGGAGGATTGTTGCGTCAAGGTCGCCGTCCACATCCGTCCGCTCATCGGCGATGAGCGCCTCCAAGGGTGTAAGGATTGCGTCACCGTCATCTCCGGGAAGCCTCAGGTACTTTTCACTCTCTCGTACTGTGGATATGGGTAGCTCAGAGCTTTGGATTTGATTGTGGGGAGAGGTAGGGAGGGGGATTCTGCACTCCCACGTTCTTCTCAATGGCTTACTTGCTTTAGAGAGACTTATTTCTTTCTGTACTTTCGAGTTCTTTAATTTCCAGGTTCCGAGAGATCTAGATCTAGCTGTGCAATGCGTTAGTTGGCTAAATGGGTCTTTTTATTGATTGAGCCTCCTATGAGATTCACTAGTGATTTTCACTTCGGCAGCTTTCTGATTGTAATTTGGGGGGGTGGAGGAGGCGGAGTGACTCAAGAGTAAGTATGTAGAAATTTCTGGATTCTTATGAACAATCACTATGGCAATTTGGCGGCTGATGACGACATTGTATTAATATAGTACTTGAACGACCGACTCGGTCTTCAAGGTTCCTTAGGAAAATTTCCCTAATCAGGGAACTGAAATCATCGCCCTGTCGGCATGATACTAGTTTCTGGGGGTGGGAGGTCTGCTCGTCTTATGGGTTCCCTCTTTCTTCTTTCAAGTCAATTAACTTCCTTTTCATTTTTCACCTTAAAAAATTTTACATGCGTCCTTTGTCCACATTCACCCAACGAAGAAGCCGTCAAAATTACTTTGATGACCAAATTCACTATCCCTGTGTCAATTTAAGATCATAACTTTATAAAATGCATTTCTATGTCACATCTCTTTGGCTATGTAAACAGTTTTTCCAACTTTCTGGGTAGAAATGTGATTGCTGCCCCTAAGTTTGATGAGTTATAGAAAACAGTTATAATCCGTTTGACATGTAAGAGTGTGTATAACTAGTTTTAACTCATGCTAGCTTGTTTTGCTTGGCAACTATGTTCCAACACTTGAGCTTTACAGCATCTTTTTTGGAATACTCTATTCTACTGCCAAAAGATCCTAGCAACTTGCCTACTTGAAGCAGATTAACACAAATTGTTGCTTCGACTTCTTTTTGGTATTACAAATATGAGTACACTCGCGAATGTACTTGTACTTGTGTTTAAATTTTTTTAATTAGTGGGATTGCATGTCATTTTGACTCAGGGGCATTCGGTTCGATCATGTCTATGGAAGCACTGGCTCACCCTCATCCTCGATGTTTGAAGAATGTGTTTCTCCGCTTGTAGATGGTCTGTTCCAGGCATAAGCTACCGTACCGTTCTAGCGTATGGGCAGGTATGGTAACGTTAGAGTAGGGCTGGTCATATGAAGTCTTTGTATCATACTGTTTCTCCTCTTAGTTGTTTTGATTGATGCAGACTGGATCTGGGAAAACTTACACAATGGGGACAGGTTTTAAGGATGGTGGTCTGACAGGAATCATCCCTCAGGTCATGAATGTCTTGTTCAGCAAGATTGAAACTCTCAAGGATCAAATGGAATTTCAATTACATGTTTCTTTTATTGAGGTTGTCATGATCCTTTCTTTAATGACTTATTTATTTATTCTCCCAAACATCTTAAGTCCTTGTGCAAACCTCTTACTAGAATTTTTTTATGGAAAAGATTCTCAAGGAAGAGGTACGAGATTTGCTAGATTCTGCTTCTTTTAGCAAGTGGGAGGGTACAAATGGACATGCAGGGAAAGTAACTCTACCTGGGAAACCACCAATACAAATTCGTGAATCATCAAATGGCGTCATCACTCTTGCAGGATCTACAGAAGTTAGTGTAAGCACACTGAAAGAAATGGCTTCTTGTCTTGAGCAAGGGTCACTGAGTAGGGCTACAGGAAGTACAAATATGAATAATCAGTCAAGGTAAAACTTTCAAATATACACTCAAAGTTACTTCTCTCAGGAATTAAATTTCTAGGAAAGAGTCTACATTGTTCTTGAAATTTCATCTAGCCACCTAATAAATTTCTGGGTAGGCTTTGAGGGGAATTTTAGAACCTGTCAGATATGGGAGTCTTTTGAATCTTAAATTTTAATGATGTCCTGAGTAGAATAAACCTAATTCAGGATAGGTTAGCCCGCCTTATCTTCTGTATGTTAAATAAAACTATGCTCACTATTCCTGTAAAACTTGTAGATTCTAGCAACTTAATCTTGTGGCTGATAAGAATAGATTTCATCAAAGTTGTAATACGTCTGAGAATGCTTTTTTGTTCAATGATTAAATTACTGGAAACTCCAATGGTGAGTACTGATAATAAACAATGAAAAGTCCTAAAATATAACTGTCCGGTGATATCTTTTCGTATGTCTTATGAAATATAAAGGTTTTCTAATTTAATTTCCTTTGAAAACTTTAAATTAAATGAGAATCTTAGATGCTGACTCAGTTGCTGAATTTTATGATCTGTCTTTAGTCGTTCGCATGCCATCTTCACCATCACATTAGAGCAAATGCGTAAACTAACTCCAGCTTTTCCTGGAGAAAGCAATGTTGACAACGTAAGTGAAGAGTATTTGTGCGCAAAGTTGCACTTGGTAGATCTAGCTGGATCTGAACGAGCCAAGAGAACTGGTTCTGATGGTTTACGTTTCAAGGAAGGTAGGTGGAATGAATTATAATTCATTGGTGTTCTTTTAGTTTTTTGTACGTATTTGTTCACCCATTAGATTGTGTTTTATAAATAACAGGAGTTCATATAAACAAGGGACTTCTTGCACTTGGTAATGTCATCAGCGCCCTTGGTGATGAGAAGAAGCGCAAAGAAGGGGTTCATGTTCCATATAGGGACAGTAAATTGACTCGACTCTTACAGGTTTGGTTTCAGTGTAGACAGTCTTTTTAACAAGAATACTGTTACGATTGGCTGTCCTCTTCTATTATAATTCTAATTGTGGAATGAATTACTTGATTAAAAGCTCCCCTTGAAAGATGAACCCAAGAAAATTGTTTTAGCCCAGAGAGAGAATCAAATCATCAAATCATCAGATCCTCAAGAAACTCGTTTCTCTGCATCCCCCCTCTCTCATTTTGAGTCTCATGAAATTTCTCCGTTTTGCAGGATTCTCTTGGTGGTAACAGCAGAACTGTTATGATAGGTAAATTTGTAATCTTTGTTTAGTCTGAAGCATAAATGTTTCTCTTTCTTCTTTTTCAGAGCAATTCTGCTTCTCCGTGTCCTTCCCACATCCTCCCACATCTTCCCTCCATTGATAACTGAATTATTAGGGCATTTGTTGGCCAACTTTTGAAATGAGTGCATATTATTGCATTGCAATGGACTTTTTCCTCCCCAGTTGCGGCTGGGCTTGATTTCACATACCAACATTTTACTTCTTTTCCTTCTCCCGTGTCTGAAAATTGCATGTTCTTAGCTATTGTTATTTGTTAAAAGTTATTAAGTTCTTCCTATAATAAAATTGTTTTACCATCTTAGCTTGCATCAGCCCCGCTGATATTAATGCTGAGGAAACCCTCAACACTTTGAAATATGCGAATCGAGCTCGCAATATCCAGAATAAGCCAGTTGTAAGTATATGGAAACTCCCTTATTTGTCTTTCGGGATGATGGATACTATATTCTTTCTACAATGAATATCCGGCTATATATTTCTCTTCTTCAATGCTGACCAGGTCAACAGGGATCCCATGTCCAATGAGATGTTAAAGATGCGACAACAACTAGAATATCTGCAGGCAGAACTTTTTGCACGTGGAGGGTCTTCATCTGATGAAATTCAGGTACATGATTATGAAACACTTTATAGCTCTACGTTTCATTTAGAATATTGTGTAATTTGTGAAACATTGTAATAGGTTCTCAAGGAAAGGATTGCCTGGCTTGAAGCATCCAATCAGGATCTCTGTCGTGAGCTTCATGAATACCGTAGTCGATGTGGCATTGTGGAGCAATGTGAAACAGATGCCCAAGTTTGTGCCCAGGTGGGTGCACCTTCAACCTTTTCCTTTGCTTCCACGAATATGTATAATGTATGCTGGCTATGTTTATCTTCCAGCAAGTTTGTATGTGAACCTTGGATTCTATCTTTCAGGATGGTATAAATTGCTCTGTCAAAACTGATGGGCTTATAAATTGCTCGGTCAAAAGTGATGGGCTTAAAAGGGGCTTGCAAAGTATTGAATCGCCTGATTTTCAAATGGGTGAAACCATGTCGGGTATGGCCTTATCTAATTTAGACTTCTATAACTTCACTTTTCATCAAGTTTGGAAACTCAACTGTAACTGAGTCTGGATTATGCATTTCTGACATTAAGTTTACTGGTAATACGTCGCTTTCCTTTCCATGTTTTGTTTGAATAGCTTTTACTAATTATAGTTTCCAAGTTGGCAGGTGAGTCGCGTGAAATCGATGAAGAGGTGGCAAAAGAATGGGAGCATACACTTTTACAGAATAGCATGGACAAGGAATTGCATGAACTAAATAAACGTCTAGAGCAAAAAGAGGTAAATTTTGAAAGATGACAGTGGTAAAAAATTTAAACTGACAATTTTATGAGGCTAACAGAACTTTTGTATATGGTGTAGTTATTATATTTTAGAATATGGAGATCTGCTTTGTTTATATTAAGCATTTTTTCCCTCCATCGTTTTGATTTAGATGTTAATGACTTTGTAGTCCGAAATGAAACTTTTTGGAGGATTTGACACAGCAGCTCTCAAGCAGCATTTTGGGAAGAAAATTGTGGAACTGGAAGATGAGAAAAGAGCTGTCCAGGTTAGCCTCTAATTCGGTAGATTCTTTATCATTTTTGTGGTGAAATTTTGTTCATTCTTTTCACTCCTGCAGCAAGAGAGGGATCGCTTGTTAGCTGAAGTTGAAAACCTGGCTGCTTGTTCTGATGGCCAAACGCAGAAATTGCATGACATACATTCCCAAAAACTCAAAACACTTGAGGCTCAGGTGATTAAATTCCTCACTTTTTAGAACGCCCTTGTTTTCATATGAGAGAAATTCCTCCAACATAAGTTCTAACCATCGTATTTTCTTATTTGTTTCATTGCAGATTCTAGAACTCAAGAAGAAATTCAATTCATAAAGGCTCAGAAGGTAAACCCTTTATTTCTTGCGTATATACACTTCTATTCTTTTGTCTCCGTTCACTGAGTCTTTTAACTTGAAGGTTCAATTACAACAAAGGATGAAGCAAGAGGCAGAACAATTTCGTCAGTGGAAAGCATCTCGTGAGAAAGAGCTCCTTCAGGTAATTCAACTACCAGAAAATTCAAGAAGAAAGAAATAAAGTGTACT
This sequence comes from Lagenaria siceraria, assembly GCA_002890555.2. NCBI lineage: Eukaryota > Viridiplantae > Streptophyta > Magnoliopsida > Cucurbitales > Cucurbitaceae > Lagenaria > Lagenaria siceraria. The sequence goes on from CM016484.1 coordinate 8,046,589, forward strand.
CTGATTTAACTTTCCAATTATTCCCCTGTTCTCATATTAGCTTTGCTTGAGAATAATTATTATTTATTTCTGATTATAAAACTATTGACAAACATTTGGTCAGGGGTAATCTGAAGAGCTCCTTCAGGTAATTCAACTACCAGAAAATTCAAGAAGAAGAAATAAAGTGTACTCTGATTTAACTTTCCATTATTCCCCTGTTCTCATATTAGCTTTTGCTTGAGACTAATTATTATTTATTTCTGATTATAAAACTATTGACAAACATTTGGTCAGGGGTAATCTGACCTCTGAGTCTAGTCCAGTAAATGATTAAAACAAAACAATTTGAGTTGACAAAAATGGCAAAGATTGTGATGTGTTGGCTTCCCGGTGTTGGTGTGGCCGATTTACAGTTTTTTGCTGCAATAGGAGGGCAGGAGAAATGAATATGAAAGGCACAAACTGCAGGCTCTAAATCAGCGGCAGAAAATGGTTATTACTTCATTCTTACTTGCTTCCTTATTCATCATCTCTCTGTTCTATTTCCTACAACTCTGGCCAAGCACGTTTATCCTAATGGTTAGATTGTAGGATATCAAGCTAAAAAGTAGGTTTCACTAGGAGTTAGATTGAAATGGTCTTTCCTTTGATAACAAGGCTCAAATGCATTGGATGCTTGGTTATGGATATTATCTCGTAGCTTCTCTTAAGGTTTCCACGTAAGAGATTTTAAAAGTATTGTTACTTTTCTTTAATGGATAGCAATTGGGGTCTGCATGTAAAATTTGGATCGTCAGTCATTAATATGCAATTATTTGTTTCAGGTTCTTCAAAGAAAAACAGAGGAGGCTGCAATGGCCACCAAGAGGCTGAAAGAACTACTAGAAGCTCGGAAATCTAATGGTCGTGAAAATTCAGGTATTTTCTTACTTAGAGTACATTATGAGTTTGCTTATCTTTATTTTTCTTGTGAACGAGCAACTCTTGTAAGGCAATGCAAGGTGTGTCTGATTTGACATTGCCTTGTTCATAGAACCGTTTTCCTGCTTATACCATTTAATTGATTTAAAATTCATTTTTTTTTGTTGATTTTTTCAGGCATTACAAACGGAAATGGAATGAATGGGCAGGTATTTTATGGGCTGTTTCATTGCTTCCTTCCCTATTATGTCAGCTCAATCCCGTTTCTAATGGAAGCGTCTCTTTTTAGAGCAATGAGAAATCTCTACAACGCTGGCTTGACCATGAATTGGAAGTGATGGTGAACGTGCATGAAGTTCGTTTTGAATATGAAAAACAAAGCCAAGTGTATGAGTTATACTAGACCTACGACTGTATTTTGAGTAAAATAAAATTCGAATACACATTGATTTTTCTGCATTGCAGGCGAGCTGCACTTGCGGAAGAGTTATCCATGCTGAGGAAAGTGGATGAGTTTGCTTCAAAGGGCCTCAGCCCTCCAAGAGGGAAAAATGGTTTCGCTAGGTAAGCATTGTTTTCAAACAAAATACTTCCTCTTCTAGGTTCACATATAAAGAAGTGGACAGTATCTAATCTGTCTTTTGCATGATCAGAGTGTCCTCTATGTCACCAACCGCAAGAATGGCCAGAATAACATCACTTGAAAACATGCTAAGCATATCCTCTAATTCCCTTGTGGCAATGGCTTCACAACTTTCAGAGGCAGAGGAACGAGAGCGTGCCTTCACCAACCGCGGACGTTGGAACCAGTTGCGCTCCATGGGAGATGCTAAGAATTTGCTTCAATACATGTTCAATTCTCTTGCAGATGCACGGTAATTATTCTGTTCCTGTCACCGATAGTCTTGTTAGGATTAGGGATACTTTTTTATTTTGTTGGATTGTGAGTACTCTGTGTGCTTGAATAATGTAAAAATGGGTTTGGAGATATCTTCATAACTGATACAAGAAGAAGCCTAAACGAGCCAGCTCTAACTTTCAGCATCCATTCATGTTATTTGAACTAAACATATGCAAAATCAGAATTAGTAATACATCGTAAGGGTACAATTGAAACCCAAAGGGGCAATTCAAAAGAAAAATCACGAAATTTTGGGGCTATGCAGCAGCCATTTTTTTTCCTCCCCGGACCTGGAAGGTGAAATTGGCATTTAAGAATTGATTGATATTCAACTTTTTCCATGTATATCATCCTTTTTAAATCAGAATATCCACAGTGCACTACTCTACTTAATCTTAGGTATCCCTTATTATTAATACTCACCCAAAAAAAAGGGGACAAAGAGAGTATAGTCAATCAAATGTAGTTTGAGTTCATTCATATTCCGTCTCCTTCCTTTTTTGATTTTTTGATTTGGGTGAAAATCTATGTATTCCACTTCACGTAAAAATCATAGAAAACTTTGTTTTCTACAGGTGCCAATTATGGGAAAAGGAACTAGAAACTAGGGAAATGAAAGAGCAACTGAAAGAACTTGTGGGACTGTTGCGGCAGAGTGAGACACGGAGAAAGGAAGTAGAGAAAGAGCTAAAATTGAGAGAGAAGGCTGTTGCAATTGCATTAGCTTCATCTGCACCGGTGAGATTTATGTTAATTAGGTTTGGCTTTTCCATGCTGCATATGGTCACGAAATCCTACTTTGGCTTGCCAGTGGTCTATATTTCTGCTGAGTGGTTAATTCGGTATGAATTCCAACTGTAAGTGGAATATGAATAAACGCAGATACTTCTTCATTCATAGATGTTGAAGTTATAGGACCAAATCAAAATCTCTTTTATCAGGACCTTATTTTGGGAAGACCAATGTTGTGAAATATTTAATGATATCTCGTAATGCATGGACAGTGATAGATACGGCATAGAAACTGTGACCTTTTTGTGTAAAATATCATGCAAGAAAACTTGAAACTTCTCAAGTTGCTGGTGTAGTAATCAGCGGTAATTTGAGATCTGTATTCAATTAGTGATGGATAGGGGACACTGCCTATATCTAATTCCCTAATAGTTTTGCTTGATCTTGCCATATACATCCCTCAACATTCGTTGTAAACATAATTAGAAATCTGTCTTATTGGTGGTTTTGCTTCTTTTCAGGTCCATCGCGAACCCGAGAGTACACCACCGTCATTGAAACACTTTGCTGATGAATTGAGTGGTCCTTTGTCTCCAATGTCAGTACCAGCCCCGAAGCAACTCAAGTATACAGCAGGAATTGCCAATGGCTCTGTTAGAGTTTCTGCTGCAACCCTCGATCAAACACGAAAGGTTACAATTTTCCCCTTTCATTGACTATCTTAGGAGTTGAGCTCACATTTTTCTTAGATGGGTGCTGTTAATGCAGATGGTGCCAATAGGAAACTTATCGATGAAGAAGTTAGCAACTGTAGGACAAGCTGGAAAACTATGGAGATGGAAGAGAAGTCATCACCAATGGCTGTTACAGTTTAAATGGAAGTGGCAGAAGCCATGGAGACTTTCAGAATGGATCAGACATAGTGATGAAACAATAATGAGATCAAGGCCTCGACCACATGCTCTGCCTGCTGGAATGTGATATTTGGTGGTTTCTGGTTTATTGTCCCCCAAATATCGTTTTGACTTTCAACTATGATTCCACCTCATGTCACAGGAACAAATTGCAATAAGTGCAGGTACTCTTCTTGATTCTAAAACTCATTTTTGATAAACTATATACTCAAAATCAATTTGTGTAAGTTAAAATCCGGCTCATATTCCATGGGTTTTATTGGTAAACTGCATTTATAATTTTGATCCATTGAATGCAAGACTGACTCTGAAATTTTATTTTTTATATTTAATGACATCTGATTCATCCATTTGTATCTACTTGAACCTGACATGATCTTTCTCCAATGGCAGCAGCTAAAGTCAGACTTGTATGATCTCTGCATATTTCTTCAATGGAAAACCATTTTGGTAGATTTGTGATCTTGGATTCTTTTTCGTTGTGGTTATCACATTTGAAGCATCTTGTAAAGCTTGTGTGGATGCTACAAAATGGGGTCATCCGACTAGCTAAGAAGGCCGCAAGTGCGGGAACGGGGCAAGCATAGATACAATGGATAGATAGAGAACTCACTCAAGAAAGTTTTCTAATGTTCTTTTTCCCCCCTCCTTTGTATATCTTGTCAATAACAAGAAAAGGAATGCAGGAATACGTACGGAAGTTTTTTTTTTTTAGTCATTTGGTTTTTTTTTTTTTTTTTTCTCGTTTTAAGTACAATATTATTTGTTGAAAGAAACTATTAGGTTGGAGGAGAAAACAAAAACAGAATTCTTTCTAATTTGTTTTATGTTTTCTTGTGTGACACTAATCTTATTACGTGAGGACTGAAGCTTTGTAAATGTATTTGTATTGAAGCAAAAGAAGAATCTTCGAATCAAACTTTATGAAGTGTACACAAAGTTTGCTATCTTTGATTTTAGAATCTGTTTCTTTTCTTTACAGACGAATAGGAAAATGATATGAATGAAACCTTGCCATTTATGTATCTCACTCTTCAAGATTCATTCAAAGAAAAAAGAAAACTTTGTGCAAAGAGTAATATCACAAATACTCCAAAAGTCAGTCCCTTGTCATTGATATATCAATTCCTCTAAAAGGATTCAGTTGTTCTGATAAATGACAAAGGAATTTGGAGCATTCAATGTTAAACCTGTAGAAGAATAGTGATCGAATGAAGTTCTCCCTTATTGACAATCAGACATGGGGTTTGATGCACAAGCCACATGAAATTGGTTGCAAATAGGCATGTGAATTTAAAAAGGCACTCTCTATTACGATACGAAGCAAGGCTGCTTTTTAACAACTTTCACCAACTTGATGATTTGAATAATCTGTATTAATACTTTCAGCCAAATTTTCAAACCTCCAACTATTGGAGTTTTACTGCTGTTTTCTCTTTCTTTGGCTTTGAAGCTTCAACTTGATAGTTGATAGTGATGTGATGACGCTTTCATTCATGGTATTTGGAGGAAGAGGAAAGGGAACTTACAAGCCACCAGACTCTTCAGGTGTCATGGATAGTCCCCGACAGGTTTTCAAGTGCGTCATGGATATTCCCCTTAGTAACAAGTTCTCTAAGCATGGTTTCAACGGTCTAGTGGTCGTCTTCATTCACTTGGTTTAAAATAGTTCAAGAGCAGAGAAACCTCTACCTACAAGATCCCATACCAACTGCATAGATAATTAAGTTTGCTTTGATTGTGTTATCATCACAGAGAGCTGAAGTGCAACAGTTACTAACCATAATACAACTTTAAACAAGAGCGTGGCCGATAACCTATTTATATCCAATGAAGGTATGTTATTATTCAAATCGTTCGAAAAATTGATGTCGATGAAAATATTAAGGTCCTGATTTTATGAAAATATCGATGTAAATTTTAAAAAAAAAAAACATGAAAATAATTATAATTAGTTAATAAAACTTTAATTGTAGCTTAATTAGACTTGTAAATGTTGATGTGAGAGAAAATTTTTAAAAATAAATAAAAAAATTATTATAAAATAATAAAAAATTTAGAAATATTTTGAAGTAGATAATGTAAAAATTTAATGAAAAAATATTTAGTTGAGGTTAAAAATAAATATAGGTTTTTTTTTTTCTTCTGGTTTTCAAATTCTAATTTCTTTATAAATATAGGTTAGTTTTTTTTTTTCTTCTAGTTTTCAAATTGAAAAACTTGAACAGAGCTAACGTAGTTAATTAAAAAAAAAATCAAAATTTTCTCAAAATGTCGAAATTACTTAAAATCTCGAAATTTTGTCGAAGGAAGGGAATTGGAATAATCTTAAAATCTCAAAATTTCGTCGAAATTGGAGAAAAAACGAAACTTCCCCCAATTAAAATTTCGAAGGCATCGAAATCTCAAAATTTTCCTCCACGCTCAGGACTAACTAATCTTTTAAAGAAAGCAAAAAAAGAAAAGATGAATCCATTTTACATTCCTACGATTAGTGGGTCTATTTCATCAGCCAGACAAGGTGATATATTTTTTATCCCACGCCTTCTTAGAAGTGCGGTAGGTGCACATCAATATGCAACAATCAGACGACAATGGCCTTCCCATTCAATTAACAAAGGTAAGCAGTTCATAATATAAAACATGTATTTAAATAAGGTGCTAAATACGAGTTGCTAGCAATACTTCTGTGACTTACTATATTGAATATAAACCCAAAAGTATCCACATGAGAATTAAATATTTAAAATATAGCAAGTATTGATCACCAGTCGATGTTATCTGCAAAACTAGGTAGGCCTTGCAATACGATTGGAAAGGAAAAATAGGTGTTACCTCCACACAGTAATTTTCTGCCCAGATATGGGGCTGGTCACTTTCTTCTAAAATGAAAAGTTATGTATCATAATGATCTTGGCAAACCAAATTGATCATGTTTATACTTTTCTTATATCTCTCTTGTACAGAGGAAGATGTTGCAAGCTACTCAAGGGAGAACCCACTTACAACAATTGGCGACACCCGTTTAAAACCTTAGCTTGCTAGCATCATCAACTGAGGCGCGCCAACATAAAAGCAGCTATGCCATGTACAAATCGAAAGACACAAATACAAGTTCTGGAGGATTTTTTTCGCCAGGTAAGACAAGAATGAGGATTGATACACGAATACAAGTTAGATCTGGGCACACCAATATGCATAATGCTCATCTTTGCGATGGTTACTAACAAGACCCCCACATTGCAAACAAATAAAACTGCTCCCATCTGAGAATGCATCCATAACAACTTGCATCCTACCAGTTTCTGCCAGTATTGAATTACCGTGAGCATCGACAACTGATGAGCTAGATATGTTACTGTTAATTTCAGTAGGTTCAGGGTTCAGAGGCTGGGCTTCAGCTATAGCACACTCTGCAAATAAAGAAGCTAGTTGATCAACATCAGCAGTCTCCTGTAATCGAGTTCTGTACAGCTCACGGGCACGGTGCAAAGATTGAAAGACTGCTGCATCCCCACCTTGGGTTCTCATTGCCATTACAACCTGTTAGAACATGACAAACAAGGTGCCGAAAGCTATTAACAAAATTTATTGTTCTTATTCTGTTCTAAGAGATTAGCTCATACGCCCCATCCATGATTTAACCATGTTGATTGAGGCATCTGAGCTGACTACTACAACTACGCACATGTGTAGTTTCCTTTCCTTTCCTCTAAAAGCTACAAACATTACAAGTTTGTCAATATCTGGCTCAATTAGCATGGGTAGAAAAGATTATGGTATATAATAAGTAGTATACAATACAATTGGAACTAAAAAAGAAAAGAAAAAAAAAAGTAATACAAAATTGATAAATAGAGGTACAAAGCATATTTAAGTCAATCAACAGAAAATTCTAAAACATTTCAAATTTTATAAATACAAATATTCTTTGTCTGTTAGTCTTAAAACAACATTGACAAATATAACCCTAGTATAGTTGAGACACCCTAGTGTAGGTTTCTAGTTCTGAGAAGAATTCAGTATGTCATGAATCAAAGGTCAAATAAATAGATCAACACAATCTGCTCCTGGTGACAGATTTATGTTGCAATCGTTCAGAATGCCGATTGAAACTTAACGACTGATCTTTTTTTTTTTTTGGGATGAATAGCACCCCAAAGTCTCCACATAATAGCACACACTCCCCAAACAGATTGCCCTAAATACAGGGGATAATCCCAAACACCTAAATATCAATGACAAAAACAACTAAGAGAGAGAACTGGCGGCATTTCAAATTCTCTTAAGATTGGCAGCTGCAGGACTTAGTAGCTGTCTGTAAACTGGAAACAGATGATGGTAGTAGACCAGAGGATTCTGTAGATAATAGAAATAAACGGTCTTTCACAGCAACCCCCTTCAAGGTCATTGACCATTTCGGGTCAAGAATTGCAGGTTGCCTACTAATTTAAGCAGCCAGGATCGTCAGGTACTCAAAGAAGGCCAATTTCAGGGATGGAGACCAAGCAAGCTATCCTTAACATTGAGCATAAAAAGGCTACGGAAAGTGATGGATTCTTACTTCTTATAGACTTGCTTGAAAGAAAATAAGGACGTAAGAAAGGGGACTCTTTGAGAGGTCTTATAAGAGTTCTCTAAAGAGTAACATCAAAACCGAATCCCTATTGAGGCTAATACTACTTTGATTCCCAAAAAAAACCTACCCTTCATAACTGGGGTCCGTAGCTCTATTATTCTGGTCAGCGCTGTACGAATTAACAGCGAAGTTATTGGCCACTACACTATTCATAATTGGAAACTGTTTTTCTTTTCAATTTATTTACTCTAACTTTCTAAGTACGACCACTAGATGAAGCATTTGAATACATTCTCTCTTCTTTCAGGCACTTCCGTTCTCCATTCCCATTCTTCTCCCTCTTTTTCCTTTTTGTGTGCGTTGGTGGGTGAGGTGAGTGGGGGTTTTACAAATTGCCTGCTCTTGAGCTTCAGATATTCGTGTGTGTTATTATTATTACCATTGAAATTAAAAAGATGTATTACTCTAACTTCAGGATTGTATTTTCAGAGATGGAAATCAAGAAAGCCGTCCTAAACACTGAGAATAAGAAAGCTCCAGGATGTTATGGCATTTTCCTTGTCTAGCTTCAAAGGAAATTGGGATGTCGAAAAGAGGACTCTTTAATATCAAAACCCAATTACTAGAAATGTACAGATGACAATTATCCTCTGAAGCCTTTTCCCAATGTGCCAAGCGAGGAGGAAAAGCCCTATTGGCGACCGGAACTCAATTGAAGTACTTTAATTTACAGAAACTCGACAATTAACAGTTCAAAGAAAACCCAGAAGCTAAAAATACAAATAATCCATTGCAGAAAGGTTTTGAAAGAACAAGAATAGACCAAAAAATCCAAGAGAGGTAAGTTTATGCTAGACATACCGCTTGGAGGGCTTGGGAAGGCTTTCGTTGATTGATGAATTGACGAGCCAATGCAAGTAAGTGGTGGACAGAATCGCCTTCCCCGGCTTTGATTGACGAAAATTCAGCCTCCATGATGTCCGAGTTCGAACAGTCCATGGTATCATCGGGAAATTTATTTACCTTGAGGTGTTGCTTTTATACATGAGAAATCGAGGGCACAGTTTGTTTTGGCTTTTGGCGTCCTATTTGATTATCGATTTTATAATTGAAATATGCTCCCAAATTACAGCATCGCCAGATGGTTCTAGCAACTTCTGATAAGCATCCCCACCCGATATGTCGTCCAGGAATCGAATTTGGAATTTTATTCTAATATCATATTTTCCAAAATTATTTCACGATGCCATTTTTTTTTTCTTTTCTCGGGAAAACACCGAGAGATTTTTAAAGAAAATTTTCTTTCCATTAATCGAGATTAATTTCTTAACAACTTAAATTTTATTAGACATATGAGTTTTTAAGAAAATTTTACTATACGTTTTACTTTAAAATTAAATTATTAAGTGAATTAGTCGAAATTAAATTAATAATTAGAGAGTAGATAATACAACTCAATGTGTCAATTGAAAGTATAAAATAAAAATAGACACAAAATTCAAGTTCACTTAAGTTTTGGTGTTGATCATGTGTTTTTCTGTTTCATTTTTCAATACTAGTTAGGCACTGTATATGATGCAGGTGATTAAAAATTTTTAGAATTTTAAAATACATATATTTTAAGATAATTTTTAAAAATAGAAAAACAAGGAAAACTATTTACACAAAATAGTAAATTTTTTAGATAGTTGTGATAGACGCGGATAGAAGTCTATCAATGATAGAAATTATAGAAATTTATCGCTGATAAAAGTCTATCAATGTCTATCGATGTTATTTTGCTATTTTCTGTAAATAGTTTGATATTTGTTCTATCTATGAAAATTTTCCTATATTTTAAACTTATGTAGTAAATGTAATGACAAATAATACAAGACATTATGAAAAAAAAAAATTAAGATGAAATATTGAATTATGAATTGTTTACTTTTTTTTAGTTGAATTTGAGTTTATTAACAGAATAAAGAAGGTGGATGATATAGATTATTCATTTCTTAGATTTTAGGAATAATATAATTATCACCCTAATTATAGATAATACACTCTTGTTTCCTTCTTGCTTGAATTTCTCTCCATCTTCTTTCTTCCATTGTTGCTATTGCAATTTTGATGGGTGAACCATTATTGGCCAAGACATAAAGATATGTAAGTTGAACATGGTGTGACTATAAGATAAGATTGACATTATTAAAAATTTTGAAGGCAAAGTGGGAAATTAAAAATTCTCCCTTCTTAACCTTTTAATGTAATATAGATATAGATTTGGCTACTCGCTTAAGAGAAAGTACTAACTCATAAATTATGTGGATATTCCATAGATATACTTAAATTTACTCATAAACAACAATAAAAAAACATACTTATCTTGAAATTTTCAAATCAAATCATGCCAATTACTCTAAAATATTAAGCATTCCCCAAACCATATAAATTCATTGATATTTATTGGTATAATTATTAAATTGTAAGGATAGGTAGTTATTATTATTATTCGTTCAAAGATATTGTTTTTGGATTTTATAATATGTTAAAATTTTGCTTAAGTTTAATTTTTTTCTAAAATGAATAGAATCTTGTCATTATTAAATTCATTCTATCAAACTTTCGATATTGTATTATATTAAAAGTGATAAAATATATACATTTATAACTTTTTAAGTAAAAATTATACAATTTTTTCAACTCTAATTTTAACATCTATATCTTCGTTTTTTTAAAAAAAAAAAAAGATTTTTTTTATTATTTAAAGTGAATTCCTTTTTATTTTTAAAAATTTGAGTACATTAAAACTTTTTTTATAAGCATGGCACGAAATATTTTTATTGTATTTGATTGAAAAAGTCAATGAGAAAAAGAAAAAACATACATGCATTAGTTGATGCCATAAATTTATTCTTTCAACAACAAATAAGAAAAAACTTATATTATAGAATGAGATTCTGAAAAAAAAAATATTAGAAGATTAAATTAATTTTAATAATTTCTTCCTAAATATTTTCTAAATCATTTTTCCATATCTCCATTTTCCCTAATTATCTCGTCATATCTCTATCTTCCATATTTTATCTATTTCATTCGAATATCTTTGATTTGGAAGAGAATAATTAAAAAAATATTATTTTTTAAAGTGAATTTCCATTCTTATTTTCAAAAATTGAGTTTGTTTAATACGTGGTTAAGATTTTTTACAACACATGCACCAAATCTTTTGATTGGATGTGATTGAAAAAGTCATTAATAAATTTTTAAGAATCATAAATCTTAGGAACACTGAAAAGAGATAAAATTATAAAATTATTCTATTTTATTAATTTAATAAAAGGGAAAAAATAGTCCATTAACATACCTTATATTAGTTGACCGTATATCTATAAATTTATTTTGTCAACAACAAATAGAAGAAAATTCATATAAATATAGTAATGAATATACAATAAGATTCTGAAAAAGAAAAACCAGAATATTAAATTAATTCTAATAATCTCTACCTAAATATTTTTCTAACTTCTCTCCTCATATCTCCATCTTTTCTTAATTATCTTGTCTATATCTCTCCGCCCTATTTTTTCAAAATTTTCTCACTTTATCAGTGTGATTGAAAAGAATAAGAGAAAAATTTACATTATAGAAAAAAAATTCTAACTATTTATAGAAAATAGAAAAAAAAAACACGGATAGACTTCTATCAACATCTATTAGACTTCTATCATTTCTATTACTGATAGACCCTGATAGACTTCTATCAGCGTCTATCACAACTATCTAAAAATTTTGTTATTTTGTGTAAATAGTTTCTCTTATTTTTCTATTTTTAAAAATTCTCCATAAAAAAAAAATATATATATATATATATATATATAATTATTTTCATGTTGCAAAAAATTCTAATGAGCGGATGTAATTAGAATTACAAAGACTTTTCATGAAATTGAAGTAATCAAACATAAGAAACAGGGAGAGAGAACTTACAACAAATACAAAGAAAGCTTATGAAGGGTTCCCATGAACTCACTAACAATCTGTTTACCTGAGAAAATAAATAATCTTCCCCCTTTCAAGACTACTCTGCATTCTCATATCTTATATACTGTTCCTCCAATCTCAATTCCCACCTTTTCACTTATCAAAGTAGCAAGAAGGGAGAATGAATACAATAACAATCTCAATCTCGACATCTATATTTTGGGTACCATCCATAATTGAAGCTTCCTTACCATAAAGTTGCAAAGGGAGCAAATTTGAGAAGCAACCATCATAATCATATGTGGTGTTGCACCACAAATATCAAAATTCCTAAAAGAAAACAAATGCAGAAATTGGTAATTACCTTGCTTATTAGAAAAGATGATTGCCCCTTTGTAGATTTGCACAAAAATATGTTTTGTTGGAAATTATTTGATTCGAGATTGATCTTTTTATAAAGAGGTAATTTTTTTCTCCAAAAGTTTCCAAATGAAGAGATTTTAGGTTTAAAAATTTTTAGGTTAATAATGAACGTAAAATTAAAGGAAGAAAGATATCTCATTATATGGTTACAATTTTGTCATTAGGTGTGAGGTGTAGATTGGAGGGGTCTTATATTGTTACTATTCGTGAGTTCTTACAATGGGAGGGTGTGAGTGTGAGGGTAAAATGGACCTTATAAGAAAAGGTAAGGGCAAAGAGGGAAGTTAAAAATTCTCTCCTCTTAACTCCTTTTAATATATATATATATATATATCATCAATTTAAATTTGAATATTCAAATAAATATGAACACTTTAAATTTAGTTACTGAATTAAAATTTATATAATCCATCTTTTATAATCTTGTAATTCTTACTAGTGTAGGTATATCTTAAAAAAAAAGAGGATTTACTAGTATAGGCCACAGTCTAAAAATGATTAATCGTAGATGATCATTTCTGTGTAAAAAAGAGGTACAACTTAGAAGAAATTTGGTTAATAAGAAATAGTTTTTTTAGTTAACCCAATTTTTTTTTTTTGTAAATGACATATAAATTAGGCTGGATATGAGTATGATAGAACAATGACAGCTTAACTAGGTTGTCTTTAACTCTAGTCTTATGGGCCACTTGGCCAAAATTGTTGCTCTTGTGCTCTCACCAATTTCTTCGATGTCCTTCGTCACTGGTCCACAATTATTTCATTATTATTATTATTTTGACGGTAAGTAAAGTGGGAGATCGAATTTCTAATTTCATTAGCTTTATATCAGTTATACTATACCATGTCGGCCACAGTTTCTTTATTTGTTTATAAATAATTAACTAATTGATATTACTACATTGCAAAATAGAAAGACGAAAGAATATATTGTTTGTTGAATTATTTCTTGAATTCTTTTAGTTACAAGGTTTTGTTGACGTACACAGAGTATTAGTAATATGAATATCTTACTCAGGTTGAAATTGATTAATTAGGGTCTCGTTTGGTAACCATCTAATTTTTTGTTTTAAAAATTATGTCTATAAATATTTGTCCTACTACTAAATTTATTGCTTTGTTATCTACTATTTACCATTTTTTTCAAAAATCAAGTCAAATTTTGAAAACACCAAAACGTAGTTTTTTGTCTTTTGACTTTGACTAAGAATTCAACTCCAATACTTAAGAAAGTTTAAAACTATGGTAAGAAAACGAGAGAAAATAGACTTAATTTTCAAAAATAAAAAATAAAAACGAAAATGGTCATCAATGGATCTTAAAAAATGCTTTTAATGAACGTTTGTTAGTATCTAAAAGGCAAAAAAGAGAAGTCTGAAAAGAAAACAAGGGCAAATATCAATATACTCATAACGTTTGAAAGTTGTATCAATTAAAATTCTGAACTATATCAATTTAAATCTTGAATTTTGTAAGTGTACTAATTTACACTATCTCTAGATTGTATTTGACCAATGTCACCAATGTCGTGTGAACTTTATAATTTGAGTAAAATAAACTCTTAAATTTTCATAAGTCAATCAATTTAGACAATTCATTATTATTACCTTTTGAAAATTATTCACGCATTAATTCTCAAATATGTGTAGACTTCTTCAAATATCGATTTTACAAAATGGACAATTATAGTAACTACATAGATAATTCTCAAAGAAAATTATAACTAAAAGTTTAAATTGATTCATTTATGAAAGCTTAAGAGTTGAATTGATATAATTATAAGTTTTTCATTTCTCTTCAAAAAAATTATAAGTTTTTCATGAGGTCTTTTCAGTAAATTAATACTGTTACAAAAGTTTAGAGTTTAAATTAATACCACCCATAAAATTTTGGTGTATAAATTGATATATATATATATATATATTTTGAAAAAACAATTATATCATTAGGGCAAATTTAATAAATAAATTTAGAGGAGGGGCATATATGGAAGAAAGGAAACGAAAAAAAACCTCGTGAGACGGTATTTGATAATTGATACCTAACCCCAAGCACTAATCCCCACAGAGTAGTGGGTAACAACAGAAGTTGGGCTGGCTGTGCAGCCGCACACCCCACCGCCCGTGCACAAAATTCTTATCTTACGGCTATGGCGATCTCGTCGGAAGACAGGCACAAAGGCAAAGCTTCCACTAATTAGGTTTACCCAACAACCATTCAGCATTCCCCCACGGTGACCACGTCTCCGGTGATATGTATTTTCGTAACAGGTATCTCCAAAACATCTGCTTAATTAGGGTTAAACAAACCACAATACAAATTCCATAGTTCTGATGGAAGATGTTCTGAGTTAGGAATCAATAATGAATTGTAGTGTACGAATCTGTTTTCCCTTGCTGTGGGGTTGATGAAGGATGTAACTGAGAATATTCTTGGAATTACAATTGAAAAACACAGACAATGCACTTCCGAAACGAGACGAGACTCGGAATGTATTAAACTAGGGAAAATGTGGCCAATATTTGGGAATGGAAGAAATTGGAGGGTTAAAAGAGGGAAGCATGCAGGGCATTAAAGTATAAGACCACATGCGAGGGCAAATTCTGGGGAATGCTAAGAATTTTGCACATTCAATAATTGGTCTCTGGAAAGGCAGATCTGGAATGCAATTGTTCCTAATATTTAATACTCCCCTCCCTATCAAAATCCGACACAGTGGCCCAACAACTGTGAAATAATTGTCCGACAAAGATAGATTTACCAGATGTCCAAGCGTACAAACCACTTCCGGCACCATACCATACAGTAGATTTCCTGCGAAATTCAACTGCTCCACGTTCTTTAGGCAACCCAGCGAAAAGGGCAATGGTCCTGTTAGTCGGTTGTTGCCGGCATCAAACACGATTGCTTCGTCAAGTGATCCTAACTCATAAGGCAGACACCCTGATAATGAGTTGTTTAACAGCAGAACCTCAGTCAGAGACGACAAAGCTTTCACAATGCCACCAGGAATTTGACCGCTGAATTTATTGTTGGCTAAGGTGAGATAGAGAATATGGGTGAAGGAAAGACTGTCTGGGAGACTCTGCATGAAATTGTTGTTGTTGATGAGGAGAAAATCAAGGTCCTGCACAAAGACTTGAGGTGGGACTGACCCAGTGAAGAAATTGAACCGAAGATCCAAGAAGTTGAGGCTGTTCATACCAATAACAGCAGTGGGAAAAGGACCAGATAATCGGTTGTTGCTTACATCCAGCTCATATAGGTAAGGGAGTTTGGCAATGTTCGCGGAGATGGTGCCTGAAAAATTGTTGGAATTGGCATGAAAAACAGCAATGTCAGGGAGCTGATCGAGGAAGCCATCGAGGGATGGTGCACTGAGATGAAAGCCATTGAAGTCGATGGATGCGACCGCCGTGGCAGACTTGTTGTCTGGTGGGTTGTCACAGTAAAAGCCTTTGTAGTTGCATATATCCGATCCAACCCATGTTTTAGTAATTCCTAGAGGATCCGAGGTGATAATTGACTTGAATTTTTGAATCACAGGGTACACCACCGAAAGCCTCAGGTCTTCAAATATCAAAACTTCAGCTTCAACAGGCAAAAGAGATGATGGCTGAGGAGTTACCACCTGCTTGCAGTGAGACCAGCCGTGATCACAGCCTTTTCCCGAACTTCTGGCACTACCCACTTTGAAATCTTGTGTTTTGCTGTTGTTGCCGTTGGCTATGGCGTGGATAACGAAGGAAGAAAAGAGGTTGAAGAACAGAAACAGCAAAACTCTGGCAGGTATGTTATTCATTATCAACCCACAAATTGCTTGCTTTGTAGTTATTCAGGATTTTATAAGCATAGAAGTGGTAAAATCAGACCAACTTTCCATAAAACAGCCTGTTATAGATAAGAAACTGAAAGTTGGCAAAAAGAAGAGGAAATGCTGGAAACCTCTTTGGGTTCAAGCAGAGCAGGTATGGGTCTGTAAATTGGTAGGTTGATTTTAATGTCATGTTTATAAAGCATAAAACAAAAGGCCAAAAAAGAAAAAATGTTTACAGTACAAAAGTGTAAACCAAGGATCCCAACTTTACAAGAAAATGGGTCCAGTACTTCAAGTCCCAACACTGAGAACAGACGCCAAATGGTAATGATAAAAAACTATAATGAAGCGTGCCGATGTATAAAGACCACCATGGCATAAAATGCTCATCAAATTGAAGATATAGTTCAATAGGATATGACCACAACCACAACTTCATCTTTTAATCAGCCTTTCTTACGTATTGATCATCCTATTCAGTTTTATAAAGTGAACTCGTACGGGTCTGAATAATTAATAATATTTAATTTGCATTCAGACTAGGCTGATTAAACAGCAGTCTTCCATTGGAGGATCGAGATAGGTCTTATGGAAGTCAACTATTTTTCTTTATTATGAAGTCATCTTTTTGCCCATTGGATTCCATTATCTTAAGATGATAAATATGATTGCGTTATTGGATACAGCTGGGCCTCCGCTTTAGTGGAACAAGAACTCAATGTCTTGCTACGCATTAAAAATGCGCCCCTTTTTCTCTTCTTTATGAAAAGGTATAGACATGAATGACAGATTTTGTTAAATGTCTATAATTAAGACTGAATTTTGTATGCTGGACTTTGATTGATGAAACAATCTTTAGTTTACTTTCCGATAATCAAACAAGATGTGGATGATGGGCAGAGAAGCCCACAGGGAATTAAATGGATCATGGATTCTCTCGACCCATATGGGATTTGGGCCAGCATCAATGAGCCCAAGTGAAGTGAAACTCAGCCCTCAGTGAGGAAGAAAAACAGTTATCTAAACTCTTTTTTTTTTCTTTTAATAAATTAGTTTTAAAACAATTTCCAAGCGTAATAACTAGAAAGAAAATAAAAGAACACACATTATTCACAAGATGAATGGAGAAGAAAGAGAGAGAATTGCAATTCCGAGATGTGAATAACTCAACTACACGTAGCCACAGAATCTCTGCCTTTCTCTATTTAGATCTAACCATCAAACTTCTCGGCAAACGACAAAGCGTTGCTGTACAAATTACAATCCAATCACCCCATGGATGGAAATGATTTCTTTTTCTTTTTTCTGAAGAAATGGGAAATTTACATAGAAGAATAAAAATTGGGTGGAAATGGAAATGGGGGGGAAGGAATAAAGGTGGGATATTTGTTTCTTGTTTATACACAAAATAAATCCACCATCTAATCCAATATGATATAAAGATAAAAAAAAAAAAAAAAAAACTGAAGGAATATTAATATTCGAGAGCATATGAAAGTTTATAAAAACAAAAGCCCCACTAGTAGCGTGACTCAACACCCACCAAATCCCACCGTCCCATGCTTTTCCTCTCTCCCACTCCCTCTCAAATTACCAAAGCCCAAAAACCCCAAAAAAAAAAAAAAAAAAAAAAAAAAAAAACCCTTCAAGAGAGAGAGAGAGAAGAGAGGGAAACACAAAGGGGGCATATCCTAATTTTCTATATAGACAGACAGCGCAACGCACCCACTAATCTTCTTGGAGACGGTGCCCAAGCTGCAGCGTTGACTATTGGTCCCTATAATTTTAACCTGTAGCTTTCCAAATTATATATAAAAACATATATATTTGTTTTGATATATATAATATATCACATTAATATTGCTAGAGATTTGTGGCCGTTGGATGAGTTGACTATTATGATGATTCGAGAACAAGCGCTGCAGGTGTTTCGGTGGAGTGGGCGTGATTGTGATCGTTTTCGTAAGTTACAATCAGCATTGTTGGATCGTCTAAGGCACGTTCTACGTGTTTCCGCGCTGGGCAGCCTCTCAGACTGCTACATTTGTAATATCCCCTGTTCATTTACCAAAATGACCTTTTGTCAGTCCTCCCTTCTACTCAACCCCTCAACTTTATATTAATATTAATTTGCTTTTTGACATTATAAGAAAACAAACAAACAAGCTAACGCCATAATCAAATCATACACACTCTTTTTCTCGAATATATTATTATGCTTAGAAAAGAACGGACTACGGAGGTCAACGAGTTCCTCTGTTCTGCCCCACTAAATGACCGAGTTCATTGAACGAGTTCTTAATTTCACCATGCACACAAACCTACACTGTGAAACAAAGGATGAACCAAAGTAAAAATAATTACACACCTTGGATGAGGAGATCCTTTGATAGGTTTTTGGCCGTACTTTCTCCAGGAGTAATCGTCTGGTGGGATATCGGCAAGTTTTGAGCTAACGGCGGGAACTCTGGTGACTCTTTTTATCCTGTTTTTCCTGCTAAACCATAGAAATTTCACAGTTCAATAACCAATCGAATATATTCCAAACCCAATTTATACAAATTTATGTGGATTTTTTAAGGTCTGTTGCAAGGACCAACCTCTTCTTGGAACAGTGACACCGGCCGGAGGACGAGCCACACTTCATGGCGGAATCCTCCATGGAATTGCATTTCCTCTTTAGCGAAGAGGATGAAAGAGGGGGCTTTCCGGCGGAAGAGACCTGGGACATGTGGGTGAACTGGAACCCAGATGACAGAGATGGCTGTAAGCTTTCGGTGTCTCCGGTTAGCGATGATATATACGAATTTGCAGCGGAAATTGGGGGCGAGGCTGCAAAATTGATGGTGGTAGTCGCATCTTTTCTATCTACAGACCCATTTTTTAGTACCACCGACGAAGTATTTTGCTGGGCTTGGAAGGTATTCGGTGGATGTGAAGGCTGATGGGGGTTGTTGTGGGGCAGAGGAGGCAAACGCACAACAGGGGAGGGCGTGGGGCAATAAACCTTAAAAGCAGACACTGATTCTTGTTTCTTTACTTGAATCTGAGGGACTGAAATCGGAGACGACGAACTCGGATCTTGATGCTGCGGCTTGACCTTGGGCGGAGGAGGCGGCGGCGGAGTAGTATTAAGAACCGGAGCCCTTCTGAAACGAGCGTGGCCGGTTCTGTTCCGGTCGAGCAAAGAAATGACCTTCTTGAATTTAGTGACGACGGAATCGGCGACGGCTTCGTATCCAGGGATAGCATTAGGAGTAGTTGAAGTAGAAGAATCGTCTTGGGAGTGTTGGTGACTAGGAGTATGGGACATCAATCGTAAGAAATTCTGGACGCTTTGAATCCCAGCAGACGCGGCTTCTTGAACAGCAGAAACAGCGGCATTTTCTTCCATCTTGGGCGTGAAATTAGTAGGAGTTGTAGCATCCCCAAAACCCACCATGAACTCCACAGCCATGTTATTGTTAAGGAGGAGCATATGGAATGAAAACAGAGGGGGCAGAGTATTTATATTGAGAAAGAAAAAAGATGTGAAATTGTAAGAAAAAAGAGGGGAAGGGGATTGGGAAGAAGAAACTGGTGACGAGAAAAGCAAAAGGGGGAAGAAAAAGAGAAGAGGAAAGATGATAAAAAGAATTGGGGGAAGGAAAGGATTGGAGTCAAACTGATGCCCTCTCGGGCAACTGACCGGTCGATTCTGGTCCGTCTGCCGTCAAACCCTTAAACCAATGAAAAGAGAGCACGTATGGGTAAATTGTCAGCAGGTTTGACCCTTCTGTTTAAAGGGTGAACCGGTTGGGAGAGGGGTTTTAAATTAGATAAGGTCAAAAGGGTTGAGAATAGCCGTTAGATTGAGGACTCGGTAAAATCGGGAATAGAGAGAGAGAGAAAAAGGACAAGAAATTATTAGTTGGAGACAGTGGGATAGAGTTGACCTTTAACAGCTTTTAATGCAAAAGTCATTGAGTGAGGAGGTGGTGTTAGTGGGTCCCAGACTGTTTCCCAATCCTTTTTACCGGAAACCGGGACTCTCCATAATACTCTCCACCCACAAGTCACCTTGGATTCCCTTCTTTCTTCAACTAATTCATTTTCAAAATTTCAATTTCTTTCCTTTCGGTTTCTCATTGGGCTTTGCTTTCTCGGGCCCACAATTATACGAAGAACCACAAAGTCTTCTTGAGGAGACCAACGTTCAAAGATTGAGAAATTTTTTTTTTTAAAAAAAAAAAAAAAAAAAAGCTCTCTCTTTTCCTCTTTTTTTTTTTTTTTTTTTCTTTTTCTAAAAGATTTAATTTCCTTGAAGAAGTAGAAAAGGAAGAGCATTTCTGCAATTTGAGAAAATAATAATAATATTTATGTATGAATTGAAAATTTGAGAATCTCCTTTTGGGTTTGTTTGACAAACATTGTACATTTTCTTTATGTTGTGTGTTGTAGTACTGTACTGTTTTTTGGGGTGAATTGGATCCCAAGTTTTCTACTCTTTTTTTTTTTTTCCTTTTACCCTTTTTAATAATTGGACAAACCCAACCAGCAATTTGAATTGACTTTTCATGATTTTAAAATTTTAAAATGGAGATGCTCTCTTGGAGGTCCAATCGGAAAAAGAATACTCTTGATTTATTAATTAAAGCAAGGCGATTTGATCAAAACAAGGAGGTTTCGTTTGGTTCAAACATCTGGCATTATTATTATTATTTTAGAAAATGACTTCAATTACTCCCTAAATTTTGAAGAATATTTAAAAACTTTTTTCCGTTTGAAATTCTAATAGTTTTTTTTTTTTTTAAATAATTATACGATAAATTAAATTAGAGACCCGATAACTAAATAGGTATATTTTGACAACTTAGAAATCAAATGCACATATTTTTCCAAATTAAGGGATTAAAAAGGTAATTTTTCATTATTATTATTATTATTATTATTATTTTTAAATAAAAATCGTTGAATGGTAATTAGCTTACGGCTATGGCACAAACAAAACAAGCTGTATAAAAGAATAATTATTACTTGATTTTAAGCGAATCCATTTTTGGGTGTTCATCACACAGCAAATACAAAGATTTTATTATGAAAATCATAGTTTTCTTTAAAATCATCAAGTGGTGTTTTAATAAATTAAAATAATTTTGTACCCCGTGCAGTTGAACGTGGATTGATGCAAATATCAAGAAAAATCAGTGGCTGTCAATAAATAGTAAGCTGATGGCGTGGAGGGAATGATGAAGAGAAAGATTTGGTATGAAGTGAAGTAATTAAGGTTGGAAATAGAGATGCATTCATAAGATTTTGTAGTGAATGCAGAATTATCATTAATTGAGACAGCCCAATCGAGTGCTGCTAGATTTGATTTGTTATTAAATTCCACTTAATAACAAAATCATTTTTTCAATTATTCTCATCAAATCTTTGTCAATTATTGGATTCTCTCTTTCTTTAAATCTTAGGAAAAAAACTCGTAGAATCTTCTCAAAAACATTTGTAAAATTGAGGAGCGAAAGCCACTCAGTGTTATAGGGTAGTTTCTTTAGAACAAATTATTTTATATTTGATGTCGAGACGAAGTTTATGTAGCGGTAAAAAAAAAAATGAAGTCCATTGAGAAAGGAAAATTAATTGGCAAGTTTTGAATAAGTTGTGTTAAAATCAGGAGTGACCATTAGTTTGAAACTGGAACAACAAATGTAAAATTGGCAAAAACGTGTTGTGTTGGGATTCAATTTTTCAAATGTTGAGTCTAGTTTAAAAAAACGTTACGGATTGGCAGAAATTTCAAGATTCCATTAATGTTATTAATTAAGTTTCAAATTTTCATTAGGAATGCGAAATTCAAGGACAATTTATGACTAAATTGTTGACTTTCCTTTTATTTCCTAATCCCCTGAATTGGGGAACTGTTCAAATTTTAAATACCCACCTTCCCGGGTTCCCACCACATATAATAATTTACTAGACCCCTAGATTCTTCAACTCCTCTATTTTCTTCCTTTTTTAAGGCAATTTTTTCATTAACGATTTTAATTACATACTTCCATCTTGATTAATGAAATTAATTAGGATTAGCAACTTATTCATTGATTGGTGCATCACATATGTAAACAATTGTGAGATTTTAAATTTCGAAACTACCAAATAATCTTTATTGCCATGCTTATTTAGATTTCACTTGTTTTCTAAGAAACTTGTCGCTTTTATTGGTTAATTAATTTCCTATCAATGTGATTTATATTCAACCTTCTCTTCTTACTTTCTTCTTCTTCCTCTTCTTTTCTTTAAATAAAGAAAATGACATCTCTATTCAAAGTTATAATACAAATCCCATATGTACACCAATTAGTTTATACCTAAGTTTTGGCAAATATTAATAAGGAAAGGATTTTTGTAAATTGGAACTATTATTTGGCGAAAGATTATTCTAGTTTTTTTCCCCCCTAAGGTTAAGTTTTTTATTATTATTTTGTAATGTTTTAATTGAAAATAATTTGACATTTGAAATTGAATTAGTTTGGTTGGGAAAGAGAAGGATTAAACATCCAAATTGAGGTTTGTAAAAGCTATGGAACCAATGGGCCAATTTGGTGGTCCATTCTCATATAGCTTCAATTCTATATGAGGCACGAGAATTGTACATCCCTTCCAATGTAACGCCAAATATAGGTATAGTAAAACGAATATATTTTATTCAGATTCTCATATTTAATAAGATATGGTCCATTTCTTTCCAAAAAAAAAAAATCCAAAATGTTAATTTTTTTTTTTTATTGCAATGAAATACAGACTATTAATTTACTTTAGCATCTTGGTATTATCAAAGCTTCAATAAATTTGTGTTTAATATAATAGATTCCTAACATATTTTTTTTATTTTTTTTAAATTGACTGCTTTATTAAATATTGAGTTTAGGTCTTATGAGAGCTCAAACTTTTCAATAATGTGTCAAAGAATATCTGTGATTTTGTTTATTAAAAGAATGTTGAATAGGTCAAATATTTATTAAACATAAAATTAAAATTTAGATTTCTTAAATACAAAATTAAAAATTTAAAGACTTATTATACACTTTTAAAGTTCAAAGACCTATTGCACTCAAGTTCTCATGAGGAGATTTCAGGCATATTTGGAAGTCATTTTAAAATGGTTAAAATCATCGTAAAATATATTTTTAATCCTTCAAAACTAATTTTGATGATTGAAAATTACATTTAAAAGTGTAAAATTAAAAATTAAATTAATGTTGAGTGATTAAAGCATGTTTTTGAGTGATTTTAAAAATAACAAAACTGATTTTAAAATTGAAATCAACCTCGAATCAAAACTAGCATAAATAATAAAAATACAAAATTCTCCTTGAAAAGAATATTTCTCCAAATCTCTTATAACTTTACAAATCAAACAACATCGTGACAACATATTTTGAAGTACGTCTTTGTCTCTTTTAATAGATATAGATTGAAACTCAAATCCATTTTTATATGTATTTATGTTTCTGTAGAGAATTTCATCTTTTTACCTCTGAATTTATTTCAACAATAATTCAAATTTACTTTAAAATCTTTAACTTCGTCCTATTAAATACTAGACTTAGAAGTTTATTGCTAAGTGCAACCATCTTATAATTAGACGATATTTTTTTGGACTTCTTTTTGTTGGCTTACATAGTTTTGTTTTTGCTAGATTTAATGTCAGGTAAATTTTTATATATCTTGGGTGAGTCATGTTTGCACGAGGTTTCTAGAAAAACGTGTCTCGTAGAGTTAAACTTGTGTTTATATTAGATTTGATGTGGATGCAGTTCGATCTCTAGTACTTGATCTAGTTCAATCTCTAGTACTTGATACTCTGATTCTCTCTTAGTTGAACTGATACGTGCACTTATGTATGGAAGTGCACTTCAGTCTTCAAATGTGAATTCTCTCTAGGCTCCCTAAGTGTAAATTTTATGAACTTTTCAAATGAAGATAACTCATCTATTTATAGAGTTCTCAAATGAGCTTTGTGGACTTAGGTTTTGCTGGTCCATGGACTTGGCCTTTGGGCCCAACTAATTGGATTTGGGCACTTTTTGGGCCAAATTAAGTATATTTTTAAACTTAATTAAATTTTAGCCCAAACATTAATAATTAATTGAACAAAAAATAATTAATTTGATCCAACCGTAAAGACGAAAATATGTGACATCGAGATTTACCAATTTACGTCTTCAATTTTAATTTAGGACAAATTTAATTATTTTTAATTTCACCATCAATTTGAAAAATGACGTGGTAATTTGTGATTGACAAAAAAAATTTCATTTAACAACTCACAACTCAAAAGATACAAATGAAGAACCCAACACAAATTTTAGGCTCAGCGGAAAAACAACTGGGACAATTAGAGTTTGGTTGTGATGTATGTAAAGACACTTTTTTAAGGATGTCAAAGAACTACCCAGCTGCAAATTTGGCATAATCAGAAGAATTTGTGATATGTGACCTAAGAAATTAGGCATATGCCCAAACCAATTAGAGAGAGTTGCAATTCAAGATGCCCAAAATAAGGTTGGATGAAAATTCATCATTACCTTTGTTCTTTAGCTTTAAAACACTTTCTCCTCTTAGGTCACATTTGAACTTCCACATTGCTGTTATTGAAATTAGCTCTATAATTGAGTTAGACTTGCATTTCTTATACTCAAAACTCCTTATTTTGGTAACTTAAATTTCACTAAATTATTTTATCATTTCAAAAATATTTCTCAACTTTTAAAAGTTTGAACAATACTTTTATACGCTCTCAAAAAAGTTAAAAGTACATGTTTGAAAATCATTAATACCTCATTCAAAAATATTTTTAAACTTTTAAAAATTGTATTAATACCTTTAACTCAAAAAAATAAGTTTAAAAAAAGCGCTCCTATACAGTTAGTAACTTAGTATATAGACGAAAACTATTTATTTACAACTCATCACTCCTCTTTCCATTCTCTCACACTCATTTGTTTCAATCTATGATCTAACGTTCTTCTTCTCTATTTTTCCCTATTTTCTCTCCGTTTTCAACCTCTAAAACTAACGGTTAGGCACTAAGAAAATACTAAAGAAGTGAAAGAAAAAAAAGATGAGAAAGTGATAAATCATAAATTGAACCCGAGGAGAGAGTATTTTAAAATGATTAAAAAATATATATAAATAATAAAATGATGTCCTAGACTATTCATTATCTATTATATCTTAGTATACTTGCTGATTTTCTCTAATTTAACTACTAAAATTTTGACATTTGTAATTGATGATAATAGATACGTTTTAGTTCATCTTCATACATATTTGGTTTGAAAAGTAAACTCTTGCTCTAATTTTCTGAAAACACCTTTTTTTGTGTTTTTTAAAAACCTATCTAAATTCATCAAAGTTCGAAGTCAACAAAATTTTCGGAGATAGATAAGTACATTTCGAAATAACTTCTCCATTAGTTTCCAATATTGATGAGTCAATCAAGAATATTAATCCATTAATTATTGATTGACTAAAGGTTAATTAAATTTTTATCAACTCTAAAAGAAAATTAAATATCTATAAATGTTCATAATTAATTTATTAAATTTCATTTCATTTTTTTTTCTGAAAATATAAATGCAAAACCACTATTAATTATTAATATTAATTCAAACACTAATTAAATCACTAGCAACCTCTCTTATAGAAAATTCAACCGGTAAAAAAAAATTGTTTTTCAAAAATGCATTTTCATTTAAACCGAAAATATAAATGCAAAACCACTATTAATTATTAGTTTCCAATAGTGATGGTCGAAGTTGCCGACAATTGTCGGGATAGTAGTCGGAGGTAGACAACGACGGTTGTTGGAAAACGGTTACCGAATGTTGGCCGACGATGATAGTTGGAATTGGTTGTTGGAGGGTGGCCGGTGGTAGCCTGAAATTAGCCATTAAACACTCAAAATTTATTTTTCTAAAAGTTGATTTCAAGTGTTTATCCTAAAATAACTTATTTTATAAACTCATTTTTTTTAAATCCATTTTGAGGAGTTGCTAAATACTTGATTTTTTTTTCAAAATAACTTATTTTTTAATTTAATCACCTAAAAATACATTCCAAACACACCCTAAGTTCTTGAACTCATGAGCCAAACAAACTTTCAAATAGATCATTTTAATTTTTAAACTTTTAAATTGAATTTATTTTGGTTAAATTATGACTACTATTAATAGGTTTCTAAAATTTAAAAAAAGTGTCTAATAAATTTATAAACTTTTGATTGTCCTAATCTAATAAGTCCTTAGGATTTCAAATTATGTCTAATAAATCATTAACCTATTAAATATTTTTTAAACTCCGCACTCTTATTAGACACAAAATTGAAAGTTTAACATCATAATAGATACAATAATAAATTTGAGGCTAAAATACTATTTTGGTCTCCATACTTTGAAGCTTGTCCAATTTAGTCTCCATATTTTCAATTATTCAACTTTAGTCCTCATAGTTTCAGTAAAACTTAAATTTAGTCACTCAAAGTTAATTTTTACTGAAATTAATTAAATAATAATAAAATTAATCATGCAATAAAATAAAATAAAATATGCAAATATGTTTTCAAAATTTATTGTAAAAGTGCTATAGATAACAAAGAGTTTTTAAAAAGAATCAACAATAAATTAGCATTGAAGACTAAATTGAAGATATATTAAAAGTATTGAGAGTAAAATTAAACCAATTTTAATTTAGTCTAAGAAGTTAAAAAAGAAAAATAGTAATATCCCAAATGAATAGTGAGAGGATAGGAAAGGAAAGGCAAGTGGCGATGGATGCACGTGTCAAGTGGGCAAAAAGATCCAGAGAAAGCCCAAATCAAAACGGCTGTGTTTTGCAGTTAGAGATTGCTTGTTTGTGGCCTCCAAAGCTGAGTAGTTACCAACTTGGCGGATCATTTCATGTTATATTATTGAGTGTAAAGTATGGGCCGTAAGCCCATGCTGCCTTCTGTCTCTTCTTTATCTTTTTGCTTAGCTTAGCTTCCCCCCCCCATGTGAATACTTTCAAACCATATCCAACTCTCCTTCAAATCTGCGATCTGCATCTTCTTAGAATCTCTCCTATCTTTTTCAATTAAAAAAAAAAAAAAAAAAAAAAAGAATCTCTCCCATTTTTTCTTTTCTCATATTTTACTAACCAACATATTCCTTTTTTTTTTTTTTTTTTTAATTTTATTTATATATATTTCTTTGTTTGAACTTGTCTAAATCTGACCAAATAGCCTTCACATTAGTTGCGTGTAAACTTCCTCCGCTCTTCATTTTCAACTCTTCTCTTCAAAACAATAATCCTTATCCACATCTTTTACAATCACTATTTTACCTTCTCACTCAAGGTCCCACCTTCACAATGTCTTACTTGGAAGAACAAAAAACAACCTTTCATTTTTATCATTTTCAAATTATTGTTGCCAATTTTTAAATATATAGATTATCACTAAAATATACAAATTTATCCATAAATTTTGTATTTTGTGTCAAAGAATATCCACACCATTAATTTTGAATTGAAACCCTTAATGTTGTGTCAAAAATACTCTTGAACTTTCAAAAAGGTAAAAAATACCCTTAAACTAAATTTTAAAACATACTCTTATTGTTATTACGGTCTTACTTCTCTATTTTCCCTCTTTCTTCTCCCCTCTTCTTTAATACTTTGTTACTACCCTTTTTGTTAATTGTTTGACATTTGTTTTATCTAAAAATAATAATAATAAATAAATAAAACTGCACACTTCATCTAAAATATATGGACTATAATAAGAAGAAAGAGAATAATTGAAGCACCAAGGAATTTTAGGACTAAATGTTTTAACAAAGTTGTACATTAGTAGTTGGGTATGTGTTAATAGCCAAATATATATTTTATTTGATTATTTATCGTTTTAACGAGAGATTTTGATTTTGGAATTTTGTGAGATTTTATAGATATTTATGTTTTAACTTAAAATTTTGGTTTTTATTTTGATTGCTAAGAAAATTGGGGTATGAAAAAAAAAAAGGAGAAAAATGAGAATATCTACATGCAGAAAACGGAGAATATCTATATAATTTGTTTTAGAATCGATTCTTTTAGAACTAAAGAAAACTTCAAACAAATTGTCATGTTAACGGTGGGAGCATTTTAGAATTTTTTTTTTTTTAATTGTGTTATTTTTGCAACAAGGTATTAATGGTTTCTATCTCTATACTCTAATGGCATAGTATTTTTAAACATTTTTTTTTTTAAGTTTAAGCGTATTTTTGAAACAAAACTTTAACGATTTCCATATAAAACTAACCTTAAGAGTATTTTTAACACTTTTGGAAAATTTGAGGGTATTTTTTGAAACTTTTGAAAATTTAAAGATATTTTTTATACAGAGTACAAAGTTAAAAGTATTTTTATAATTTATTCTACACTTTATATTATGTGCAAACAAAATCTCGCATTGATAATGGAAATGATAAATTCTTGATATATAAATGAGAACAATTATTTTCATTGGTATGGAATCTTTTGGATGATTCTAAAATAAGTTATGACGATTTAGTTCATACCATTGAATATAGGGTAAATTTTTTTAGCAAAAGTGATGAAAAGTAGCTGTAACTTATATTGAATTGATAGGTTATCTCAAAGACTATCTTTAGAAAGAAAATAGATGATGATGCAACGGCAATAATATTTAAATTGGAAATTAAAATTTGCACCATTCACTTTTGGGGGAAATAGAACGAAATGTCAAAATTTGGGAATATGACATGTTTGTCTGATGAACCAAATGATAAATATGTTTATGATTTTACTTGCCTTGCCGTTACTTTTAGAAGCCACTTGTAAATAATCCAACCATGAGAGATAAAAAAAAAAAAAAAAGGAAGAAAAAATCTAATCGTACAGACCAGACGAGCTTGGATATTTGTAATTTGATTAGGACATTTTTCCCTATATTGCGAATTATTAAATCAAATAACATTTCGAGAGCATAAAGTATAAAATATAAAAACTACTTTTTTTAATACGGAAAAAAAACTTTGTGATATTAATTAAAAGACGAACCTTTTTGTTTTCACAAAACAAGATTAAAAGGGATCCTTTTTCTTTTATCATGTACTAAAAGACAAAACATCCTTGTAATCCCTCTATGGCTCTAACTAGGGTATTAAGAGAGTTTGGCATTTTGTTCTGAATCTTAAGTTTAAGATTTCGTACTTTTTATATTAAAATTTCAACATTGTAATCTTCTTTTTAGTGTTTGTTGAATGACAAAATTTAGATAAAAAAAAAAAATAGTAATTCACTCTACCAGTATATTTTGATAAAAAAGTTATGACTTGCCAAATAGAAAAATTTGCACATCAATGTAGTATTTGCCACACACGTTCTCGTGAAGTTAGAGAGATAATGAGTGTAATAAGTTAAGAGTTTTGGAATTAAACTAAGCTTATTTTTCGACCGACCGAATCAAAGCATGCCCCTCTTGGGCATTTTTCTAGGCTCGGCCAATTCTGAGCATATTAGTTTAGGACACCTTCTTCCAAATTTGTTATTTTATTGATTTTAGCCTAGAGCTTTTTTATATTATTGATTTTATTGCATACATACTTATTTGTTGTTAGTTATATAACCTTCAATCTAAAATCACTCCCATAATAATAATAATATTAATCAATTTAATTCAAATACACTCAAAAGGCTATCAAGGCAAATGAATTTCAAGATTCATGCTTAAAAACAACCATTTTCGTTACACCATCATGAACATTATTTATAATCAATAAGTTCATCTGTTTTGTGAAAAAAATAATTCATTTTTGTTTTCTAAACTAAATTTGAATTTTTCGTTTTGAGACAAACATTTTTATATAAAGAAGAGATAAGATGAATTATGTTGTTGTATCGAAGTCCGTAAAAATAAAAAATAAAAAATAGATAACCATGTGGAAGGCACGACAATTTGATTATAAATTTAATACACATAAGTATGGGATAATGGGAAGGGGATCTTAATAATGATCATTTAAAAATTAGAGAGATTAAATTACATAAATAGGTAGAGGAAGATGGCAAGCGGAAGAGTAGTTACTACTATGATGGCGAAAGAGGACAAAACACAGTTGATAAGAAAATTGAAATAATATAAATTATAACAAAGAGCGTAAAATTCTAAAATTTCATTGCCCAATAGTAATGCAGCGAGGGGGGCCCACTAACGAGTAATTGAGTGCTTTCCGTCTCCGATACAAACCATTCAATCGCATCAGGACGTGGCCAGTTCTGACTCGCTCAAGTCCAATTTATCCGGTTCTATTATTTTGTCCCACTTTATTCAAGCTTCTATGTGAAACGTGAAAAATATTATAAATAGAAAAAATATCAAATTATTTATAAATATAATTTTTTTATTATTTATTAATAATAAACTACAATAAACTTCGTCCTAGTCTATTACAATCATCGTAGTTTATCGTAGATAGACAGTAAAATTTTTCTATATTTATAAATAGTTTGACTCATTTTTTTATATTTAAAAATAAGTCTTAAAATTATTTACACATTGATAATCTCACATTTATAGATCTATTCGATGTAAAAAAAATTAATTGAATTTCAAATGGCAAATGAGATGCATATATGTCGTGTGAGTTGTGCAAAATTAAATTGATATGCACTTTTAAGTGCGAAATGGATAATAGGAACATAGAACAATAGTAATATATCGAAATACATCTATCTTATCAAGTATTATAGGTCAAAATTATGCCCAAATTTTGGTGATGTAAACATGTATTGATGTATGAAATAATTGAAGTATATCAGAATTAGTTTATCTCTTAACTAAATTTTATTTTGTTATTACAACAAATTATATATGTGGGGATGGAGATTGAACCTCCGACTTTATTGGAGGTAATACGTGCCAATTACGGTTGAAATGTTCTCACTTTGGTATTTTCATTTTCTACTCGTGGTTATTTTTTATGTCATTATTATCATTCAATAAATCATGCAAGTAATTTTTCACTATTTGATTCAACACGACATCAGTTGAGGGATTTTTTTTTTCCTTTTAGTTTTCTTTGAGAACTTTTTTATTGAATTGTCATAGTTATCGATCTATGACTAATAGACTCAACTCTCGCATCCTTCAAATTCACCGTGAATTGTGAAATTCATCTCAAGATTAGCGTTTTTTGACTACCTATTTCGTAAAAATTGAAGGCCTTATGGACCAAATTAGTTTCTTATCTACCAATTTGTTTATTTAAAAATTGGATGGATAACTCTTTATGAATTGAACCAATGGTTATTTGTTAAAAAAGAAGATTGTTGTATCTATATCTTTTTAAACTCAACAAATATGAGAGTAGATCAATCTTTAATCACAGGCAAGGTGAAAAGTGTATGATTCAATAAACTACCCTCGTGTTTAGATTAAAGTTAATAAATGTTATAGAGTAAGCACAAATAGAAAAAAATCTTATTAGCATTAAGCCGTTTGAATAAAATATATACAAAAAAGGTAAATTTAGATATAAAATAGATAATGTTGTATTGTTAAATAAATACAAAGAAGATGGGCCTAACTCTAAAAAGTCTTTAAAAATTTCAAATAATAATGTATATAATTTAATTGAAAACGTTATCCTATCCCCCGTGACCCCGTCCCCCTCCTAAGGAGAGTATGAATTCTTATTTTCTTAAGGAGTAAGGAATGGTTGGTACACGTGAGTCACGATGGTAAATTCACGGAAGTAGGCACAATTTTGATGAACCTGAACCACTCACCATCGTCCCAAAAACAAAGGACACGTTCACTCAGAAAAATATCTAAACAAATGGGCCGGGTATAGCCTGACCCGAACTCACATTCCGTAGTCGTCCATTATTTCCTAACTACTTCTTTTACTTTATATTTTATTACCCATCAAATTAATTTCTCATTCATTTTTCTAATACGTCGATGAACACTAATTTGTGTATATAAAGTCGCCTCCTCTTCCACTTTCTTCAACACTTGTTCTCCTTACTCCAAACATCATCAAGCAAACAACCCAGACGAAATTCAGAAATGGGGACCTTCTCATCCTCCCCGATCATGGCTCTCCTCTTCTTTCTCTTGATAGCTTTATCATCCGCGTCGCCTTCTTCTATCATCCCCGAGAGGACGGACGAGGAGGTCATGGCTCTCTACGACCAGTGGCGTGCCAAGCACGGGAAGCTGCACAACCTCTTGGGAGCAGAGGCCGATAATAGATTCCATATCTTCAAGGACAATCTCAAGTACATCGATGAAATCAACGCCCAAAATTTGCCCTACCGATTAGGTTTGAACGTCTTCGCAGATCTGACCAACGAGGAGTACCGATCCAGGTACTTGGGAGGTAAATTCGCCGCCGGTTCAAGGAGAAACAGGACGAGCAGCCGCTATCAGCCTCGCCTTGGAGATGAACTCCCAGACTCTATCGATTGGAGGGAGAAAGGAGCCGTCGCTCCCGTTAAAGACCAGGGAAGTTGTGGTAAGTTCCATTTTTCTCGCCTTCTTCTTATTTACTGACTTAATGCCTTTCCTAGTTTTTTACTCTTAATTTTGTGTTTTTTTTCATTATTCTCTTTTCTATAACTTTCTCTTCTCTTTTGCATATTTGGCACATACACACACAGACACAACCCGTTTTTATTTACCCTTTCAGTAATCAGTATAAATTGCAATGGATTTTAATTATTTAGCCTTAATTAGTAATAGTATTGTCACTAATCCATCAGTGCGATGCTGTTTAAAGATCGATCGATGATCAATCATTATAAGAGGATTGATTGTCTGTTTCTTAATTTCGTTTTCATGACTAAAAATTGCTGTTGCTGCCCTGTTCCTCCTTCTTTAGTATACAATAGCTTCTGTTTTGGTACTTTTGAAATATATATAACCATCTAACCAATTATTGGGAAGAATATTGATGATCTTAAAGATAAATAAAAGTTCAGGTAAATTCAATAATATCTATTCACAAATTTTGAGAAAATTGTGAGATTCTTTGGCTTTTACGTAGTTCTTTAACATGTCCCTTTAAGATGGTGACTCTTTGAATTTTGATTGAATTTCAATTTTTGTTACGGACAAAATGTCCGTTTGAACTTTATATGCTATACTACCATAATTAGATAACCTGAGTTCCAATTCAAAATTAATTAATAATGATCTTATAAAAATCTTATAAGATTTTTCTAATGTTGATCTCCCACTACATGTTGATTTGATTAAATGAGTTTTGAAATTGAAAATTTGAAAATCTGTAAAGAGATTGGTTTAGGAGAATTGGGGGTTTATCATTATCTGTTTGGTGTGGGGTGTTTTCACTGGAACTGGCTTTCAGGAGGGGAGGGCTTTATGAGTTGCTCTGCCTTATCTTGAGCTCGCCCTGGCCCCGCGCCAATGTCTTTTTTGGTCCTCCATCTACCTTTAATCATGAGATATTTTTCTGAGTGATGTGATTTAATCATGATGTTTTCTTTATAACAATAATCTTGATATATTTGAAATTTGATGGGTACTTTCATTTATTTTCCAATTTTCTGTCAACACCTATCTTTACAAAAATTGTTATTATGTCCATTTTCGTTAATATTATTGACATATGAAAGCATTATGATGTATTTAGATTAAATTTTTAAGTGTTTAAATAAGTGTCTATAAACACTTAGAAAGTCATTCCAAACAGGTTATTAAGGACATATTTGGTAGTGATTTTGAAATTGTGAAAATCACTTTTGTCATGTTTAAAATCACTTGGAAACACGTTTTTAATCACTCAAAATTAATTTAATATTTAACTTTATGCTATTAAATACAATTTTGCATCAAAATTGATTTTGAATAATTAAAAGCATGTTTTATAGTGATTTTAAAAATAACAAAAGTGATTTTAACCATTTTGAAATCACTTCCAAACATACTCTAATATACCACCAACAAGTGTTTTGAAACCAAATTGAAGTACTAGTTAAATTTTGAGAGTGGTAATTAGTATGCTTTAATTTTCCACAATTAATGGACTGAAAGATTATTTAATTACACGTGTATTAGTTATTGAGTTTAAATTCTATATTGGTCATTGACTTTCCATTCTTCCATTTAATTACTTTCAAAGCATCTTTTTTATAATTTTTTTTTTTTAAAATTCACTATTTTAGTCACTATTTTCAAACTTATAGCACAATGTATGCACAAGGGAAAAAAAACTTTTGATACAAAAGTGTGATAATATTTTAAGAAATTGATTAAGTATAATGTTGCATTGAAATTATGATTTAAAAAATGAGATAAAAAAGAAAGTTGAAGAAATGAAACGGTTCCTTTATAATATGAAGCTTAAATAGAACTTTTAGAAGTGGTAATGATTACTAGATGAAATAGTTTTTAGAAAAGGAATGGGACAAAATGGACAACATAGAATTTAAAATTGAGTTATTTCTATACTTACAATTATTTTTTAATAATTATTTTTAAAATACTTTGATCTTAATCAAATAGTCACATCTATACTAATTTCAATAGCGGCGTCTTCTTTCATGTTATATGATTTTGATGTTTGAAAAAAAGCATTATTGATATCATCTCAATAGAAACCGAGCTTTTTTTTCCTCTTTTTTTTTTTAATTTAAAAAAAAGGCTCCAAGCATTATTACACTCGTTTTAATTATAAATTTTGATAAATTAAAATCATCATATAGATTAGTTTTAGAGCTTATTATATTATCAACATGAGCATAACTCAAAGATAATTGATATATACTTCTTCTTTTGAGATTGAAAATTCATCCCATACCTTATATTTATTCTTAAAAAAGTCCTCTTATATTTGAATCTAGTCATTTTAAAATCTTTATAGTTATTTTCACATCAAAACAGTAATTTAGCATGCTAACATAAAGTTGAACTTCAAAAGACTTTAAATCAATTATTAGATCTGTTATTGATTTATTTTTATTAATATAGAGAGAGAAGTAAAGGAACTGTTCAAAGGGATATATATAATAATAACTTCATACGACAAGGTGCCATTGCCCATTGGCCATACGACAAGGTGGGACCTTGGGCTTGTCCGTCCGGCTTTCTGGTTGAAAGCTCTTTCGTAGGCTAAATATATGTTTGCGTTATTGGAATATCTTTTGTTTTCCAAATTAGCCCCTAACTATTTATAAATTTTTCAATTTAATCTTTTATATTTTAACATCTATGACTATCAATTTTACATTTTATGCCCTTCAAAATTAAGATTGGCTGATAGAATAAGTGTAAACTTTTTTGTGAACTTCTAAGAGAGAGTATACACTTTCTTGACTTATTTTCTCTAAAAAATTTATCAATGGACTAGTATTATATTATTTGAACGTATCATAAATCAACTACAACATCGATCAATAAAAAAAGGTACAATTGAAATTTTTTTGAAGAGTAAATTGAAATTTTTAACTCATGGGGAGATTAGTCTAAACTTATATTTAGCCCAGTTATTATTTTTAAATTATACTCTCAAGGATACTTGGTCATTGGTCACTTAAATTAGGCTAATTGTTGAAGTTGATATGAAGGGAGTTGCTGGGCGTTCTCAACTATAGCTGCTGTGGAAGGCATAAACCAGATTGTTACAGGCGACTTGATAGCATTATCTGAACAGGAGCTGGTGGATTGTGACACTTCTTATAACGAAGGTTGCAACGGTGGTTTAATGGACTATGCCTTCGAGTTCATCATCAACAATGGCGGCATTGATACTGAAGAAGATTATCCATACAACGGCTTTGATAGTTCCTGCATCCAATATAAGGTCTCTATTGCCACTCAACTATCTTCTTCTTTTTTTTCTCTCTTTGAGTACTGGAAGCATATTTTTGATATCTGATTATCTTTATTTCTATTGTGTTTGCCTCCTTCAGAAAAATGCTAAGGTCGTTTCAATTGATGGTTATGAAGATGTCCCTATAAACAGTGAGAAAGCACTGCAAAAAGCAGCAGCTAAACAGGTTGTGGCTGTTGCCATTGAAGGAGGCGGTAGAAGTTTCCAGCTATATCAATCGGTATAACCTCCATTTCTATGAAGTTTTTGTTACTTCAAAAAGAAAATGGTCTAATTTGTCGTATGTGTCTGTGTTTAGGGTATATTCACTGGCAAGTGTGGGACAGATTTGGACCATGGTGTTAATGTGGTTGGATATGGGTCTGAAGGAGGCGTTGATTACTGGATTGTAAGAAACTCATGGGGTGCGAGCTGGGGTGAAAGTGGCTACATCAGGATGCAACGTAATATCGCTTCTCCAAATGGTCTTTGTGGGATTGCAATGGAACCTTCCTACCCAATTAAAAACGGAGCAAACCCACCAAATCCAGGCCCCACTCCTCCAAGTCCGGTGAAACCCCCATCTGTATGCGATGAATATTACACCTGTCCCGCCGCCGAAACTTGCTGCTGTATCTTCGAGTTCTCAAACCTGTGCCTTGAATGGGGATGCTGCCCACTTGAAAGCGCCACTTGCTGTGATGACCATTACAGTTGTTGCCCCCATGACTACCCCATCTGCAACGTCCGTGCTGGAACCTGCTTGAAGGTATGTGGCTTCAATTTCCATTTTGTTATGCATCTTATCAAAATGCTAGTGGTAAATGCTTGAAGAAGAAGCTTGAACTTATTTTTGTGTTGTGCAGGGTAAGAATGATGTTTTCGGAGTGAAGGCGATGAGGCGCACCGCAGCTGCAGCCAGACCATCGTGGGCACATGGAGGTGTGACTGTTGGAAAGAGCAGTGCTTAAAAGGGTTGCCAGCTTTGATGGGGGTCAAGGATGAAAGACAGTCTTGTTATTGTTGAATCGATAACTCTTCAAGGCCTGTATTTCTCACATTGTATGCCTCCTGGTTTCGCACATTTTACTTCATTGATCGTTTAAGTTATCACACGATGAATGTATATAGGATGTATTTGAATATGAACCACTTAGAACAGAGACTAATTGCTGTCAAGTTATATTAGCACTCTGTCTCTGTGTAAAATTTCGAATTCAGGCCAATTGTGGCTGTGCATTAATTATGATATGATGTATCATTTTAAACTGATCTTAGCTTTTAATCCCTGTCTTGAGTTGCAGTAATTATAAGGACTAGGAAGAAAACTATGTTGGGTGGTTGGTCTTTCGAAAGAATAATAATGCTTGGCGGTGAAATCTTAATAGTGCTTGGACATGCCTCATCGATGGAAATAACTTTAGTTTTATGAGGATTTTAGTGTGTCGGCCAAGGCCATGGCAGCAGGACAAGAAATTCGGAGACTAATACCAATACAGAATAAATATAATAGCTTCATAAGTAACAACTTAATCACCTAGTTATAACCATCATGGGTTGGCCTAGTGGTAAAAGAGAAGATAAAGTCTCAAATTTAGGCCGGTTGTCCCGACTTAATCACCTAGTTACAAATATTGACTATTCATGTTTCACCATTTTTTTTCTAGACAATATGTGGGGAGGGAGAGTCGAACTTCTATCCTAATGTTGAATCTTTATGCCAATTGAGCCAGGTTGGTTTTGACATTCATGTTTCATGGAAGGTTTGGTAGAAAATTACACGAAAGAAATTAGTTTGCAATGTATACAAAACTTTGTCCATGGTTTCAATTCAACATTTGTATTACAAGATATGTGTAGCTATACAAGCAAACAAAATTAGGTCACATCTGCATCAAATATTCTACCAAAAAAATACAAAAAAGTGTTCACGTAGTTCCTTCACCTTTCTTATATTATTGTTTGACAAGTTCAAGTTCAGGAATCATTTATTTCTTTAAATTAAATGTTCAAATTTCCTTTTCCACTCCATTAGAATTATTAGTTGACATATACTTAATGAGTATATGATGAAAGAAAGAGAGTTTTTTTTTTTTTTTTTTTTTTTTTTTTTTTTTGTTTTTTTTTTTGTTAATTAAGATATAAAAAAAACTTATTTCAAATCCTAATTTAATCATCTACTTTTACCTTAGATGCTTTTTTGTCTTTATATTTTTAAAATGTCCTTGTGCTTTCAAAATGCTTTTAACCTTGTTTACAAAATTTTAACTCAAAATATTTGAATGTGGTTGATGCAAGATTTTGACCTAGGTAAATGTTGGTACAATGGTCTTTATATTGGTTGAATACAAGCTCACCTAAAAGCTAAGATTTCACATCATTGTGGTATTCTTCTTCAGACGCTTTGATGCTTATAACTAAGCATGAGGTAGAATGAATTACCTTAATAGTAAAATTGGTCTCTCAATTTATAATTATACATCCGCATGTGTAAAGATATTACAATGAGTCGGCCTAAATTTTATCTTTTGGTAGTCAACGTTCCGCCTAAGCTCAATCTCATGGGCCGGAGAAGAGACTTTTTTCTTTTTTTTTCTATTTTGAGATTCATGGTCTTGATGGACCTGGCCTGGATTGGGCCCATGCTTTTGGGCCTCCACTATTTTTCGAGGTAACGGTAATAAATAACCATTTTTTTTAATTAAAAATCATGTTAACAGTAATAATTAAGTGTATAGTAATATGTTTTAATAATTATAAATATAGCCAAATTTATCTTCGCTAAGAGAAGATAAAATAACACGCAAAAACTAGCTAGAGGGAGAAAGGGAAAAAACGCAAAAAAAAAAAAAAAAAAAAAAAAAAAACTGCAGCTGTGGAGAGCGGCTGAATCTGAGGGTGATTTACGCCCGCGGCGGGTCATGATGCAGATGCCTGGTATCACCGTCATTGGTCTCGGTTTCAGAGGTCGGAGCACCAGGTTCTTGGGATCCCAGTTCAGTGGCAATGAGTCTCCATTTTTTGGGCTATTTTCGGTGAGTTTGGGTCTCATCTCAGCAGCGGTGGTTTCCGGTGGGTGGGTAGATTGTCTAGCAAGCAGTATTTTGCAATTGACAACACCATTGATTATGACTAAAAAGACTGAACATGATGATGTGTGGTGAATATAAGACCTAAATTATATCTAGAAATTATCAAACAAAATCTGATTAACAAATCTAGTTTAAAGGGATAATGGGGGTAGAAATTCAAATACTTGATGCCTAAAATATAGGGAAGCTAAACAAATCATGGTCCAACCAAACCGTGAATGGGCTATTTATCAATAAGGATCAAAATTTGGCTATACACCCCAAATTCCCAAAAAAAAGAAAAAAAAACACTCTTCTAATATAGAAAATTGAGTCAAACTATAGAAAATTTTTATTGTCTATCAGATACATCAATAGAAGTTGAGTCTGTCGCGGATAGACAGTGAAATTTTTCTATATTTGTAAATAGTTTGATATTTTTTCTATTTATAATAATTTTTCAAAAGAAAATAAAGGGATAAAAACAATATTTTTTAAGAAAACAAGATAAAATAGATATTTTAAAGTTACATAACATTAGAAAAAGAAAAAATAGTAGAAAGAAAATGAACCAAAATAGTGTTTAACCCAATTAAAATACAAGATCAAGGGCCATCATGAGGCATGACTAAATTGAATGTATAACAGACAAATAAAAGAGGCCATAAAAGAGTTTCCAAAAATGATGTTAAAAATGTGGCACCATTAGTCCTATTGTTACATGATAATTTGTAATATCAATATTCATAACAGAAATACGTTATTCAAGAAGATGGAAACAATCTACCCTTTAATAGAAAAAGTCCACCAAGAGTCATGTCTTGTCCCAAAAAAATAAACAGAAAGAAAAGACAAGAGATTGCCTATTTCAACTTTTTCACATATAATATAATTTATTGCTGCAACACTTCAATGACTACAATCTAATTACAAATTAGACATTATGAATCAAGAGTCTTCCTTCAGAAAAACTTATTAAAAAAAAAAAAAAAAAAAAAAAAAGAGAAAAAATAGTGCTAAATAACACTCTCTACTCACGTCATAGAATCATTCCAACATTGAAATATCTAGGCAACAAAAGTAGCACCTAAATAATTCCCACAAGACTTGAGAGAAAGAAAATCATTTTCCAAAGATCTTATCAAAGACAATGGGACTCATCAACAGCTTTCAATTAAATAGGAAGCAGCCCCACAAGCAA
The DNA here is from genome assembly GCA_002890555.2 of Lagenaria siceraria. Lineage (NCBI taxonomy): Eukaryota > Viridiplantae > Streptophyta > Magnoliopsida > Cucurbitales > Cucurbitaceae > Lagenaria > Lagenaria siceraria. The sequence continues at coordinate 8,086,958 of CM016484.1, forward strand.
TTCTTATTCATATCATAGCCCCATGAAGATGAAAAAGAAAAAAGAAAAAAAAAAAAAAAAAGAAAACTTAAAGCTAGGACCATCCATTGTGTCGGGTGATGGTATTCATATGTCAAAGGACAACTTGATCCAAATTCTAACACTCTCTTGTCATGTTTCTCTCTTCCAATTTGTTTCTGGGGACCATTGCCTGTGGTGCACTACTACTACCTGCAGGAAAGATTGGGATAGACCACCGGAGTGGAGCCCCACTCTGCCCTCAATGAGTGGATGCATCCCTTTATCATCGCTATCACATATATTCACCTTTGATCTTTTAATCAATTCCTCTTAACACTGCAGATAATGCACCAGAGGAACCCATGCCACAATCCAATTCAATTTTGCTTTCAATTTCAAGTACTACGGCTGAGAGCCATTTCCCACCATTCAGCATGCTCCTCTATTAACTTAGAGACACACAGATCAAAGATAAAGTAATCTTTGTTTGATAATTAAACTACTTTAGTAGCTAGATATTTTTATTAACAGATACTCAAAAAACAGTTATTATACAAGTTGCATGCTAACCAACCATCCTAATCCATGCAAAGTACCAAACTCATCCTTTTTGTGACAATTAATGTCATTGCAAGGGTACTTTTCCTAATTAATTCAGATTTTGACCATTCTGGGTTGTCTCTCCAAGTCTGAATCCCAACTCTGTCACCACCCCATCTTCAAACCGCAAACTCGGGTTTAAGCAATTTTGTTTCTTTTCTGTTTCTTGAGCTGCATCTAACTTGCTCAAGGTTTCTATCTTTACTTCTGAGTTGGTAGCTTTCGTTGTATTCGAGTGGTTAATGGACATGAGTTGAACTGCGTCAGGATGATCATTGACTTCACAAGGTGGGGTGCTATTAGAAGGAAACTTTGATTTAAAAGTTCCAAGGCCACATGAAGTGGAAGGAAGAAGAGGTGGGATTGGCCACACTGGTGATCCAGTGGCCAAGGAATGCTGTGGGGTGTTCCAGCCTAAGTTGATGGATTTGATGGGAGATTCATCAAGCATAGAGCTGAACAATCTCTTCAATCCAGTAGACTGGTTTTCGATCATCTGGACATCTGGCTTTAAAACGTATGGATGTTGGCTAGGAAGGTAGGACCTTTGAACCGCAAAGATACCTGGCATGCTATGCAGGTAGCTGAATTTCCTCTGTACATTAATGACTAAATTGAGATCTTCCGGGACCTGCAAAAAAGCCATCAATCTGTGTAGCTTGGCAAGAAGTTACCTAAGAGAAGGAAAAATAAAGCAAAACCTTATCAAAAGAGCCTAGTTGAACTACGCCTTCTCGTACAGCAATGACTGCAATTGTCTACAACAAGAAAGTATTTGATAAGCTGGAAATGATCATTACTGCAGAATTTTGCTTGTAGCAAGCTAAGTTTGTAGAATAGTAACCTGAATGCCTGATTTAAATTGAGATTCCCACGCTCGAGGTTGCTGTACATGAATAAAGTGGAAAGGTTAAGAAAGTTGGTATGCATAGAATTGAACTGACATTCTTTTCCCTCAAAAGGGAAAAAAAAGTTTCTTACAGGCTCAACGGATGAGTTCCACGAGGAGATGAGGTTCGGATCAATTTCAGTTGCGTTATCTCTGAAAACCCATTTATGACCATTATCTGCTCCAACTTTCCCCACTAATCTGCAACCAGGGACATACAGACTCTAATGAATGGTATCCAACAGGTTCATCTAACAATACTTTAGAACTTTCCAAAGAATCTAAACGAATGTATGGATTCTCTCACCCTTCTCCATAACTGTAAACCTCATGAGACATTTTGAAGAAGAGATCAACTCCAAACCTCCCTGTAATACACCCACCTGCTGCTCTTTCACATTCGTGGAAATCACAAAATCCATCTTCCCAAACAAGAATCCTGAAATAAACCAACTCATAAACTCCCCAAGCACTCAAGATATCTAACAAAATTATCAACTTTGTCAATACATACCAGTTTCTCTTGTTTCCTTTGGAGCGATCAAGAGCACTCCCACCAAACTCCCACCTGCAACAAACCAAAGTATGTGGGAAAAATATCTCATGAAAGAGAATACAACTCATCCATCACTTCCTTGGACACTTGAATTCTCAGTTTGCTTACTTGGGAGGAGGAAAGTTTCTAGGGAGGATCCTCCAGAAAATGGCATAAACCCACTTAGAAGAGGTAGAGCTACAAGAGTCTGAAGACAAACATAGACTCCTTAAAGTGTGTTGCAACAGGCAATTAAGCATGGGAAGGCCACTTTCCATTTTACTGAAAGAAAACCGATTGATTCTGTACTCGTCTTTCTCTTCACAATTAAATGGCAAAGAGCAATCATGGTACTTACTACACCTACTCGCTGGCATTTAGTGTGGGAAACACACTTCAACCTCCTCCTAGTCCTGGCTATAATATAAATATTATTTATATGCTGTGGTAATGATTTCGCCACCAAAAAAAAAAGTTAAAATTATAAATTAAAAATTAAAAAAATCTAGTAATCTTATAACAACTATTGATTTAGGACTACAGTGATCTCTACTTAAAATCTCATTAAAATTTAGTAACTTTAATAGAATTCATTATCAATTCATAACTTCAAATTTTCCTCAATACATATTTTGCACATCAATAAACGTTGGAGGATCTTTCCGATACATCTTCCTGATATAATACAGGACAGGAAAACCAAACATGCAAGAGTTAAGGATTACATATATGGAAAAAACTTAGGTGCAGTCCGTGCAACTCTTTGTTGCACCCAATTAAAAACTGTCACATGACAGTTTGTATTTTTTTTAAAAAAAAAAAAATTTAGTTTTATGTGTGTATAAAAATGGAGAGTATGAGGTTGCACCTAAGTATTGCTCTACATATATATCCAAGGTTCTGTTTCCCAAAAAAAAAAAAAAAAAATCAATTAACCCTCATTACCAGCAAATGCCTAAACAATTTGTCTATTGTAGGTGATGTGGTCCACAAAAAGTTTGAAAGCTCCGTTGGATTCAAATTGCACCAAACTTTGTCCTTATGTTGGTCCACCATACAAGACACAAGACAGCTCTGGTCCTTTCACACTCTCTCAAGTTCCATGCTTCATTTGCTTTGACAGAAGCAATCCATGGTATCAATTGCTTTGCTGAAAACCCGCCACCTAAATTTTCTGCAAGAAGAGATGAAGTTGAATCTTTCATGGCCAACTAACTTCTTAAATATTTCATAAATTTTCACAACACTTGGTAGGAATAGCACAATATCGGAGAAAGTGTTTCCTTAGAAATTGGGGTTAGAAAATTATTATAGAAGGATACTTTCCGAGAGTTAAATCTTCTTCTCTTGTCAACATCGCTTAGCTGGCATAATATATATCCATCGGCAACCTTAGCCCTTCAACAATTATTGTTCTTTTCTAAGTTTGCTGCATCTACTAATTAACGCTACAAATGTCTAATCAAGTACCCTTCTTGCCCAGTATAGAAATAGATGAATGAGAAAGTGATAACTTTTCAAGCAAATGTGTTATGTCTAAGGCTAGTTAAACTCAAAAGCACTTGACTATAACCAATAATTATACCGCATCCGTCCCAATTATTTGGCATTCAGTAATTAATCAAATGCTAAGTTAAATGTTGTTCAAACTGATAATATGTCTTCTTCAAACTTCAAAAGTTAGTGATAGCTAATTATCAGACAGCCAATTACGCATGTTGAGAGTTTACACATCTAGCACAGTAAAGAACAAAGAGACATAAAGAAATGAGAAAGTACTGGTCCACCACGAATTTATGAGGGGAAAGGAGCACCATGCACTTTCACAGTATGTCCCCTCCACCCTTTTGCAGACACCCTATCCTGCACTGTACAAACGAAGATAGCTGAAATAAGTACTAATATATAACTAATCTTCAATCTAATGGGTTTCAAAGATGCTACAATAGTGTAAAGAACATGGACCAGCCAAATGGGAGGTGAAAAAAAAAAAAAAGATCTTTTGTCCATTCACTACGAGTGAGCAAAGATAATCTCACCCACCCAATGTGGAGAGCTGCAGTAAATTCAATTGCCATCCTTGAAATGTATCACAGTTGCAATGTTTGAACCTGAAAGCAGCCAACATAAATGTCAAGCTAACAGTACCCTATGTAATAAAGGATAATGTATTATTGCAACTTTATTATCACATTGAAAGCGGGGATAATAGGGCATTAGATGGGGCTACTGGCTGTGACGAAAGAAACACAATGTTGGGAAGATGCCTCCCATTACTGAAGCAAGTAAATATACCTTGACAACTACAGTAATTTGGGGAAAGAAAGCTGTCTTTTCTTCTCCAATGATATTAATCTAGAACCCGTGGCTTGGCCCTCCACCACCATTCTTCAGTCTCCAACTCTTTGGATTTGACATTATAACAACCACCTTCCGTGCATGTTGGGTTAAGCCGTGGCGCAGATAATAACTCCAATGCCCTTTTATCACATAGAAAACCGGCCGAAGCCAAACCTAATAAGAGTAACATTTAACAACTAATAATTCCACTGAGAAAAGTGGTTTAACAAAGCAATCACATTCCAAGACAGATTGGGAGTGGGAGTAGAAGCTTTTTAACGACGAATGTAATAGGCCACTCAAATTGGGGGTGAGCAATGTAATGAGCCAAACGACTGAAACCGGTCGAACAGAAGGTGGGCAGGCCATCTATTATCAAAATCGGTCGGCGGTTGATTTTGTTAAATAACAAATCGGTCCGTTGGTTGGGCGGTCAAGAAATAACCCAAATCTCGACTGAACCTGACTAATATTAATAACATTATTAAAAAAATATATATTATATTATATATACTTATATTATTATTATTTTTTTAAAAAAAAAAATGCATACATGGAATGATGAGAAATTGGCAATGTATAATTACATCTCACTAATATTCAAAATCATGACAATTTTTCCAAAAAACACTTTGAATTTGAATTTATAGATCAATTCATTAATTGCATCCTCTCTTTCTCTCCTCTCCCAACTCTCAAGAAACCCAGCTCAACTTTTCCATTTTTTTTCTTCTATCCCCTCTCTTTCTCTTCTCTATCACGGAACCTACAAGATCTTTTACCTTTTTCTCTTTCCTTTTTTTTTTTTTTTTTTTTTTATTGAATTCATGTGAGTTTTTATTTATTTTATCCTCCAAGTTTAAGTTTAATTTTCATTTTTAAGAAATCAAAATTGAGAAAAATAACATATTTTTATTTTTAATTTCATTAAAATCTTATTCATTGATTTTTCATATCATTTTACTTCAAATTTTAATTGATGTTAGTTTTGCTTTTTTTACCGTCTAAAGTTTTCATTTAAAAAAAATTGAAAAAAATAAAATAAAAAACTATAATTTATCCTACAAATACCTCCACCAAATCATTTTTTCCACACCACTCTCAAGTCTCAAATTCTCTAATATTCCTCTCATTTTCTCTCAAGCTCCATCTATTTGTAGATTTTTCTTTTTCTTCTTTCTTTTCCATTATGTTATGTTTAATGTTATACTTTTTGTATCTCTTTTATGTTTAATATTATGATTTCTATATCCTAATTATGTTATGTTAGATAAGTTTAATGCTTTGATTTTTGTATCCATTTCATTTTATAAATAATTTACAATTATTTTGTATGTGAATATTTCATGTCTTTTAATCTTGTAATTATTTACCAATGTTTGATATTATTTTGTAATTATTTTTCATTTCTTTTAAAATATTTATGCTCTCACATCAAGATTTACACATATATTTACAATATATATATAAATGTTGTCTTACTTTATAGAAATGATGATTAAAAATGGTCGTTTATAGTCTAATTAAGCCACATTCAAAGTTTCGTTAACTAATTATAACAATTTCAATAAAGTTTTCTGAAATTTTCATCGATATCGATCTTTTCATAAAATTAAGACCTCAGTATTTCTATCGACATCGATATTTTTAAACATTGAAATATATTTATATTATGATAGAAATAATATACTTGAGAATGAATTACTTTAGGATGGCTATGTTGGATGGAAGTCTTCCTAGGATCCACAATGTACTTCGGAAGGAAGGAAAGATGGTATTTTGAAGCCCAGTCCCAAAGCCCATTCTCTGACCCAATAGAATGAATGTTACATCTCTCCCTTAAATCCCATTAACATGCCAATGTGCAGAGCATAACTGTTCGTATCTTCGACTAGAATATTCTTTCTTTTTAGGATAATAGAAATGAGTAGTTCTAACTATAAATCTCTCGATCACTAATATGTAATGGATGTCAATTGAATTACACTTGTTTCGATACAATATTTAAAGGTTTCGACTCACATATTAGACTTAAAAAAATATTTTATTTTTAACACTCCTACATTTGCAAGTTTTGTGCTGCGTGTAATTCAATAATAATTATCATTTTCATGAATGAAAGGGTTTAAACAAAATGTTTTTTTTTCCTTTCTTTGTACTAGCTTAATATATGGTTTTAGCTTAAGATATGGTTTTTTAAATTTAAATAATGAAAAATACTCTTAACTTATTAAAAAAAAAAAAAGTAACTTTGTAGAAAAGACTAAAGAGATCTAAGATTTTTTTTAAAAATAAAAAACTATCAAATAGGAAAAAATTCTATTACATGTAAAATTGAAAGTTTAAGTACTTATTAGATTTATTAGTGATGAATTAGATAGAAAATTGAAAGTTCAAAAAAACTAAGTTTAGAAATTTACCTTACACCAACTTAAAAGTTTAGAGACTAAACACGTAGTTTAACCTTACTTGATTTGATCCATTATTTTTCTGTATACATAATCTTTATGTTATAAAATTAAAATGAATCAAAATTATATAAAAACGTTTTAAAAATAACAATCAAAATTTAAAAATTAGTTTTAAAATCGTGTTGATTTTTCACATTGGCTAATTTTTTATTTTATTTTGAAAAAAGAGAGGCAATAATGATAGATGAGATTCCGATGAGAAATTGCCAGCCAAATGAGAGTGAAATTTTGGAGTTTTAGACAAATTTCAGCGCCGACACTTTCCTCCGATATTAAACAATCTACAAAATGAATGAATTAATTATGTCATATCACAATACATATCCTAGAGAAGAGAATCCTTCTTACAAGTTGACTTCACAAATTTAGATTATTTAATTAGCTTGAAATATGGCCCACCTATTTTCACATTTACTCTTGTAAACTTGTCTTTGACGAACACAAGCAATCGAAGCAGAGTGAAAAATATTGACAAATCCCAGACAACTACGTTTACCCAGAAACCAAACTGCAAATATATTTCGAGGATTTGTCAGAAGATCATGGAATTCTGGGATGGAACGCAACGGCAAACCAGACAGCTGCTTGAGGTCACAGGCACGTTACTTTAGGCTAGGTTCTAATGGAGGGACGAATTATTTATCACTTATCAGGCCTTCTTAATCTTCATTATCCTTCGCTTGATTTAATTTCTTTTTCCCTTTTCTCATTGTTTCTACAGTTGATCGATGCTACAACTTGGAGGACACAGAGCCAGTTGAGACCGAATACTCATGCGTCCTTATATATGGTGGTTCCATGAGGAGGACCCGACCATGCGCTGGTACGTATGTGCTTTTAATTTTGTTGTTTCAACTTTCAAGCGTTTAGATTGGGACTTGGGAATTGGAATTCAAATGAAATCACACTGTGAATTGATTGGTTCATTAGGTAGAGGCACACACCCAGTGTTCGAGGAGAGATTCGTTTTCGAATTCACTGAAAGAGTTGTAGAATTTAACATTTGGGTATTAGCCAATAAGCCCACAAGAAACGATCAAGTTATTGGCTCCCTAAGGTAAGAACTCGACCTTTTTGTGTATTAAACGATAACAGAATTTAATTTCCTGGATTTAGAGTTCAGCTCCAACTACTACTTTCCAATGGTTATGTTGATTCCACCTGGACTCTCCTAAAGACAGATGGCAGGTACAAAACAACACTAAACTAAAATCACTTGATTTTGATTTAAATTATATATATATATATATATATTTTATTTCTCTGAAAGTTTAAGTTTGCTTTCATCGCAGGCCTGCGGGGTATATACGGCTCACATTGCAATTTCCCTCTTCCAGTTTTAGAGTAATCTCCATTTCTTATACATCTCTTTATTGACCAATGACAAGCACAACAGTACTTATTTCCTTTTTGTCTTGATTTGGCGTAGTTGCAGTGCCAAGACTCATATTACACAGCTCCTCTGGAAGTAGATGCAACCCAACGGCCGATTTTGCACCAACTCCTACCGTATGATGCCCTTCCACCGCCGAGGCCAACGCAGCCAAATGGCACAGGACTCGCCGCTCTTTGGTCCCAATTCCTGCCGTATGGCTCACCACCACCGGCTGCCTCTGCTTCTGCCTTCACTGCTCCCCCTGCAGGCTACCCTCTGCCAGAGTACCCAATTTATCCTCCCCCTCCACCAGGTACATTTTTCTTATCATGCATGGGTCAAATTATTCAAACCACAACTTAAATGGCTGATCAAACTTCCATGAGTTTCAGGTTCAGGCCTCTCTGATATTTACCCGCCTCCACCACGCTGACGGCTCACCTCACCTAACCATGTTGTGTAGATCAAATTTGAGAAATTTTATACTCTGTTATCGATTTATAAGTTATTTTTTAATGTTATTAGATCTCCATATCATCACTTTTAATTAGTGCTAATGTGGGTGCGATCAAGGGTAGTGTATGCGTTACTTGAAATTTTCATATGAAATTTAAATGCGGTGGAATATCGAGTGATGTAAAACTTGAAGGTGATGGTTTTCAGTTGTTGTATTTATGAGTTTGAGAAGAATGTCTTTGACGACTGGCATTAATTAATAAGTTTGATCGTGTCATTACCAAGTAATTAATTAGTTTTTAAGCTGTCCCATTGTCCCCAGTCTTATAAAGTGATTCATACGAAGGAGGATTAATTGAAACTTGAAAGCAAATTAAAAGCAAAGAAACACCTGTTATCTATTTTCTATCTTCAACTTCTCTTCCTTGCCCCCATGGGCCAAAGATTTACTGAAAATGGGAGAACATATTCCAGCCGGAGCAAAACAAATCGAACCTAGTCTGATCAATGGACCTATACTGGGCCTTAACGATAATGGACCTGTATTGGGCCTTAGCAACTGGTTAGAAAATCAAAGATACCCAGTAGACTGCATCTCGAAGGCACTTTTTACTGTCCCCAAACAAAGGACCTCATAGTCAATTCTACATTCCTAAGCTATTATATCTTTATTTTCTTCGTCACACACATCAAAATCTCAGCTTTTTCTATAGATCATCCATATGCTATACAACTTACAACCAAACTAGTTTCTAGCAAGATAAATGCTTGAAATCGAAAACTAAGAAGATGCTCGATTTGGAACAAGACTACAAGAGAACCTTTTTATCCAAAAATAAACCTGATTTATAAAAACATCTCGAACTCTATTATGTACGACCTCCAATTCTATTTCATGGCATTTTCAAGTTGTATGCATATGACATGCTAGCATCTTTTTTTAATAAACATTTCTCAATTCTTACTTCACTTACAAAGATTTAATTTCTGGTGGAACCATAGACCAGGGATGATAAGGGCATCAAGTATGTGGTCTTCACTTGCTTCCTGTCGTGTCATGTCTACACTTTCTCCCTTGCACATGATACTTTTCCCTGCAGCTGGCACAAATGTTAGTTGTTGTATAGGCATTGTAGTGTTAAATTGTTAAACGGACAATGTAAACTGGCAAACAAATAGATCTCACAGTACAAAAAGTTAATACAAAGACAAAAGTGAATTCAACAGTTTACATTAAGATACTCCTCTGAAACGGAATCCTGATTTTATAAAACCAGGAATAGCATCGTCCTAAATATCTCAGCCATTATGTTGAAACGACGACATTTTACTGTGAAAAAGATTCATACAATAATCAGACTTTATATGTACCCAAGAATTACTGCATCTATGAGATCCAATCCAACCACCTCATATAAATTTTGCTCCTTGTGGGGGGACAAGCACCGGTTTCAATTCAAGCAAATTATTAATGGGCTTGACGGCCTTACCCCGTCTCTCTTATATTAATGTTGCAACTTACATCAAATTGTTTTGTAAACAAGCAACCGGAGCTGCAATGTTTGACCACAGAAAAATAAAACTTGTAGGTCAGCATGCTGCAACTCTGTACCGGTCAAATGCATTAAAAAAAACACCCATAAATGCGGAGAAGGGCAAATTTAAATGCGGTATTGATGTTAAAGCTAACAGATATTGTGTATCAACAATGCAATTAACAACTAGGGCAACAACATCAACAAAATCAGGATGATATGCAGACTTCCCACCAAGTATTTCGGTGCAGATTTCAATAGTACAGATCCATTCAGCTCATACAGTAATTTTCCGTTTGGAACAACTTCATAATATGCATCCAGATAAAGTAAATACATGCTACCTTCACCAGCAGAATTGAGTAACCCTCCATCTTCCGGTGAACAAATGAGGTCCCCTCCCTATCAAATCTCTACTGAAAACAATAATAAATCTCTATGGAACATAAAATAAAGCAAAGCAAGCTGTAAGCTACCTAAGTCTCCTTTAGATTGAGCCAAGTAAAAAAAAAAAAAAAAAAAAAAAAGAAAACCTTCAGTGGTAATTTCACAAGGATTGATAATGATCGAATCATATGGAAATCAATAAATGGATCAAACATTTGAATATGGAAAAAGTCCTTTTGTTTCTCCACAACATATAACCGGTCATTATACAGGCCATCATCAACACGTTGCCAGCCTTCGTGGTGTAGCCAAAACATTAAACAATAAAGAAAGAGTTCTCCCAGAACCATAATGGAGGGAGCTTAATATAATTCAGAAGTATTTAACACAATAGATTAACCCTGTATTCATATAGATCTGACAACTAAACAACTAAACCAAAATTATCAAAACTAACTCACTACATCGCTTCGTAAAGACAGTATACAAGCCAACACTTGTGGATCGGTTCATGAGTGAGCCAATTGATCTGTTCGTAGAGGATGATAAAGGTGGTGGTTCTTCCCAATACCAACTGAAACATCCAGAGGAGTGATCATACAACTCGTAGGAAAATGGTTGTCATGTCTAGTATGCTGAAACAGGCACATCAAAGGCTTCACAACAACATGAGAGAAACTGGACATGGTCAAGGTAGCACGGTGAGAGATAATGAATACCGTTGCATATTACCATGCTATTTGCTATGTTACTGAAAATAGTCAATCAAATAAATGAATATTGCTGCAGATTAATTGAAACACTTGTTAAGTATTGGACGTGAAATGAGTAGACTCTATAATGCACTACTCATCTATCAATCGAATAGATTCCAACATAATGAGAAGAAAGCGAGGATCGTGAATATTTAATTCCAAGACGAGCAATAAGCAGAGCACACAGCATGAAATTAAATACACTAAACACAGAATCAAGGCAATACAACCACAAAACAATGCAGAAGAACAAGGCCAGAAGCGTTTACGTTTTGAAACTTGCTTCGTTCCTGATGTCTAATTATTAATTCGAGAACTGCTATTACCACCTGACCACCTTCTCAGTGTACAAGCAACTAAACCCCTCCCCGCCAAAAGGCCTAACCTTGACTTTAGTGACGAAGATCGCCCAGCACTACTAGATGCAATCGTAGGAGGCGCAACTTGATTTGGAATCGGATGGAAATCAACAACATTATCCTGTATCCCGCCATCGCTCGCACTTGCATCCGGATGTTCAGGTTCACCACTGTCTAAATTCACCGCAAGCGATTCCCGACTTAACCTCAACGAATCGGCACCCTCAGGAGTTACTCCTCGACATTTCTTAACCTTCACTTTCACTAAATTTGGGCACCCTTCAGCAAGCGCTTCCATACCTTGATCCGAAACAGGACAACTCTTAATGCAGAGCTTTTTCAGTGCAATGCATTTTGCGGCAATGCATGAGATTTCGTTATCACCAACAGTATCGCTTCCGCACAATGCCAACCGCTCTAAATTTCGGCAATTCGAGGCCAATATTTCCAGGCTTACCTTGGTGGGATTCACTCCGATGAGAACAAGTTCTTGAAGGTTAGAGCAATTTCTGGCAACCGCTACTAAACCCTCGTCACCAATCCGATTTGCCTTCCATCCATCAATGTGCAGCTTCCTCAAGAGCTTGCATCGTTCTGCTACCGCGACAATGCCCAGGTTGGTACACTCCGGGGTCTTAACGAGGTGCAAAATTTCCAGATCTAAGCAATTCGAGATCGCGGAGAGGCCTACATCACTTACCTGAAGCCTTTCGAGATGGACTTCAACAAGACCAGTCACTCGGTCTGCTATAACTCTGAGCAACGCATCCCAATCTCCTGAGCATCGGAAGAGCTTCAAAGTTCTCAAACTTTTCGCACCGATTAATAGGGGTCCGAAACATTGTGCATTGTAAAGATCTTTTAAGCAAATAGTTTTGAGGGATGACCCAGCTACGCCAGGCCCAATCGGCTCAGCAGTTGAATCAGTGATACCGCGAAGTCGCTTCACGGATAATTCTTCAAGGGCTGAACAATTATCAAGAACAGCGTTCATTCCCTTGGCTCCAAATGTGCAAGATCCACAAGAGAGTTTTTTCAAACCCTTGCAGTTTTTGGCAAAAGCAGCCATGCCAACATCGGTCAATTCACGGCACGCACGAAGCTTGAGACGAGTCAAATTACGGCATCGAAGGGAGATGAGGATAAGTGCGTCGTCTCCGATGCTCGCAGATCTACGGTCACATTTCAAAGCAAGTTTGGTGACGGCATCGAATCGAGTAAAAAGTGAAGGTATCATGGAGGAAAGATCCGCTTCAGCTTTAAGGGAGAGACGGTGACGACTTTGTCCCTCCACTTTGAGCCAGCGGCGACAAACGAGAGAACAGCCCTTCCGGTCGACGGAACTGAGGGATTGGAAAATACAAGCCAAGCACTCATCCGGAAGATCGGAAATAAAGTCGGAGGCTCCATGAATTATTTCCTGGAAGTCGTCGGTTTCGTCCATGTGCATCGGGGAGATCAGGGACGTCGATTTGATCTTAGATCGATGGCTGTGATTGCTATCGCGGCGGCTAAGAATCGCAGCCGACGAAGCTGATTGGCCCATTCAGGGCGAGTTGAAGAAGGAAGAATCTCGGTTTGAGGCCTTGGAATATTACGGATCATACGCAGAGCGGAGGGCGGAGATGGGGTTAAGTTGAGGGTCTCGGACGTTGTTGTTCCGTTGATTTCCGTTCTGCAGAGAGGAAGAGCGGAACAAGATGACGGACTTGAAAACTAATTCCAATTGGCTTTTGGAAAAGTTTCTTTTATTTTGTTTCTTTTACAACTTTTTTTTGAATAGAATAGTCACCTCCACAAGTGTGAGAGAAAATGAGGAGCGGGCGATCTCACGTGGTCTTCGTGGACTCAGATCCCTTCTCTCTCTCCTACTCACTATTTAACCAATCTTTGAATCCCTCCCCCCTTCTCTCTAAAAAAAATAACAATGAATGAGTGTGCCCTCCTTTTTCTTTTTCTTTTTCTTTTTTTTTTTTTTTTTTTTTTTTTTTTTTTTTCTATTTCTATAGTTTTATTCAAACAATCATAATGTAAATTATTTCCTTTTCCTTTTTTAAAAATACGTGCATGAAGCTAAGTCTACTTAACAAATCCATGTTTTAAAAAGAAAAAGACCAAAATTAAAAAGATAAAGATTGAGTAGGAAAGTAATTACTTTCCCAATCAATTTCACCTTCATCCATCGCAACTTGTTAATGATTTACATTGAGATAAATATTTTCATTTGCTAGATAAGTTTGTAAAATATTAATAGCCAGCTGTCAATTCGTTTGGAATATGGAAGAAGTGGGCCTTCAACATTGGGCCAGTCGAAAATCATGAGGAATTGCTGTTGTAGACCCATACGGCCCAACGAACAGCCCATGAAGCCCAACAACCCATTCGTGAAGCAGAGCCGGATCGTGTAGTCGTCATCCCAAAAGACGAAGGCAGATTCGTCCAGACACTTCATGCTGAGCACCGAGCTGCTCTCCGTCTCCACAACAACATTTGATCCTCATGGCTGCTTCTTTGCTACTCAGGGGGCATCCTCTCCTGCGGTTAGGGCTTAGGCACCGCGGTCTGTGTACTGGGATTGTGCAAGTGACTCGCCGGTCTTGCTGCACTGCAGCGGCGGCGTCTACTCCACCGGACGGCGACTTAACATCTGCTGAAAATACTACCTCAGTGTTGAGTGCCAGTGAGCCACCAAAGTACCTAAGATGGGACGAGTCTGGTTATCGGAAGTGGAAGGAACAGGAAGAGATAATTCTCAGCGACATCGAGCCTGTCATATCCTTCACTAAAGAGATCCTCCACTCAAATAGGTTTGTTCTGCTCTCAAAATTTCACCCGAAAGTTTACACTCTATAATATAGGAATTATGTGTTTGCGTTTTAGTTGATGAGAAACTGTGCGAGAAAACAATGAAGGAAAATTATGTTTTTTTTACGGACTGCTAGAAAAGGAACCTCCGTGGTTTCGAATAATATATTATATCACAGAGTAGATTGGAGAAAATACTTCTGTTAAAATTCACAGACAGACATATAGAACATGTTTTAAGTCAGAACGTAGTAAGAAATTCGATTTTTAAATAAACCAAAATATTTCCGTCCAAGAAACATATGGAATACCTTTTGACGCATGATAAACTCAAGATAATGAAAGATTGTAAAGTTGAAATTGATCTGCATCTTTCTTTAGAAGTTCATTAGCGGGTAGATGGGAATGGGAAAGTAACGTGACAAGTAAATATGAAGCGGACAATTATAACTTCTTGATAACTGATCACCAGTTATTAGGTTTTCTTTACTTCTAATTTGAATCAATTTGAAAAATGGTATGTGTTTGTGTTTTCATGGCAATATGATAATTACTTTTGGTATATCAGCTCTAAGCTAGATCATTTTAATTGGATCGCTTGATAAATAGCATAATGCATTTGATATTTACATACGTGACCCTAGATGTCGAATCTTTCCTTAAAAAAAAGCAACTACGGCTAAGCTTTCAAAAACATTATGGTAGAAACAAAAATGAATATCAGAATTAGGTTTAGCGTCAGTGTGTTGTATGTCCCTTTCTAATCTTTCTTTGTGGATTTTGGATCTAAGTAACTGTGCACGACCTCTGCAAAGAACAAGGAGTGTGCCTTAGAGTTTACTTTATGCCATCAGAGGAAGTGGGGCCCTTGGGGCAATTCCATTAATGATTGATATTAGGTGATGTAGAGGAAAAAGGTCTTGTGCGTTTGGTAGTTTCCTTTTGGGAGAGATTCAAGCCTCACGCATTGCCTGAGACTTGCTCTTTTTCCTTTGATTTTGCGCCCTTTGGAATTATCATGCTCAGATTTCTGTTAACAATTTTATCAATATTTCAAAATATTTGCTAGGTTTCCTTCCATTTGGTTGTTTACTGGAGTTATGATTGTAACCTATATGCCCCCTTTGATCTTCTCCATTTTGAATAGTATCCAATGCATAATATTATGACAATTGAGATCAAAAGTTATGTCCAGTGAGAACTAGTGGATGACCATGTAGCTTTTAATTGGTAAAAGCAATGCTTTCCTCAATATGTAAGGTAGGTTGCCAGGTTGGCTTGTTCATGAGATGGTCTCATTAGGCACTTTTCCATATAATATATAGCTCATGTTTTTGTTTAACGATCACAGTTTGCTCTTATGATATTATGCCCCCTCTCCTTCTCTTAAGAACCTCTATATTTTATACTAGGTATGTGGATGGGGGGCGATTGACATCTGAGGATGAGAGAATTGTGGTAGACAGGCTTCTAGCGCATCATCCACATTCTGAAGATAAAATTGGATGTGGCCTTGAATCCATTATGGTATGCTTTTTTCTAGACTAAATGGTTCAGAGTTCGTACTATGTTTCAACTTTCAAATATACAGTTTGCATGCTTTATTTTGTTAGGTCGTATAGAAGTAAAAGCAGATAAAGAAACAAATGACATCTGGTTTATGGATATTTCGAAAAGCCCAAAATACAATGGGTCACCTCTTACGTATATTTCATAGCAAGGCTTGTACAATAATTAATTTCTAACAAATTCACCCTGCTGTCCATCTTATGAAATGAAGTATACATCTCTAGCTCTAAAAAACTAATGGGCTAAATAGGAACCAGGCTGATATAGCCTTAAGGGTAAGAAAGGATTGGAAAGTTGGGGATAGAAATTTGAGATTCCTCCCCTAACTCTCTCAATTCCAAGCTACGTTAAATAAGTTTGATGTGAAAGCCAATAATTTCTGATTCCAAACTACTCGTAGTGAATCGTAACGATTGGCCGAAGTTTCTGGCTTCACATCTTAATTTTACCAAAAGACCCGCCTTCCCCTACCCTCCAACTCCCTTAATAACCAGTCTAACCAACTTCCTAGCTAATGACTAATTTACCCCTAATAACATTTCACCTCCTCAAATTGCTGCGCATGTGATCAAGTAATGGCCTCCAATTTGCATCCAACCCCTTCCCAATAAAAGGCACATTTGAAGTGTGCTTGAAGTCAAGCAAGCAATTTCATACTAATAGCAGCTCATACCATAATAATATTGAAGCTTCTCTGATTGATACTTTTGGTGTATATCATGTGGTGCTTGCTTGCGTTGAAGATCTGTGTGGGCTTTCCTGATCTTTCGCATCTGTTTGTACAGAAGAGATATAACCTTGGACCACATTTGAAATAGGTTGCTGCATGAGGACAGCACCTTGAGTAATATTGAGTTACCGAGTCTCAGGGCCTTGCTTGCACACTTCTTCTCCTACTTCGGCTCGTTTTATTGGTTATCTTATCTCCTTTGGATTCAGGATATTTGTATGTCTGTTGGCCAGGCTCCTTGGTCTAGTATATATTAACTTTCCAAAATATGAAAAAAGTTGAAAATTACAACGGACCTAATTTTCTGTTTTCAACAGGAGCATAGTTCAATTGATATAAATTTGTACTATCAACTTCGAGGTCTGAGATTCGATCTCCCACTCCACATATCCTTAAAAAAATGGAAATTTGGTTGCGTCTAACGTTTAGTTAGTTTTTTGGTTCGAGTGTCTATCTTGAATTAGGGATTTCTAACTTCTTAAGTCAGTTATGTTGCTTTTTGATGTATTCTTTATGTGCTGTGTTCTTTAGCATACTGGGCATCATCTTGTATTTTGTGTAGCTTCTTGAAGGGATGTGATGTGGAGAGATTGATGACCCTCTCGAAATAGTCATTAGGAGATAAGTAGTTGTTTGTTTGATTTTCTTTGTGAATTTTGTGAATGGAAAGGGGTTCCTATCACACTTTTGATACCCACAAAACTTACTCGTATTTGTTTACTAGAGTTATTTGATGTTCACCCAGTTCAAAATCATCGTGTTTTATTTTAAATATTATTTAAGCTATTTTCTGCTATTGAAGGTCGACCGGCACCCCCAATTTTGGCACTCAAGATGCTTCTTTGTTATAAGGACCGATGGTGGATGGATTGACTTCTCGTATCAAAAGTGTCTTCGGGCATATATCCGAAATAAATACCCATCATATGCAGAGCGGTTTATTCGACAGCATTTCAAACGTGGTAGTTGATGAATTTGTGCTATCGTTGATGCTGAGCTGTGGTCTAAATGAATTTGTGATGATCAAGAGAGATGTATGAATGATTAAGGGCGTGTTTGGTTTAACTTTCGAAGTGTGTAATTTTGAAAATAAGTCATTTTAGAAAAAAAATTAAAGTGTTTGGCAATCCCTCAAAATAGCTTTTATAACACTTTTAAAGTGTATTTTAAACCGTTTTGGTCAAAAGAATTTAAATAAAATGATTTCTTTAAAAAAAAAAAATTCTATAGTTAATCCAAATAGGCACTAAATGAATTCTTCATGATTCGGTAACCTACATGGAGGTAAAATGTAGAGATTGTCAATGCAGTAGATATCATGTCCTGAACGCACTGCACAATTTTTGAAAATGAGAAGAATTGATAATCATTGAAGCCAACCTTCACTTTATTGACTTGCAACTCTATTGTGTTTGTGGTTAAGGTTGATGGATAATCAGGTCACCAGGGCATTTATTGTAACCGTTTGGATCTAGAATGTAGAACAAGAAGATTGATAATGTTAAAAAAGTTTAAACTGATATTTTATGATCTATTCTCTAGACTTCCTACCATGTGCTAGATCCATATCTTGCGCATGTTGTAAGGTTCATGATGAACCAACCATTCAAGAGAAGAGAAATAATCAAACCTCGGGCGCATGAGCACGGTTGAAGGGGTTGATGATTGCAGCTGTAATGGCAGGAACTGTGATGGATCAAAAAGATACATCTGTAAGCATATGGGGGATGATGGTAGCGGTGGGAATATGAAGGCATAAAGCGGCCTCGCCAATGAAGAAGGTTCAAAGGAAAGGAATTTGAAGAGTATGATTTAGTGTAATGGTGACATGTTATGTTAGTGGTTGGATTTTGAATTGAGGAAAGCAAAGGTGGGTCCCTGTCACAGTCAAGCTTATTATTGGAAGGGATCGAGTCAAAAGAGTCGAGCGGCCTGATGAATCACTGAACTCTTTCAAGGCTTTCATTTGTTAAAACGGTGGTAAAGCAGTGGTCTGGGTATTTTCTCTATCTCTCTCTCCTGCATGTGCTTGTTTTAGCAGATGGGTAAATTCTTTTCTGTTTCTCTCTTTTTCTTCAATCCTACAGTCAAAAGCCATGCACCCCCATTTCATCTAAAAACCTTTTTCTTTATTCTCTTGCTTTTGTCACTGAAACCTCAACCTATACCTGAGGTCGCATTATATAGGCTTTCTAGAAAATGACATAAGCTTTTGTGCATTAGCATGCTCTTTACGATATGCTAGCAAATATCCAAACTGTATCATTCTGGAAAGACCTCAATGTAGTGAGGGATGACTTCGATCTGAGAACAACCCATTTTCAAAAACACAATTTTCTTTCTGCTAGACAAGGCATTTCAATTCGCAAGGTCTAAATAGTCTGGGTTGGAAAGTGAAACATGCACTTAGTATATGAGTTTATTATTACACAAGTTTAGTCTTTTGTATTGAACCTCACAAGTTACTAATATTTACAAATGACAAATCTACGGATCAAACACATAAACCCTAAGTAATACATTGGGTTTGGGAGCATCATCTCAAAAACTTTGAGGCACATAAATAATCAAGGTTATATTAGAATTTTTATTTTTATTTTTCATCATTTTAACAAATAGAGGATTGGATTGTTGGTCTTTGAGATGGTAATAGATGTCTTGTTTATATAGCTCTACTTGAATTGGTGGCTTTGTTAGTAATTGAAACAAAACTTTCTGATAGAATTAAGCCTAGACTTAAAATAGATAATATCATATCATTATAGTTTGTTCACACCTTAAAAGACTTTCCTTCAATTCTACTGTAACTAATTTTCAAGAAAATCGATGGGACAAAACTTTAGATAGATTGTCATATTGACTTGAATTCATTTTAATGTTCATGGATCATACAAATCTAAATCTAAATTTTGAATTTCTAGAATTTGACATGTGGTCGTACATTTTTAGGCGGCTGATTTTAGTATCTATTAGTTTGTACATAAAATAATTGTTATTGAAACTCTTACGAAGTCGTTAATGGGAAACATCCAACTGAAAAGTCCAACGTTGGTTTCATCAGAATCACAAATGGCAGGGGCAGTACAGTACAGCCATCCATCTGCTGCTCGATTTGTTGGGAGAAGAAAAAAAACTCAAAATTGTCTTGTGTTAGGTAATCCCCAATCAAATTAGGTAGTGAAAACATGATTGATTACGGGTGTAATAGTACCCGACCCGACACAAAAGCCAAACTGGAAGAAGAAATATCCCATGTGGGATCCTCCAGACTTGCACCATCATCAGTTACCGTGGTTGCATGATTTTAGAACAGCTTAGCATTAGAGAAGGCTCGTGAATTATCAATTATAATGAAAACCCGTGTCTTTGGCAAAACACCAACCCTCATAAATGTTTCCAATTATTTAGACAGGTCCAATCAGATTGTAACTGTAGGGCAATTCAATTTCAGCTCAAATCTAAAATTACAAGACCTTTTTTTTCTTTTTTTCTTTTTTTATATCAACCCCTTTTGAAAATACCTAATCCTTAGCTTTAACCATACTGATGAAACTGAAGTTGTCTCTCTTTTTCTCTTTTACCCCTTTTTGTTGGTGGGGGTTGTGAAGTTTGAAGTTGAAAAAGAATGGTGGGAAGTAAAAGGCAATAAAAATAGTATAGTTTAGTTAAGGCAGAGAGTTTTGAAGGTTGGCTGTACAGAAAACAATGGCAAAATTCCTTGTTGGGGTTTGGGAATTGGGTTTCTGACTTCTGGAAATCGTATTTGGTGGGACTGCCCCTTCACATCTCCGCCTTCATTGATGCTGTCCTGTCCTACCTGCTCACACTTCCCTTTTTGTCCGCTCACTAACCAACCTTTATCTCTTTTTCTCTCTAATGCTTTACACAGTTACAGTATTTTGAGCTAAAAAGGAAATGGCCCTCCGCTGACATTGCCCCTATTTAATACAACAATTTTTGGCTAATCCCAATTCCCAATTCCCAATTCCCAAAAATGTTCCAGTGCAAAAAGTAAACGAAGCTGATTAGCTTTCAGAATCAAGTTTGACTAATAAGAAATTAGTTGTTCATTTCCTCAAAATGTGGCTATGAAAATTGCTGGATGTGGTGTGTGGGGAGGCCCAAGATGTTGTATGCTATAAATTCTGCAAAGGGAAGTTGTCGAGTTTTAAAAGCGGTCCATTCAAAATGCCAACTATTTTTGTATTCTCTAGCACAAAAGAGAGGGAAAAAACGAAGGACCCGTGATTTTAACTCCTTTTTCGCTTTAGATATGCTTCGGCTTAAGCAGAAAATTAAAGAAAGAAAAGCAAAAGGAAAAAAGAAAGTATGCTGCAAAGAAGTCCAAGCTATTTAGGCTTTAGCAAGTTTCAGCAATTTGGGACCATCGTGTGCTTAGTTAAAGCTTTTTTCCACTTATAAACATTAATTAGTCGTAGAGCCCATTCAATTTACTCTTAAACTATGCTCTTGCGAGACAAGTTAATCAAAATGTGGATTCAAAAGTCAATTAGAGATATTTTTACATTATTTTTTCTTAGTTTATATTATCGAAAAATCTCTCATCAGGCAGGAGTTTTAGTTTATGGACCGGCTTGGCTGTCTATATGGCCCACGAGGAGATTGTACGAGTGTCACGTGTTGATTGACATATTGCATGGCCCATGATTTATGTCTGCTGATTATAAGCACGAGAGGCTCCCAATACAGAAGCATATCATCCCCCAAACCCCGCAAATAAAACCTAAACCACCATCTCTTTCCTCCAAATTCCCCACCTTCTACGACGGTGCTGGAGAAAGCATTAAGAAATGAAATGAGAAACTATAGAATGGCGAAACGACATTGTTACCCATTATCAATTGCACATTCGATTTCAGGTCACCAAAACGCTTCACTTCTTCTTGATTCTCTCTACTGCTTTGAAGAGGAGATTGGAGATGACCATTCCCAACCAAAGCTCGAACCTTTCTCAATTAACGTTAACATCAATTCCCCAAATTCTGTGTTCTTGTCGGACAGAGACTTTCTCTGGGAAGATGAGGAATTGGTGTCTCTGTTCTCAAAGGAGAACAAAAATAATCTCCACAACACTCTCCCACACAATCCCTCTCTAGCTGCAGCTCGCTCCAAGGCGGTTGACTGGATTCTCAAGGTCAATTCCCATTACTCTTTCACTGCTCTCACCGCCGTTTTGGCTGTTGATTACGTCGATAGGTTTCTCTCCAGCCCCCATTTTCAGATTGACAAGCCATGGATGACCCATCTCACCGCCATTGCTTCTTTATCTCTCGCGGCCAAAGTGGAGGAAACCCAAGTCCCCCTTCTTTTAGACCTCCAGGTAAGCCCTAAACCCATCTCTCCTTTCAATTTAATCTCGAAATTATCCATTATTTATTGGGTTGTCTTGTTATTTTGTGCTAGGTGGAGGAAAATGAGTACTTCTTCGAAGCTAAAACCATTACAAGAATGGAGATTCTTGTTCTCTCTACGCTTCTTTGGAGAATGAATCCAGTGAATCCACTTTCCTTTTTGGACTATATTGTAAGACGCCTCAGCCTCAAGGACCAGCTCTGTTCTGAATTCCTCTGTAGATGTGAAAGATTACTTCTCTATGTCATTATAGGTGAGACCCTGTGAAAATTGACATAATTAATAGTACAAAATTTGACTTCTGTCTTTCTTAATTATTTCTCTTAATTACCAGATTGTAGATTCGTATGTTTTCTTCCATCAGTAATAGCAACCGCCATTATTTTTCAAGTTATCAACGACATAGAACCCCAACTCGCCGCAAAATACCACGATCAGCTTCTGGGTTTTCTTCAAATCGACAAGGTTTCTATTTTTTTCCCCCTTTGAAGTTGTCTTTAGCAAAGTAATTGACCAAAAGTTATAATGTTTTTGTGTTGCTCTGTTTTGTTCGAGTAGGATAAGATGGAGGATTGCTCACGATTCATCTTAGAGGCTTCATCGAGAGGACACAGAAACGAATGGAAGAATAAACCAAGATTTGGTTTGGTCGACATGTCGTGCAGCTCAAATGGTCGGACTAGGAATGTCGACATTGTCGTGTCCTCGCCGGAGACAGCAACTAAGAAGAGAAAAATTGATGAACAGCCTCCGTAGAGGCTCATATCCAATTTTGGGACAGCTGCAAAATTTTCGCTAGAATTACTTGAGATCCTTGGGTTCATTTAATTAGGGTCATAACTACTTTGTACTTTTTTGTTTCTCTGGTACACCAAGGGTGTACGTTCAATAATTAATATATAATTTCTTATATCATCAAGTCAAATTGTCGCATTAATTGTACATTTCTTTCCTGTTATATCCAAGAAAACAGTAATATAAATTTGAAAATCCGAATTCATTAATTGATCAAATTTGATGGAGGGAAGAGCGGGGTGCCTATTTGGAGGACGTATTAATGGTAACGTTGTTTTGGTTTGCATGTGAGAGACGAACCCCCTGTCGGCAAAAAAATAATAATAATAATAATAATAATAACAAAAAAAAAAATATAGGTTAAAGAAAAACAAAAGTAAAAGTTAATAAAATAAAAAGTAAAAACCCAAACAAAATGAACATATGCTTTCAGCAACAAAAAGCGTGATAAAGCAATGCTTCCACGATATTTCCTCTGTTCATAAAATATTTATTTTATGTTTGACATGGATAAAAATCAGTAATATGAAGAGCCAAAAAAGAAAGAAAGAAGGAGCATTGTTAGTATATATTTCAACCTTCTATTAATGGAATAATCTATTATTAGCAAGTAATTTGAATTAGTTGCCACTTATTTAGGATAGTAGTTAACTTGCATTTAGGATGGATGTGGGTTAGTGGAGTTGATTAGAGAGATTTTTATGGGTTAGTGGTGTGTTATTTATTTATTTATTTATTTATTTTTCTGTAAATGCATATAATATGTCTCACTTCAATGGGATACAAGTTTGGAATGTCTTTTAAGTTGAGTTATCATATTTTGAAAAAATTAATTTCATGCCCCCACAACTAGAAAAAGGATACAGAGACAACAATTTTCGCAACAATTTATTGCTCAAAATTTCTTTCGAAATTAATTCCACTCGTCTTATTCAAAATTCGACCATCAAATAGATTTTTGAGAAATTTTCATAAATTAAAATAAAATGTCAAACTATTTATTAAAAACAGTAAAAAAAAAAAAAATTGATAGACTTTTATCAACATGATAGAAACTTCTATTATTCTTATTACTGATAGACCCTCATAAACTTCTATAGCACCTATCACAACTATTTAAAAATTTTGCTATTTTGTATAAATAGTTTTCCAAATTTTTCTATTTTAAAAAATTTTCCTAGATTTTTGCTCTTTTTTCTTTTTATTTTTCTTTGTGAAAAAACCCATCCCATACATTATTCATAAAACTAACATCGGTTTGAGTTTGTTATTGTCTAATAATGGTCTAATTATTAGTTCACAAAAGAGATATTTAACCTTACTCAAAACCCATTTAAATATTATAAATATTAACCAAAGATAAAACTTATAATATAAATAAATATTTTAAACCTAATGTAACGATCCGACTTTCTAGGACTTGTTCTAGGTCATTACTTCATGCATGCATACACTTCAAAATGACACATTTCATATATTTGACTAAAGTCAAAGATATTTATAAAATAAATAACTTCATTAAATTTAAATAATTAAAAATCTTGGATCGAGGTACCCCTAGAAGTTATGAAAACAAAACTGTAAATTTTGCATAAATATCTAATGGCGCAAAATCAATATTCTGAATTTAAATATTAAGACTGAGATTTAAAAACATGAAAACATAAAAATATGATCGGAAACATTTGAATGGTCCCAACGGCACAGTCACGGATTCTTCCTGTCATTTGCCTGTTTGTCCTTGCCTTTACCTGAAAATTATAACATAAGAAAGAGTGAGTATAAAAATACTCAGTAAGTGACCCCATTATCGGGATCGCATGCATTCTGATACTGTTCTGGGTGAACATCTAAGTAGATAACCTGCCCGCCCAGTCACTCATGTCTAGTGGCCTGAATGCGTCAAAATCATGAAAGTGAACCTGATGGTTCACGGTATGGTAACATGGAGGTGAACTTGTCAGTTCACACATGTCTAATGGCCTGATGGCGCACCGTCAAAACATGAAAGTGAACCTGATGGTACACGACGTCATGTCTAGTGGCCTAATGGCACACCGTCAAACATGGAAGTGAACCTGTCGATTCACGGTATCATAACATGAGGCGTGACGGGAGGTAAATCACCACTATCTGTCTAACATGTATTTCATACATACATATATATATATATACACATCTAATAACAGAGTTTCACACCAACAAATCATAAATTCATAAAACATCATAAGTGTGCATGATCAATTTCCATGGATCATAAAAAAAAATCACCTAAATTTCTTTGGTAACATGAACTAGGGCGTCTGGCACAAATGCAAGTCGATAATAACGTCACTTACCTCAAAATTAAGTTCACTTCATCATCAATTCATCTTTTTCTTTGCCTTGAGTAACCCTAAACATAAATTAAAATTAATTTAAATAATCAAACTTAAACCAACCAAAATGCTTAGACTGACGATCTCCAAAAGCTTACCCAAAACGAGGCTCGAACTAAGATTGAACCCAAACTTTTCTCAACAAACCAAACCTAACACAAGGTCAATGTTAGAGAATTAACCAAATTTTCCAGCAGTAAAACAAATAACCCAACGGAGACCAAAATTCCAAAACTCACCCAGTTTTACAGGTTCTGTTCAGCAACGATTATGGACAAACCAGAGATCCAAATAACGATCCAAACTTTCATAATGGTACCCCATGTGTCTCGAACAGGCTGCCAAAATTTCACTACGATCTGACGGTTGAAACTCTGGAAAATTACAAGTTTTCGAGAGCTGTCGTTGAAAAACCGAACTGCACTGCCTCTTTCTCCTTTTCCGTTTTTTCGGTGTAATTTTCTCTCGCTCTACCTTATTAGGTCACTTAATAAAATATACATACAATCCCAAACCCTAATTCCTTAATAACGTAGGGTTACATATATATTTTAAACTTCTTTTCCCTCCACCAATTCCACTAAACAAATTAAATCCCCAAATTTAAATTCAATTTCCACCAATTAAATTTAAACCCAAATCTTTTATTCCGTTTAATTTAAATTGAATTATCTTTCCAAATCCAATTAAGCCATAAAACTTCAAAATAACACCCAAATAATTTAAGATAATTAAATTAAAATTACCTAAAATTTTGGGTTGTCACACCTAAGAATCTGAATTCTCCCCCTCTTTTCTGTGATACAAGTCCCTATGATATAACAAGATTGAAAATGAAGAAAGGAGAATTCAAAATCCACTCACTTCGAGAATGTCTTGCAACTCATTTTACAAACCATTAAAAGAAAGTATTTGAAGCGTTGAATTGGTTATTATAATCAATAATTATTATAGTATGTAATTATAATGATCTATGTAGTAACAAATAGTAAACATTGTTACAAAGAGAAATTTGAAAAAGTAATATTGTAGATAATTGTAGCTAGGTTATAAATAATTGTAAATACTACTATTATATTTGAAGCCCGGAACATAGAGAGTATAGTCTCCTAATATTTTTTCTCTCACTAGACAAGACATTATATATCCTAGTCCTACCTTATGTCATATTTTTATAGGTTGTGTACCATTTAATTATTTTCATGAAATAGATCCGACAAAGGAAGGGCTTTATGTTTGACTGGTTTGAAACAGCTTATAGCTTTATTGATTATCTTTTCTTAAGTACACATCTCTCTCTCTCTCTATCTAATGAAGTTTTCAATTATTATTTCTTCAAAGTAACAACGAACAAAGTTCAAATCTTTTCATTCTCCTTTTATATGACCCGTGACTAGCTCCATCTAATAAACTTATAGAAGATTAATAAAATGCAATTAATTAGGAAAATTTGGATTCCCTAAACTCAATTAAAAAAAAAAAAAAAAAAAAAAAAAAAACAAGGAAAAAAAGCGAATTGAAGCCTCAAAAAGGAGATGTAAAATAAAGGATAAAAATGAAAACGAGAGGAGGACATTGTGTGTATTTTTTTTTAATTTGTCAAAAAAATTGTTTGGTTGGTCAAATGTCTTTTTTGCTTTTAGAAATTCAACCCCTCAAAGAAATGAAAGAAAAGATAGATATAATTGAAATTGCAAATAACAAACATATATATATATATATATAAAGAAAAAGAGCTTATAATAATTAGCTCCACGACCATCATGAATTGACCTATAGTAATGGAAACATAAAAAAATGTCAAGAGGTCATGGATTCAATCTATAGTAGCCACCTATCTAGAATTTAATATCCTACAGGTTTCCTTGATACCCAAATGTTGTAGGATCATGCGGGTTGTCATGTGAGATTAATTGAGGTGCACGTAAGGGTCAAACAGGTTGTCTCGTAAAATTAATCGAAGTGCGTGTAAGTTAGTCCGAAAAATTACGAATATAAAAAAATAATAATAATAATAATTATTGGCTCCACCCAACATCTACTCTTCTTTTTTTGGATACACATTTCTCTCTTTTAAGCTTTTCAATGCTCTGCCTTTTGACCTACCCAACACCTATGTTTCCAATATTAAATAAAAGTGAGGAACAAAAAAATTGTTAATCATTATAGTCTATATATAGATCATGATGAATCGTAAATTGTTTGATGATGCTTTTATAAATATTGCTAAACATCTTTTAAGAAATTTATTTTAATCAATTCTCTCCATATATATTGTTTCATATGAGTACATGGTTAGATGGTCAACTTTTTCTTTCGAGTTTAATAATTGTAAGTTGAGATCATAAATCATTAATTTTTAGAATGATAATTGATGTGTTTATTTACCTGAATTGTCTTTCAAATTGACATTTCATAACTAAGCTCTAATTTTGATCTTCATTGTATAGAAAATTTCATAATGTATCCATTATAATTTTTAAGCTTTCTAGAAGGTGTGAAGTCATTAATGAAAAGTATCAAAATTTTGTTAGGATAATTGATACGTAACAAC
Source organism: Lagenaria siceraria (assembly GCA_002890555.2). NCBI lineage: Eukaryota > Viridiplantae > Streptophyta > Magnoliopsida > Cucurbitales > Cucurbitaceae > Lagenaria > Lagenaria siceraria. The sequence goes on from CM016484.1 coordinate 8,114,864, forward strand.
ATGGCAAAATAAATATAAATTTACGATTTAAAAACTATTTTTATTATGAAAATTTTTTAAAAATAGAAAAATAAAGGAAACTATTTAAACATTACAAAATTTTTAGATAGTTGTGATAGACGCTAATAGAAATCTATCAGGGCGTCTATCAGGGTCTATCAGTGATAGAAATGATAGAAATCTATCACTGATACATGTTGATAGAAGTCTATTAATATCTACCAGTTTTTTTTTTTTTTTTTTGCTATTTTTTTATAAATAGTTTGATATTTTTTTTATCTGTTAAAATTTTCTTTTTATTATCATATTTTTAATTATGTTTTATTTTGATCCTCGTAGTTTTGTTTATTTTGGTTTTTCAACTCTCAAACTTTAGTTCGTTTTAGTTCCTATACTTTTAAAATGTCAATTTTGGTGGCTTTACTTCTAAGAAGGCGATCATTTTTATCCGGTCATATTTATTTTTGTTTCATTTTTTAAGAATCAAAATTGTCACTTTTGAAAAACAACTAAAATATAGAAAAATTAAAAATATAAGGACCAAAGTGAATATTTTAAAAGGTATATGGATGAAAGTAGCTTCCAAATATTACATAGAAATCAAGCAAGTATATTATATGCCGCAGTTCTAAATAAGTTGTAATATATATTTATCTTCTTCTATTTTAAAGGAAAAAACAATTGTTATAAAGACTAAAACAAATTAATTGGGTTAAATATGACAGGATAAAATTCGTTTATCAGACATTAAATAGAGGTTTATCTATTATCATAGTTTAAGCTGTTTGTTGAATTATGAGACGTGAAAGTAGGGAAATGCAAAAATGATAAGAGGGTTGTTGTTTAAATGTACTTTTCAAATTAAAGGTGAAAAAAAATGTGGTGTGATTTTTAAGAACAAAACAGTTCACATCCACTGATCCCTACTGTGAACACTACTGGATGAGTACTACTGTACAAAAGCAAAAGGTAAATAAGTTGGGTTTTGTGAAGTCTGAAAATACATTACCAATTACCAAATACTAAATTGGGAAGGAAAAAGAAGAAAAAAAAGTAATAATGTTGGGATTTATAAGATTTTAGTGTACTTGTAATTGAACCCAGGCCATATCCATTTAAAGCTTTGTATCCATAAAACCGCTCTTTACTGCTCTCTCTGGAAGCTGTGATCTCATAAAGAATGGAAATTGAAGTTTCTTCGGCTGCCCTGACCCTGACAATCATATGGGCTGCCGCTGGGCCCCCGCCGAGTCTCCTCTATTCAGAAAACCAAAAGGAAACCCACATTCCTCGCGTGAGTCTCATAATTCAACAATAACCCCTTCTGATTCCCCACATTTTAATCTTTTAATTTCAGAAGCTGAAGCAGAAATAAGAGGAAAATACTCCACTTCTCACTTCTATAATCTGTATATACACGATTTGTGATTAATTTCTGTCCAACACATCCAACGTAATTCCAAAATTCAAATTCAATATTTAAGAAAGTTAAAAAAAAAAAAATAAATAATAATAATAATAAAAACACCTTCAATACTTTTTGTTTTGAAAAAATTGTGTTGGTAGTAAAAATTTAGAGTCTCATTCATGTCGGCGCAGCAGCAGATAGTACAGTACAGTTTTGAAGTGGTCCGGTAAAAAAGTTGGGTTGTCGTTTCACTCACGCTCACGGGTTTTTCTTCTTCTTACCTCTTTTTACTTTTATTCTTTTTAAATTATTTGCTCTCTAACATTCCAAACTGCAAACAGACACAGGATAACGGGTTTCAAAATCAATGCGCGCGCCTGCTCGACAGCGATGTAAATGGACACTAGTTATGAGCTTCAGATCAAGGCCCAAACGACGGCCCACGTTGTTTTTGTTATTGAGGCCCAATTATTGTATATGGGCCGAGTGTTGGAGGATGGAGTCCAATGAACATGGATGAACGCTCCAAACAGGGACACATGACGGTTCCAGAAATGGGATTTTTATAGATTCAATCCCGGAAAACCTGTAGGGATATGGTTTATATCACAATATATATCATACACTTTAGTAAAAAATTTCAATAAATCAAAATTTAACAAAAATCTAATTCAAAATTAATTTAACTACTTCAATATACATTAGTGTATAAATCACTGATGGATCAATATTCAACTTTTATATATATATATATATAAAAGTGGGCTCATAGTTTTGTTCATTTGTTTTTGTGAAACTTTAAAAATATGAAACTTATCGGTAATAAACTTTTATCACTGATACCTTGTGATGTCACTAATAAACTAAGAGTTTGTTTGAATTGACTAGAGAAAAAAAAATATTAACTCTTTTGATAAAAGAAAAAATTGTTTAAAATGCACTTTGAAAATGTTTTAAAAGCTATTTTGAGTGGTAGCCAAACACTTTAATTTTTTTCAAAATGACTTATTTTCAAAATTAAACACTTGAAAAGTTAAACCAAATACACTCTAAATCTATTATAGTTTATCAGTGATAGACTACGAACTACTTGAATAGGTGATAGAAGTCTATAACTTATAGATTTTTATCAAGTAATGTATAATAATTTATTAATAAATATTTGTTTGGTAACACTTTCTCTTTAGTAAATGAACATTGGTGTATAAGAGTTAGTTTGGACAATTGTAATTACAATCTAGTTAGATATTTTTTTTTAGATACTCAAAATTAAACTAAAAGTCTAAATCTTATAGAAGTTATTAGTATGAGTAATATCGATGATAAATTTAGATAGATATATTAACAACTTTTCTAATTTAATATATTTTTTAAAAAATATAAAACAACAAAATATATATAAGATTAAAAAAATAAAAAAATAAAGAAATAAAAGGATATAAAATATAAAAGATGAGAGATGGAAAAATAAACAATAAAATAAAAAAATAAAAAAAAAAAAGAAATCGGATTTAAAAACCAACACCCATTTAGTGAAGTATTTTGAAAAGACTGAATTCAACAAACAATGCAAAATAAATTCTCTCTCTGTTGAGGTGTCTCTCTCTTTTTCCTCTTGACCTGTTTTTCATTTTATATAATTTCATTTGAATATAATTAATTAATTAAGATTAATTTATCAAAATTAATATAAATATTTATTTTAATAAATAAAATAATAATCTATTAAATATTTACTTAATTTATTTTTATAATAAAAATTTATTAAATTAATATAATTACTTATTTACATAAATTATTAATTAATTAATTAATAATATCTTAAATATATTTAATTAACAAACTAAGATTATTTTAATTTAGTTAGTACAAAATTTATTCTTCAATAATAATAATTGATTACTTATTATTTTTTTTTATAAATCAAATAATTAATTAGTTAGTACAAAATTTATTGTTCAATAACAATAATTGATTACTTATTATTTTTTTTATAAATCAAATAATTATTTATTGAGATATAGAAAAATTTTACAGTCTATATTTGTAAATAATTTGATATTTTTTATGTTTTTAGTAATTTTCCTTAATTTTAATTAGATCATTCATTATGTCTCTTTTGATTCTCTATATAGTCATCTTTGATTCTCAAGCATCCTATTTTCACAATCTTTAACCCCTTAAAATTTTGTCTTCATAAAGGTCTGGAATTAGTTAATTTTTTTTCTAATTTTAATTTTCAAATATAATAAATTAAATTGTTTTATTAAATTTATAATAAAAAACATTAAATACTAACTTTTTGCTTAAAATATTTCTATTTTTAATATAAATTTTAAATTCTAATTAATTTTAAATAATAAAAATTAAAAAAAAAATCATAAACGGAGATTTTTCCTCGTGAGGACCCGAATCCTCGAACGGGGATTCCCGACCCCGACCCCGACTCTCCAAAACGGGGAATGGGGCAGGGACGGGGAGTACATCCCCGACCCCACCCCGCCCCATTGCCATCCCTATGTGGAATTAATAAGGATAAAAAATATGCTATCTTTTTACAAATAGTTTCGAGACCACTCGATTTTTGCAAATATTTTTTCAAACCGCCATATTTTTATACTTAAACGTAATACTCATGTCATTCGTGATTTACTACTTTACAAATACAAAAGGTTGAAAGTGGTAGGTCATTACGTAAATAAATATAATTTTGTAGAAAAAAAAAAGAAAAAAAAATGGGAGGGGGCCACCCAGCCCACCCCCATAGAATCGGCAACTTGGTAGAAGAATCTTTGGGAGTGATTGGTACTGTAGATTGAAAAGAAACAAAACCTAGAGAGCAGAAGATATGGTATCCTTTTGGAATCTTTGAGTTTTGAGAGGTGACACCCTCTTAATTTTGTCTTTGATAATGACGCCTACCCAATTTCACTATAATCTTCTTTTCTTTTCTCTCTATCACTAATTCAAGTTATATTCTTTCCCTAATCTAATAATCTAACACTACATTGTCATTGTCATTGTCAATTTAGCCACACACTTCAGCTGCTAATGGAATACAGACTACAGTTAACAAATAATTAACTTTAATTTAAGAAAATAATGTCCCATTAAGATGTAGTCAAATAATAATAGCCATACTTTTTCTTAGTGCTGCGTTGCTTTGTCAAAAAATGAGAAACAATCATGTCATGTGAAATCACATCTCATATTTTGATTTTTGAGTGGCATTATTGACATATAGCAACTTGCATTTTTTTTTTTTTTTTTTTTTTATAATTACATCACAATATAATAATCTCGGTTAAAATATCATTTTGGTCCATGTATTTTAAAATTTATTTAATTTTAGTTCCTATACTTTCAATAAATCTAAAATTTAGTCATTCGAAATTGACTAAATAATCACAATAATTTTAATGCAAAGAAACACAATACATGTAAATACGTTTTCAACATTTATAGTGAAAATGCTATTAAAAAATAAAAAGTGATGAAAAAATCTACAATAAACTAGTAGTATGACTGAATTTATTGTAGATTAAAAGTATAAGAACTAAAATTGAATAAACTTGAAAGTATGAAGACTAAAATTATATTTTAATCTTGTATATACACATATTATTAAAAATTAAAGTTAGTTTAAATTATCACAATATTATTCTTTTGAATATTTTCAAAGAATAAAAATAGAATTAAATTTTATTTGTTTTAGTAAAATGACACTAAATGATGATTAAAAGTAGGGTTGTTTTCAAATATAAAAAAATGAATCAAATTATTCACAAATATAGAAATTTTTTATTGTCTATCAGCAATAGACCGCAATCGAATTCTATTACTTTAGCGAAAGACAGCGATAAAAGTCTATTGTTCGAGTAATAGTATTCTATTGCTGGTAGACAGTAAAATTTTTATATATTTATAGGTAGTTTGATATTTTGTATGTTTATAAGTAATTTTTTAAAAAAATATATGGAAAAAAAATATATTATTAAGGAGGAAAAAGTAAGCTACCAATCCAAACGTGGCTGCGCCAGTAAACATAGGCTTCTAGCACGCAATTTAATAACGTATTATTATTGTTAGAAGGGATAAGGTTGATATTTTAATTAATTGAAAATTAGAGTTATTAATGCGAATCTGAAAATCTATGTTATCTCTTAGTCATCAACAAACGCAAATAATGCATCCATTCTTATCATCATGTCATTGCCAATTTCAATTTCGATTTCAAATCTTCCCGTGTCTTTGGAATGTGATGGGACCCACTCCCTTTCCGAAATTGCAACTTTATGACGCACTTACTTCTTTGAAATAGAAATAAAAGAATGAGATAAAAGAAAAAAAAAAAAAAAAAAAAAAAAAAAAAAAAAAAAAAAAAAAAAAAAAAAAAAGTTTAACTGTCTCTGTAGATTGAAGGTTCAATTTTTCGCCATTGTCAATTGTTGTATATTTAAAAAGAGAAAAAAAAATGAAACACACTTCATTTCTATTAATGATGTTTACCAAAGCAAGAATGAGAACAAATTCAAAGCATTCCAATACTTTTGAAAATCTTTAAATTTCTAAATTTTTCATCTTATTCTACCCTTTAATATCACAATTCCATTTGTTTTTTTAAAGATTGTTTTACAAAAATTGAGTATTGCTATTTTCTCGATAACTTTAAATATTAATGTCTCACATTTTGATTAATTTCATAATCGTCATTATATTCTTATTCGAACCGACTACTTTTAGAATAGAAATAAAAGAATGAGAATAAAAAAAATGTGGGATCGAATGTTGTGCTAATTCCAATCCATTCAAAATTCTAAAGAAAAACACATGATCGATAGTAGTCCTATTACTTATTCCATGGGATCTATATCCATCTTTTTTCACTTTAATTTACAACGTCTACCCCTTGTCTATCATATACCTTACCTCCATTTTCTCTATGTATCTGTTGTGCATGTTGTTGGCTTTATGGCCCTTAATCTCAAATTAATTAATTTTAATTAATTAATTAATTAATATTTTGATAATAACAAACCTGCTTTTATTTATTAACAATTGGAGTGTTTTGAAGTGTCCATTGTGTAGAGCTTGGAACAACGGTTCCAACGCAATTTGAATCACTCAAATTGGAGTTCAAACGAAGAAGATATGGCTGGGAAAGCTTAACGGAAAAATCCCGATGTCGATGACGTGGCGGCCAAACCATCAAAGTGGACCTACTAGAGGGACAAGTGGAGAAGAGAAATAGATAAGTGACACATGGAGCTTGATTTTTGTTGGTTTTAAAAAGAATGGTTTTAAAAAGAAAATGAATTTAATATTATTATATGTTTGTGTCTAACGGCTAGTTGTCTTTAAAAGAAAATGAATTTTATATTATTTTATGTGTGTGTCTAATGGCTAGTTGAGTTTAAATCTCAACCATTCAATTTTCTTTTAACAACATCTAATGGTCCAAATTTAATGCAGTTTCCAACAACTTTTCTCTCTTTTTAACACCTTCATCTTCTCCAAAATTATAACAACAATTTTACAACTTTTATAATTTACAATCTCCATAATTCATTAAGCTTCCATTGTTGCTTTCTCACCAAGCTTCAATTTTCTTCTTTTCATCTAATTCTGAGAGAGATTTATTGTATTGTGAGGATTGATTTGTTGAGTGCTACAAATTTGTAAATCTACTCTTTGAGAGGTTTTTCCTCATCTTGTTCTTCATTTCTAAACTTTTGTAAGGGTTGCTCTTGATCCCGGAAAAAGAGTTGTTTGTAACGGTTTGATCCTCAACCGTGGAAAGGATCGGGTTTGTTCTTGCGCCCGAAAAAGAACATTGTAGCGGTTCAACTCTAAGCCGTGGAAAGAGTCAAGGTTTTAGTGACATACCAAGAGGAGCTGGGAAGTGGATGTAGGCCGGTTGTGCCGAACCACTATAAATTTTCGGTGTCATTATCTTTATCCCTCTCCTATTTAATTTTGCAATTAATTTGCTATTATATTTTATTGTTTGAAATTAATTGCAACTTTTATTCCTTGAAATTAATTGGTCATATTTGTTTACTTTGATTGGTAGTTCTTAAATTTGCATATCTTTACCAATCTTATTATTAGAATTAAATAGAGTGCTTCAAAGTATTACTTTTAATTTCTTGATTACTTTGGGTTGAATTTATTTGCATGAAATTCTTGTTTAAATTACTTGCTAGTATAAAGTGTATTAATTTGTTTCATTTGGCCCACATTAGTAAAAAGTTTTAATTAGCTTAATAAAACCCTATTCACCCCTTCTAGGGTTGCCATACCGGTCCAACACATGTTTCTTAACAGAGTTGATTTCAACTTAAATTGGTATGATCAAATTTATTTTTAATATTAATATTAAATTGGTTCTTAATAATAGTATTAACACCAAATAAAATGTAAATATCAAATTTATTATTATTAAACAAAGTAATATTTATAAAGTAGAGCATACAACTCTTTTAGTATTTATTTGTTTTATTCTAAATTTTCATAGTAAATCCTTTTACTTAATGTATTTTAATTTACTAAAAATTTATAAAGATTTGAGTAATCTATGACATATTTCATTTTGATCCTATATAGAAGTAAACTAATCAGGGCGGTTTGATAACATTTATGTTTCTTATTTTCTTTTTCTATTTCTCATTTTTTAAGAAACTGACTTGTTTGATAATTGTTTCGTTTCTGTTTTATATAATAATGTTTCTTTTATATATCAAAACTCAATCTTGGTCTATTGGTAGTCATGTATGCTTGTAATACTTTTTCAATTTTTAATTCCTATTTCAGACAATTATAGTATAAACAACCATAAAAAGATAACATTCCACATTTTAATTGATTTTTATTTCGATTCAAGTCTAATCTTATTTAGACCTCATTTTTAAGACCCCGTTTAATAACCATTTTGATTTTTATTTTTAAAATTTAAGCTTATTTCCTCCTTATTTCTTACTATGATGCATTCTCTTTAAGTACAATGGTTGAATTCTTAGCCAAATTCCAAATTCCAAAAACGAAATTTTGAAAGCTGGTTTTTTTAGTTTTCAAAATTAAGCTTGATTTTTTAAACTATTGGTAAAAAATAGATAACAAAAGAAGAAATTTGGAGGTGGAGGTAGTGTCTATAGGCTGAATTTTCAAAAACAGAAAACAAAAAACTAAATGGTTACAAAATTTGGAGGTGAAGTTACTCTTCTCATTGCCAATTAATTTTGAGAGATATATTCATATTATCTATTACATAGTTCTAAGGTGTTTTCGTGCATTTTGCAATCTTAATAACAACGATTTCTTAAATCTAAGAGATTGATCTATCAAAATAATGTAATGGTATCCTATCTTTTAAAAGTGGTTCATCAAATTTCCTCAATAAATTTCATGCACATAATCGATTTGGTGTATAATTTTATTTTTCATAAATTTATTCTTCGTAAAATGTTTATCGAAAACTAAAAGCAAACAAAGTTGGTAACTTCTTTGTTTTTGTGGTGGAGGATGTAAATGAAAAAAGAAAAAATACCTACCCGGCAGAACTAAAATAAATTAAAAAAAAAAAAACAAGGTAATTTATTCCCACAATATTTTTTATTTATTTATTTTATCATCTAGCTATATTCAATTAACTAAATCCTCTCTTCTTTTCTGAATATAATATTTTTTAAAAAGGGAAAATGAATTGAGTTCAACTAAAAAAAGAATTAAGTTGGATATCCTACTCAACTCCAACTCCTACAAACTAAAATTTAGAAAAGTAGAGAATAAAATAAAGGAAAATTTTTAAAAATAAAAAATAAGGAAAACTATTTATATAAAATAACAAATTTTTAGATAGTTGTAATAAAAATGATAGAAATATATTAATGTGTATGAGCGTTTTTTTTTTTAAATAGTTTGACTTTTTTTTATATGTAAAATTTTTTTCTAAAATAAATAAATAAATGTTTTAAAAAAACATTGAAATAAAATTTAAAATATAATTTTGAGAATGGGAATAGAGACCCGCAAGTGGCGGAAGTAGTCGTCGTATGAGTAGGATCCTCGCAATCGCAACATAACACCACGGAATTCGAAATTAATTTTACGTTTCGGAAGAGGAGAAGGGAAAAAAAAAAAAAAAAAGGAAAAGGAAAAAGGTTTAGGAGGAATTTGGGTTCCGGAGAAGGCTATATAAAGTGCTCCCCATTGCCTTAAATGTGGCATTGGAAACTCAGAGTGAAGAAAAGAGAGATAAACTGAAATATGGGAGGTTGGGCCATAGCGGTTCATGGTGGGGCTGGCGTGGATCCTAATCTCCCACTCCATCGCCAAGATGATGCCAAAAAACTTCTTACTCGCTGCCTTGATCTTGGCATCCATGCTCTTCGTTCAAATCATTCTGCCATTGATGTCGTTGAACTCGTCGTAAGCTTTCCCCCTTCCCCTTTCCTATTTTCTTCTTTCTCTTCATGCATCATTCATTTATTACTTTTGTTTTTTTTTTTTTTTTTTATATATATATATATAACCAAATCAACGATCTCCTCTGCATTTTCAAGGTTAGAGAATTGGAAACCGATCCCCTGTTCAATTCGGGGCGTGGATCTGCCCTCACAGAGGAGGGTACCGTAGAGATGGAGGCCAGCATCATGGACGGCCCAAAACGGAGATGCGGGGCGGTCTCCGGACTCACCACCGTCAAAAACCCCGTCTCCCTCGCCCGTCTTGTCATGGATAAATCTCCCCATTCGTATCTGGCCTTCTCTGGCGCTGAGAAATTCGCTAGGCAACAGGTTTAATTATATTTCCATTCTGATTCCTTTTTTTTTTCTTTTTTTTTCTTTTTCTGATTTAATCAATTCCACTTTTTCTGACAATTTGGATCGTCTCAGGGTGTGGAACTTGTGAGCAATGACTATTTCATCACCGAAGAAAACGTCGGACTGCTAGAATTAGCCAAAGAAGCCAACAGTATATGGGTACGCCCGCGATAGAATCATTCGTTACAAATAACCGTCCGAAATAGACACACTTTTAACAATTTTCTTTTTGGGTTTTTGATTTGTTATAACAGTTGGATCATAGGGTCCCAAGCGAGACGTGTAGCGCGAGCGTGGAGACACCATTGCAAATGAACGGCCTCCCAATCAGCGTGTACGCACCAGAGACGGTGGGGTGCGTGGTGGTGGATAGCGAAGGAAGGTGCGCCGCCGCTACATCCACCGGTGGATTGATAAACAAAAAGATGGGACGCATTGGAGACTCGCCGTTGATCGGATCAGGGACGTACGCGTGTGATGTATGTGGGGTATCGTGCACGGGAGAAGGGGAGGCGATCATTAGAGGGACTTTGGCTAGAGAAGTGGCGGCAGTGATGGAATACAAAGGGTTGGGGCTTCAAGAGGCAGTGAATTACGTGATAGAGGAGAGATTGGACGAAGGCAAGGCGGGATTGATTGCAGTTTCTAGCAATGGGGAAGTGGCGTGTGGGTTCAACACAACCGGGATGTTCAGGGGATGCGCCACGGAGGATGGGTTTATGGAGGTTGGGATTTGGTAATCACAATAGTAATAGTTAGATTTAGATTGGAATTAAATTTTTATTTGTGTTTTAATGTTTTTTAGTATGTTGTGTTGTCGTCTTGGTGAATCTCTTTTCTTCATTTTCTGAATTCAAATAATAAAGCCCTTTCCTTACTGGTAACCCATTATCTAAAGTTAGTTGTATAAAGTTCTGTCTAAACTTTCCTTTTTTCAGTTTCTGATTTTCCTTCATTCAATTCATTCAATCCTTTTTAACTCCTTTATTCAATCCTCACCCATACATAGTGATATGTGGTTGAAGTAGAAAGTGAAATAATAAGAGGAAAAAGAAAAGAGGAGATGATCTTGTTGGCATTCGATAATTGGTGACAACATCATACACAAAAAGAAACCATTGAAGAAAAGAAAATCATAGATGGGAGTTGTATAGTTGTCTATTAAAAACTCATGAACGAACAAAAAAACACACCTTAACCTGTTGGTGATAGAATAACCGAGTAAGAAATTGTAGCCCCTAGGATTACATTATTTTTTTTCTTTTTTTAATTGATTTAAATTATATTAAAATTGAATTCTAAAACGAAATTTAGACATTTCAAATTCGATTGAAATTTATTAGATTTTTAAAAAGTGAGTATATATATATATATATATATATAATTCAAATTAGGGTTGACTCTTACACTTTTCCTCTTAAATTTAAAATTTACCAATTTCAAATCTTTTCTCAATTATATCAGTTTTGACACTAAAATACAAAATTAAAAGAAACCAAATCCAATAATTTGAGATAACTAATTTAAATTCACAAAATCTCGAAATATTATAGTTTATATCTCAATGATATATTATTATATTATTATATTACATTTTAAAAATTAAAAATTATATAAATAGTAATAATACATACGAAAAAATTATATGAAATATAATAAAATGTATAAACAAATCGAAAAAGAATAAGATATAACCGAATTTGATAAAAAAATCTAGAAATAAACAAAAAAAAAAAGGAATAAGATAAAATCAAATCTGATAACAAGATAGATTTAGATAGATATTCATAGAGAAACATTAGGAAGATACAAAATTATGTTATAATAATGAATCACGAATAAAATGATGGTTAAAATCTCAAAAGTTTACAATACAATTACATTGTATATGTAAATGTAGATTAATTAAATCTCATAGCTTTATATTACTATTACACTGTATGTGTAACTATATGTTAATTAATTGATGAAAATTGATATAAACATAATCATAATAATATGATAAGTGCTAAAACTGATAAAAAAAAATTGAAGAATTAGGACATTATTCCATTGAAATTAAATATGTTAATTAAGTTAACAAAAAAAATTAAAAAGATAATGTAAAATTTAAAAATTTACAATAAATTTAAATTTAAATTTAAATGGAGAGATAAAGATTGATTTGTTTTGAATGGATTCGAAAAGTGGTTATAGAAATCAAATCTGAAGAAAAACTGTCCATTCAAATTTTAAAATCGGGCAAAAAATGGGCCACTTTTTTCTCTAACATCCACAGGGTTCAGAATTGACAATTGGCTTACACTGTATTTCCATTCTTGATTCACGCTACAACAATTACACTGTATTTAATATTTTTTTTTATGAAAACTGCATGAAGGGCAAACTAGGTATTATAAAAAATAGTCTCACGTGAGTGGCACACGTTTTTGCCAAAAATCTTATTATTTTTCGATTTTGCCAAAAATTCAAACGAAACCCAAAATCTTGCTATTTCGTCCAATTTTCCAAAATGGGGTAAAACTATAATAATATAACAAAAGAGTAATAGTAAGTGTATTGGGATTTCTACATAAAAGATCTTAAAAATAGGTCATATTACGTTAATGTCTTGAATATTTCACTTTTTACAAAAAAAAAAAAAAAAAAAAACAAAACAAAAACTATTGGTCTCCCTATTTTCACTAATAGTGGCTATTTATAATTTAATAATTACATACGTTTTATATATATATATATATATATATATATATATTATCTCTCCCTCATGCACAATCTCTCTTCCCTATGCATATTCTCTCTCCTCCATGCATATATTCTCACACCTCCATGCATATATTCTCTCACCTCATTATTCAAGATAATTTTTTTCTCCTCCCTCTCTTTTCTCCTTCCGGCGATGTGAGTTGTATGCGGGAGATGGATAACGTGGGGCGAGCACGGGAAAACACGAACGAGATGGGCAAATTGACGATGCGGATGACGTGGACAGACTCAGAAGGGACGAACGACGATGGCGGGCTCGAAGCGGATGAATGACAATGGTGGACTCAGAGTCGATGAACGGCGAACTTTGAGTAGATGACGAAATGACAAAATGGCGGACTAGGAAACTTATATATACTGTTAGACTTCATGTATTATGATATATACAAATTTTGATTGTTGTGATTTCTGATTACCTAAATGCATGCTATATATGATATATATACTGTGATGTAAATGAAGTTTATTAAGATTTATATACCGTGAGATTTTTTATATATTGGTTTATATTGTGATTTATGTCACGCATTGAGTTAATCTTTAGTTTATAAACGGTAGTATATTTTATATATTGGTTAGAATATTTTCAAATATTTAACAAAATGTTCTAAGATATATTTAAAATAATCATGAACTCGTAAAAAAAAATCAATAAGTTGATTTGTGAAAACCAAAGTAAATAGAAAATAAAATTTCATCAAATGCATTTTCTCTTTCCAAATTGAAAAATGTACAAAAATTATAATAAATGCATTTTCTCTCTCCAACTGAATAATGAGATAAAATATATTAAATGCATTATCTCTATCATTAAGGTAACTTCGTAAATAGGAAAATATATATAAAAATTGGATATAAATAAATTAAAAAAAAAAAAAAGGTTAAAACTGTGCAAAAGTCTTTCTTGAAAATATTCAAATTTAAAGACCTTTTAAAAATTCCTTCATAATTAGAGGGCGCCGGAGACTTTGCATCATCACAAATAAATATAGCGTTAATGCGCATAAGTATATGCAAATGTAGAGTTGTCATAATAAGAGAAATAGTTGTAGAAATAGCAACAGAAATGTGAGAATCGTAGAAATGGAAAGCAAGTATAAGTAAGTTGCAATTATAGGCAATGGAGCAGCGTTTGTTAATGGGGTAGCCAGTGGGTGAGATGGAAATCGTCGATACGCATCGGCTAAAAGCCCACCCAGTCGAACTTGGGAAGGAGTGTTTAAGTGAAGCCCATCTGGTTCCAATGAAAGGCCCAATGCGTCCACACTCATCACGTTCACTAAATCCATTCCAAATTGCCCCCTTCTTACTCCTTCTTTATACGGCCCTTCTCCTGACGCAATACCAACCTACCAAAAAAATATTAAAAAAAAATTGACGTTTTATCAAACTCAAACTCGACTATCCCATTCATTACTTGCTATTTCTTTTCTCTTGGATTTTTCTATGTAATTATTTTAATCAAATTACCTAATCTGCTCGAATGGTCTCGCAAGTAATGATTTTAAAATAGAAAGGGGTCAAATTAGAATACAAAAAAACCTGAATAATTGGGAGCAATGGAATCTTTAAATCCGAGCGAATGTCAGTGAAGAACTTCTTCAATCTGCCACCGTACAGCTCAGAATCTTCTGCATTCTGAGTATCGCTTTCACCCTGATACCACAGAAGCGCTTTAATTTTCCCTCTGCTGAGTACCGATGCTTCGGCTCTGCTCAATAAATGGTTGTACAGATTGGATCCCTGTTGCCACTCTTTGATCGAAGTCCCGCCGATTGCGCATGGGACCAGACCGATCACCATCTGACCGCCCGGTTTATCCATGAGAATGTCGTGGGCAAAGGGCATGCCCGGCCCAATCCCGTTGGTCTTGAGAAAATCAATGTCCGCGTGGAGTGGCTCGCGAGCTTCGACCCAAGTGAGATCCGCGGCAAGGCGGAGGATGGAAGGGGTTGGTGAGCATTGGGGAGGCACAACGCCGTCCCACGTGGGGCGGTGGGTGACGGTGCTGTTTGTGACACCGCCTCTTCCGGCCATGTTGCTCTGTCCGGCAAGGAGGAAAATGGCGGTGGGTGGTGATGGTTGTTGAGAGGTGGCCGGAATCTGAGTGGCCGTGAGAAATAATAGGCACAAGTAGAGCATTTTGGTTTGGAGTGTGGCTGAATCTACCCGGCGGAAACTGAAAGAATATATAATTTCAAAACAAAAGTTTTCTTTTTCTTTTAAGTTTTATCTTTAGTTGCCGTCTTATTATCCCATTTCCCCACTAATTAATGTGGCAATTTAGTCCCTCTCAACTCAAGTCTGCTTAAAAAAATTCCTAACCAAAGTCCATCGACTATTTAAATTCCACTTGGCCTATTTGCTCTGTTTGAATTTCAAAATAAATTTTTTTTTTTTATTATTATATTAATTATTTGATTAAAAAAAAAAACGTGATTATGTCCTCTTTTAAAAAACTGGCGCATGGAATGGACAATGCAATTTCACACCCATTTATAAAACTTTTTAAATCGACCTGTTAAAGAGCAATTAAGAAATGTGTATGTGCATCACTTTGTTAAAAAAATAAATTAGAATCCTCAAATATTATGGGGAGAAAAAACAAATGTTTCTAATTACTGTAAAAAATTATGGAAACGCAGGCTTAAATTAAAAAAGGAAAGACGTAGCAAAATTAAACAGATGGGACCGTTGGTTACGAGGAAAGGATAATATCAACAACATGACATACTGTCTTCAGCCTTAGCTTACGCAGCAGTGGGATCCTCAAAGCTCTCTTTTACAAACAAATAAATACCATACCTTTTTCTCAATCATTGTACATTTTTTTTTAAATCACTGTTAAAAGAATTAGTATACAAAAACATAGTGACCATTATGATTACACTTTTTGAAGCTTTTTATATATATAGTTTGAGATTTGTGTTTACTTAATACTTAAGTTTCAAATCAGACAATCAAATCTCTAATATTTAGAAAATTTTCAATTTTTGTCTTTCAATTTAACGGTGACTATCAATTAGGTTATGAAAAGTTAATGTGGCAATTTTAAAATAATAATAATAATTTTTTTATAAAAAAAACTCCTCTCCCTTCTCCAATAACATTTTAATTTAGAATCAATACTAGTTAAGGTATACATTCAATCTACGTATTGAATAAAAATAGAAATAATGAAGCTTTTGATATGCAATATGGTTTCTTATTGAGCTTGAAATCATACCCATAATATAAATATACATACATAAACCAATGCTACCAACAACAATTATAATATATCCTATGGCGGCATTTGTGGATATGGTGGAGTGCCTCTCATGGCAGTGTGGTACGGAATAAGTATTTTCGTGTTGTTTGGATATGCAAGGAAAGTAGGCTTTGTTTCAAAAAACTCGCTATCCAGTTCCAAGTTAACTGATTTAAACGTTTTTTACTTTGTCTTTTTGTTTTGCAACAAGTAATTTGTTTTTATTCGGGAACTCCGTTTCTTTGCTCTAATTGCTTCAGCGCTGTGGAAAATACGCAATGGCCTCCTTTTTTTTTTTTTTTTTTTTTTTTTTTAATGAAACCTAGTGTACAACAAAAGACCATATTCAATGAGCTTTGTGATTTCCTAGATGAGCTCAACAATGGCTCGACGTGACGAGCAACTGGACGCTCTAGCTACTGAAGCTAGTGTCCATTTTCAGACGTCCCCTCGACTCTCGAATCCTTCACCTTATTGTCATAGTGATATTCCCCACTCTTGCATTTATATAAAACTAACCAGGAAGCATGGGTTATTGGTTCTTATGTGGGGGTTGGTGCTATTGTTTGAAACTTCATGGAAGAGACAATGCTCACGGTTGAAGCTTATATTAGATACTATTGACCAAGTTGAGCTATTAGAAGCCTTAGCACTTCTTCATGACATTTCCATTGTGATTGAAGTAGATTTACACCCTCTCTTAGGCTGAAGTGAATTTTCTGATTCGTTGAAACTCTCTATTCGACAAAGATAAGTACTAGAATGAAATCCAATGATTTGTTGATATTCTACGCTCAAATGCTCAAAATAGCTGATTGGCCTAGTCCACAATTTTATCTTTGTTAATCAGGAGGAAAACGACGTGGCTCATAATCTTGTACATCACGCTCATCATTTCCAGCACTCAGATATTTGGATGGAAGACTACACATCATGGGTCAACTCAACAATAATCAATATTCAATAGGGATTGACAAACCCTTCAGTTTCTCTTATTGTATTTGTATGCCTTCATGTACTAAAAAAAAAAAAAAAAAAAAAAATTATGAAATATCTCCATCTTTTTTATTTACGAATTTAGATTAATTGCAAAATATTCTAACCAATGCTACCAACAATTGTGGAAAATCTCCCATTTTATTTTTTATTCAATTTTTTAATTTATATTTATTACAAAATAACCTAATAAATACTACCAACGTGAAAAACGAATACCTCATATAAAAGAGGACTATTTTCAAATATAGAAAAATGAAGTAAAATATTTATAAATATAGCAAAATTTTGTTATCTATTTTGATAGACTGCGATAAACTATAAATAAACAATCACGATACAAATAATAATCTATTATA
Source organism: Lagenaria siceraria (assembly GCA_002890555.2). Taxonomy (NCBI): domain Eukaryota; kingdom Viridiplantae; phylum Streptophyta; class Magnoliopsida; order Cucurbitales; family Cucurbitaceae; genus Lagenaria; species Lagenaria siceraria. The sequence continues at coordinate 8,132,465 of CM016484.1, forward strand.
GTGTACCATATATATAGAATTTTACTATATTTATAAATATTACATTTCGGCATTTAATAGCCCCCGTTTCCCTATTTAACTTGGATATGGGAACCGCGACTTTTGTGCATAAGATAACCTACAAACATCGATTTGGGATTTCTAACCGAATATGGGCTAAGTCCAACTCCGCAACAAACTGAAACTCAGCCCATGAATCCTGGATCTACAGAAGAGCAGCCCTATATAAATAAAATACTGAGAAAATTACGACTTGTTCACAATCTATAAAATAAATTTAAGGAATCGTAGATACCTCCTAATTGGATATAAACTATTATTAATTAATTATGTTTCAATATTTTTTTTTATCATCATTAAAATTAAAATTCCACTTTATAATTATTTTAAATTAATTAATAGACATTAATGCCAAATATTAAAAGTGAGTATCTAGTAAAAAAAAAATTGATGTTAAATCTTGAATTCTAAGGATTAAATTGGAACAAACTCAAATTTCAGTGGAAAAATTGTAACATTTTGAAACATATGACTAAATTAAAACCAAACTCAAAGCTAAAGACACAAAATGTAAAATTTTGAAACCTAAGAACCAAAAAGGTACTTTTTCTTATTTTTTATCATGTTGAGTATTTTTTTTTTCTGGCCAATATTTTTTTATGTGCCAGTAATTTTTTGTCAATTTGAACATTACTAAGTAGATAAGTATCTCCAATACAAGCAGAATTCATGTTGAGAATGCGATCAAAGTCTCGCATCAGTTAAATAAGGGGATGATCATGAGTTTATTATAAGGGAAGACAACTATCTTCAATGGCATGAGGCTTCTAAAGCCAAACTAAAAATAAAGTCATGAAGATTTATGACCAAAGTGGACAATATCATACCATAAAAAAAATACACTTTTGATTAAAAGATTAAAAGATTAGAATTCTCACGATCCTAAATTATCGTATTAAAAAAAAGATGAATATCAATTAGTCAATTTGAAAAGTTGATGATTTGTTCAATCTTATCTAGTTTGCAGACAGTATTTGATTTGAATATTGAAGGAAAACCTTTGAGAATCAAAAGAATTCCTTGGTAGTTTTGGTCTATTGCCGTCTTTCTCCTCAAATTCTCTTATGTCTCCCCTTCGCACTTTAATAAACAAATAAAAATATTCACTTTATTTATCTGTCTTCTTTCTTACTCTGTCTCTACCTATTTCTCTTGCCTGCTTTTGTTCGTCCATATTATTCTCTAATAACTATGACTAATTCCTTTTAATATGATCCTCTTTCTCTTCCTCTTCCATTATGTTTCATTCTCATTTTATTATTCTTTTACCTTCTTCAAATTGTCTCCTTTGAACTAATTTTTTTTTCTTTTCATTTTTATAAAGTTTCCATCTTCTCTTCGATTATTCTTCCTTTTTGCAAAGATTAGTAAAGAATATCATGAAATTAACATTTTTTTCTTTCAACAAGTGATTCCTTGTTCAAAAGAAGATAGATATATAAAGTCAACATAAATATTAATTTGCAAGAGGTTGTTAACTAATCAACTTTCTTGTAAAGCCTAATTCCATATTAACCATCAAATATAATAATAATTAGACCCACCTCTTCTCTAATTGATGTGAAGTATTTTCAATGAAGGGTATCAGTTAAACGTGTGGTGGGTCTTTTAAGAATTGGGTAGACAATTCATATATATATAAATGAAAGATATGTGTTTGAATTAAGAGTATCATATATATATATATAGAGAATCAAAAAAGAAAAATAAAGAATGCATGCATTTGAATTTGACCTAAACAACAACATATAGAAATAGGCCAAATTATCGAATAATCAAACAATGGTAAAAGTAACCACAACCAGAAAAAAAAAAAAAAAAAAAAAAAAAAAGTAAAAAAGAATAATTAGGATGAATTTATGTAAAATCTAGTTTAGGTCAAATAATTAATTCCAATGTCACCCAATCATTTTCAATTTCATGAATGCACTAAACACTTCAATTATACTAATCTAATCATCTTTGTTGGTTGTAATCCACCAAACAACTTTATGTACAATTACAAGTACGCTTCACATAGATTGGTTTCTCCCTAACAATCTCACATTATATTATAATTAAGATTTTCAGTGGTGGGTGCTTTTTTTTTTTTTTTTTTTCACCAACACTACTGTTTTTTCCTCTTTTTTCAGGAAAAAAGAAATGCAGTTTGTGCTAATTAACTATATTATTCCATAAAGTGGATTACTTTTATATCGAATTATAAATATTTGAGATGTGATTTAAGAAACTATTTTAATTTTAAGCTTTAATGGTTTAGGCTCCATTTTGGCAGAAATTTAATATAAGAGCACTATATAAAAAAAAAATATAAAAAAATATAAAAAGTTTGAGAAGAATTTAAAACTTACTTGTGAATTGAATGATACGTATAATCTAACGGTGGATGAAAAAATTATCTTAAAGTTTTAACTCTGAAATTACTTTAAAATATATATATGTTAATAATGTAAATCAAAAGATTATGTATGAAAAAAAAATGAACATATCTTTTCAATTGGATGTTGAATAAAATTTCTCTAAATTTTGAAAATAAAAAAGAACAAAAACTCCTGTATTTTGGCTTAAAATTGTGTTAGTATTAATTTTGTTTTTAATTGGGCTTCAGACCACGCTCAAATGTGAGTACAAGGAATTTAATAAAATCTATCTAACCAACCAAATTTATTTGAAAAAAATGTGAAAATAAAGACTCAAACCTGCGTGGATGGAAATTTAGAGTGCCCTATAGTCGCTGATCTATCAATCTTACATACCAAACATTCCGAATATATAAATATATATTATCAAATAACAATTTAAATATATATTAAAAATTAAAAAACCGACCATTGTGCCCCAATGTAGATCCACAGTGATTTCATTTTTGGTTGGTATATTTCTTTAAGTGCAAAAATTGAATTCTTAACTGAATTCTAAAAACAAAAACTACCTTTTTTTTAGTTTTCAACATTCGACTTGGTTTTTGAAAAATTGGGGTAAAAAATAGATAACAAAGCAAGAAATTTATAGGAGGTAAGAGTGTTAGTAGATTTAATTTTCAAAGACTAAAAACTAAAAACCAAATCATTACTAAATGGGGCTTTAATTTTTTTTTTTTTTTTTTTTTTCAAAACATTAATTTGTTTAGTTTTAATAAAGTACTTAAATTTTAGACCATTTCTTTTTAAACAAATGAGATTCTCAAATTTAGCTGGATTAAAATTGAAAAAAAATGTTACAAAAAGAGCGGATTTAAAGATATGTCTTGGACTAACGTTTGTGTTTTCTTTGTGATCTATTTAAATGATCTTTTATATATATATATAGAAAGTTTAAAATTTTAAAATAAAATAAAATAAAATCAAGGAGACAGTAGTTGAAGTGAGCATACCTTAGAAGCGACGAACATGTACTTCTTCTCGTGGAGTTGAAGTTCAAATCACTATACCTACATGTTGTATGCTATTTAAAAAAAAAAAAAAGTAAAAAATGTGTTGCTATATTAGAAAAAATGAAATCAATATTATGTATAATACATATTAATTTGGTTGTTATGGAGTGAAAATTCTCAAATAATAATTAATGTTGGTTTTTTCTCTTATAATATAGCTTTGTAATTATTAGTTGATCCATTCCCTCTATAGTGATAGATGATTAATCTTTTAACTATTGAAATTGATTTAATATATTTATATCTTAAAAAATTTGATATCATTCGAAAATCAAATGATCTATCTCGTTCAATTATGTATGAAATTAGTCATTAGTTATTTTCTTCTTTATTTTTAAGGTCTCCACCACAATAAATCAAGATTTCCAATACTTCTAAAATACAATAACAATGCTTTCTTCATTTAATATTTATAATATTTTGGAATTGATTTCTAAATAGTTAAAATAAGTTTTTTTTTTTTTATGAATTATGACGTGGAATTATAATTTGAATGGTGTCCGATGTTGGGGTTAATTAGACAAAAAAATGCATTTTTTAAAAAAATTTAGGTAAAAGAGATAGTTTTTAAAGATATTAGAAAAAAGGGACATAATATTTGTCTTTATATGAATGCGTCTCTTGAAGAGACACATTCTGACCCAATTATTAAAAAAAAAATCACATTCTCAGCAAAGAATAAAAAAATGTGTCTTTGACAAAAGTGTCTTTGTAATAGACGATTTTAGATTAATTCTCATAAATATAAAAAAAAATCAAAATTTAAATTTTTAGGTACAATGGAAAAAAAAATAAAGAATCAATAACAAAAATTAGAGATTTGTATTGACAAGATTCAGTGATGAACATTGCCTAAAAAAACTCTTTAAAAGTATGACGAGGAATAAAACGAAGAAAATGGTAAAAGGAAGAATAGAGTTAAATACCACTAAAAAAATAATTTAAAAAAGAGGAATAAAACGAAGAAAAAAAAGATAATGCATAAAAAATAAGGAGTAGAAGGAAATAATTTTTTTAATACAATGAATTTAAAATATAATATGGGAAGAAAAAATGAATTTGAAAATATTTAACAGATAAAGAAGATCTTCAAAAGGATAGGGGAAGAAAACATAAAGAAGAAAAAGGAAAAAAATAAATAAGAAAAAGGATAGAGAAAGAAAAAAATAAAGAAGGAAAAAGGAAAAAAACAAAGAAGAAGAAAAAGGAAAAAATAAAGAAGCAAAATGTGAAATAAATTATGATAATATTTTCAAATTTTATGATAATATTTATATATAAGATTTAAAAATAAGAAAAAAAATAACGAAGAAAAATGATAGAGGAAGAAAAAATAAAGAAGGAAAAAGAAAAAAAAAACAAAAAGGAAGAAAAAGGAAAAAAAATACATAAGAAAAATGTGAAATAAATTATGATAATATTTTCAAATTGTATGATAATATCTTTTTTATAAGATTTAAAAATGAGGGAAAAAATAAAGAAGAAAAAGGATAGAGGAAGAAAAAAATAAAGAAGGAAAAAGTAAAAAAATAAAAAAAAAAACAAAGAAGAAGAAAAACGAAAGAAATAAAGAAAGAAAAATCTGAAATAAATTATGATAATATTTTCAAATTTTATGATAATATTTATTTATAAGATTTAAAAATAAGAAAAAAAAAATAAAGAAGAAAAATGATAGAGGAAGAAAAAAAATAAATAAGGAAGAAAAAAAAAACAAGGAAGAAAAAAAAGGAAAAAAATAAAGGAGAAAAATGTTTAAAAAAATCGGGTTTGAATGCGTCTCTTCAAGAAACGCATTCCTATTGAAATGCATCTCTTATAGGGACGTATTAGAAATGCGTCTCTTATAGGGACGTATTTCAAATTTTTTGACAAAGACGCATTCCAATCAAAATAAAATTTTTACCTTTTCTATCTAATTTTTTTTAAACTTACCCTTTTTAACTAATTTATTTCTAAAATTACTCCCTCCAAATCGGGTGATATTAGTAAATTCAAGGTAACCATAATTGAGAAAAATAAGAAAAGGAGGGTGGGAGGTGAGGTGAGGAGTACGATGAGCGAAAAATCATGGACTGTGGGACCCATTTTGGGGATCCAAATGCTATGATTCTCAAGTAAACCTCAAAGTGGCATATAGCTGGCAGTTGGCACTAAACGCCGCGGTTTGGTTACTTCGCTCTCTCTCATTTTATTGTTTCAAAATACCAACATTTTTAATTACTTTCCTTATCATCATCTCTAAAATTGATTTATTTGACTCATTTAAAACAATTATTTAGTGAAAATGTATGAATGAAGATTTTAGAGAAACTACGATGCTATTTAAATTCAACCCTTAGCATATTCATAAGATTGTCGCCACCTCGTTCAATAATTATTTCTTTTAAGGTTATTGTCAGTTGTGGGCCTCCTTTCATCTCCCCATTTGTCTTTCTTTTTTTGATATTCATATTTCCACATCCATTCATTCCAACTCCAACCTTCCCTATCCTTTCTACATCATTCATTATTTATCTCACTCTCTCGTCTTCGTCTTCGTCCTTTCTATTTACATTATTTCCCTTTTCTTTTATTTTACCCTCCCCACAACCACAACATTATTCATTATTCAACTACTATTTTCAACAATATTATATATCTTTAATTCAAAAGATTCTCTCTTATGTATATGATTAAATTTGAAGATGTGGTTGTTCTTGCATTGCGGTGTGTGCAATTACTTACATATAAATAAATGGTTGGCTAAGATTTTATATTTTTGGCATGTGCTTTTATTTTAGTTATGCATTGATTCAGAAAGAAGATCGATGATTTGAGTACAATATTAGTTTTGACGTAAAACAAGAAAAAAAAAAAAAAAAGAGAGAGAAAAATAAGTGGAAACAGTATGTGTCTGTGTCTTTGTCTAACCACTGTCCAATTCAAAAGAAAAGGGACATCAAACAAAACCATTGCTTATATTAAATCGGTTGTTGAGAAAAGTCATCCTTATCCCCACCCATTACATTCCCAACTTTTGGACCATTCTCTTCCCCTCTCCCAATCCCCAATTCTCACTGTTTTTGTATTTTTTTTTTAACTATCTTTCACACTATAAACTTATGGAAAATTACTATAAACAGAAAAAATATCAAATTATTTATAAATATAGAAAAATTTCATCATCTATCAGTGATAGAATGCGATAAAATTCTATCGGTTGAGCAATAGACTTCCATCGTTGTCTATCGTTCAAGCGTTCTATCGTCAGTAAAAATTTCTATATTTATAAATAGTTAGGGCTATTTTTTTATATTTGAAAACAATCTTAAATTTATTTTTATAATTTTTTTAATACTAGTGAAACTTTAAACTATTTTTAAAAACATGGTGACATAATAAATTAATAATAGTGGTGCATATGAAAAAAAAATCATATTGCTTTAACATCATACGCTTATACGACAATTTACTATTAACCAAATTTAATTGTTTTGCATTATCAAGCAATTCATGAAATATTAACTTATGTAACTCAATTCGGAGTAATATTAATTTAACATAGTATCAAAAGTAGGTCTTATATAGATAAATTAAGCTTAACTAAATAGTAATTGACATGTACTCTTTTTCTCGAGATTGAAAGTTTAATCTCTCATCCTCGTAAATATTGTATATTCTAAATAAATAAATATATAAAGAAACTGTATTTGAATCCTTATAATTTTATTTTCAAGTTGACATGAAAATTAAAGGTTAAAATATTGATAGAATATTAAATTGTGTCACAACACCAATCAATCTAAACTCTGTGAATTTAGTGATGATTTCGCAAGCATTAATTTGTGATATTGGGCGTTATGTATGATATATGTAGCGTCATCTTCTTTGAGTTATTACCTTTAACCTGTTTTCTCGCTCGAAAAGTTAGTTGGAATAGATAGGGTTGTGGATGGTTATATGGCTTTGGATTTGAGATGTAGGTTAAAAGAATGATGATAAGCATGCATGTTTGTTTGTGAGTGATTTTAAAATAGTTCAAATTACTTTTGTCAGGTTTAAAGTCACGTTTACTAAATCGTAATTATAAAAATTGGTGTAACTGTATAGAATTCTATTGATCAATCAATTGGGATTGCTTTTGATCACATTTACTTAGAATTATAAATTTTTTCATATTTAATGTTACCATTACCATTACCTTTATCTCTGAGGGTCAAACGGTAATAGTAACTATAAATGTGTCAAAATTCATAATTTTTCATTTGGAACAGTAATAATAATGGTAACAGTAACGATGCAACGATGCAACGTAATTGGATTGAGCATCATCTGCTTGTCAATCAGTTTATATTTTTTCATTATAGATTTTGAAGTGGGCCCTATGTGTCAGTACATATGCAAAACACAAGTAAACACAATACCAAAGGTAATCAAATGGAGCCCACTTTTCACATTACCGTTGATTTATTACGTTTTCACTGGGGTAAAATATGGCCTAAAATCAATTCCATGCACACTTGAAATCACTCAAAATCAATTCAATATTTAATTTTATACTTTTCTATGCACTTTTTTTTGGTTAAATAATCAAGCTTTTTCAAGAAGTATATTATTATTCCATAAGTTTCTTGGAAGATAATTTATGGCCATTAGATCTTCCACATTGTCTAAGGCCAATTTGTGGCCCTTAGATCTTTCACATTGATCAAGAATAATTTGGAGTCATTCGGTCCTTCACATTGATCAAGTTAAATTTTAAGCCATTAGATTTGCTTGATGGCCAAGTTTTTTTTGGGTTATATATAGGTGGGGACCATGGTTGCCAAATCATTCCAAAATATTCAACAAGTTAGCAAATTAGTGTGAGAGATAAATAGAGAAAGTTTATTTTTATAAGAGAGAGCTTGCTATTTCTCTATAAGAGAGAAAGTTTGTAACTCCTATTTTATATGGTGGAATTCTTCTATCCTTATATGTGGTTTCTACCCTAATTTGTTTAGATTTTTCCACGTAAAATCATTGTGTGTTACTTTCTCCCTTCTTCTTTTACATTATTAAGTCTCAATTTAATTAATTAGCTGTGATCCTGCTCTATTTGGTCACAACCCTTTTCACAACATTTTTCATACTACTAAAATTGATTTTGAATGATTAAAAGCATTTTACAAATAGTTTTGAAAGTGGTAAAAGTGATTTTAATAATTTTAGAATCACTTCCAAACACGCTCTAAGAAAACTCGGTGTATGTTTGAGAGTAATTTTGAAATTGTTGAAATAACTTTTATCAAACTCAAAATCACGTCTTTGATCATTTAAAACCAATTCAAAGTTTCGTTCAATTATACATCTTTAAACATAATTTTTATATTATTGTATTTGATTTTGAATTATTTAAAGTATTAAGTATTATAAATATTATAAGTAAATCGATGTTCATACTTAGTGTCCTAAAAGAACAAGTGTCTTATCCCCTATTGTCCCATGTGTCTTAATGTATATTATCCATGTGTTTTTAAGAGTACACATCTTTTAGTGTCTAAGTAAGTCCACCTTTTACTTACCAAATTGTGCAGCCTTCATAAATTTATGAGTGTAGATATGTTTGAATGTGACAAAATCAAAATATATAGTTTAGGCATATAAGAATTAGGAAATTATTTATATAGAAAATGAAGTAGATTTTGGATGAGCAAGAAGGGGATATATAAGGAAAGTTGAAAAGTAAGAATGGAAAAAAGGGAGTTTGGTTTGAAAGTAAAGGAAGGGGCGGGGGATAGACCAATTCAAAACAAGGAATTGGAAAGTGGTTTTTGAGTATGTGGGTATGGAGGTCACGTGAGGTGCAGTTGAATGTCACGTGAGGAGGATGACGTAAAAAACTTAAAAACGTGCCGGTGGTGCTGCAGACTGCATCTGGTGGTAGTACGGTAAAAGGACGTGGTTAGGTGTTTTGGAGATGTTTCCACGTGGCAGTGGCACTTGAGAATTCAGATGACATTGGAATTTTATGTCCTACAATGATACCATACTTTTTTTTTTTTTTTTTACTTCTAGATTTTCCCTACCCAATATCTGTTTATCGTTATCCTTTATTTTATTATTTCTTTATGCCGTTTATCGTTATCTTTTGGGGGTGCCAAAAATTTCTAATTTTCCTTTGAAAAGGAAGGAAAAAAATGAAAAGATAAAAAATGATTCTTGTACTAATTTCATCCCTTTAAACTTCCAACTTTACCTATTCATTCTAATTTTAAATCTAAATTTTTAAGTCCACCAATTTAAATCTCAAATTTGAATATTCTATTAATTTATATCATTGATTTAAGTTTTCGTTTCAATCCACTTATAAATATTTCTCGCTTTCACATAAAAAAATTACGTGGTGCTAAGTTTTTTTTTTTAAATAAAAGATAAAATTGTTGTAGAAAATTATAGAAGACTACTCATTAAAGTGTTTTCCAATTTTAGGATAGAGTTTTTTTTCCCTACTTCTTATCTAATTTTGTTGTTTTTTTCTTTCATTTTATTATTGGAGAGTTTTTTAAATTTCAAGACAGGATTCTACTCGATCAAGCGGCTTTTTGTAGATCCAAAGTTTATTTTCATCAGATTTTTTCTCAGTGGAGTATTCTCATTCTAGAATCAATCATCGGTATTGATTTATTGTTCTTTTTATTTCTTTTTGACCTCGAGCTCAATTTGTTCTCTATTCGTCCTGGAGAATACAAAGTTTTCAAAATTACCATTGTCAAAGTCTTTGTCCCCTTGCTCTCTAGCATCGATGTCACTTTCATTTTTCAAAACATCATTGACAACAACCGACCAAATGGGTTGGGACTTGTTCATTGTATTTCATGGGTGTTACTCTGTCATAACTGCTTTTTCCTCTTCTCACTCATACTTTAGTCGAGCTCAAACTCCTCACCACCAAAAGTAGACAAAACAATCACGACTGTCGCCTCCTAGATCTTTCTCACACGACAACACCAAAGACAAAGAAATATGAGAGTTCATTTGTTTCCATGTAGGTCCTACTTTCAACAATTTGATTCATAGTTTTCTTGATGATGGCCACTCGATAAATAAAATACGTGACTTTAGACATGGGCAAAAACAAAAACATTTCTAGTTATTTACTAAGTATATTTGCAAATAGGTAAATATGTTAGAGTTACATGAAGAAATCCATGATAAGTGAAATACATATTCCTACCATATTTAGATATATAATTTTAGAACAATCCGAAACTAATTATAATGAATGACGGTAGCCGTAGCCCATGAAAGGAGAAAATCCCTATATATTTTGAATTTTGAAAAATAAAATTGTATATGATAATTGTCTTCCTCTCGTCTTAAAAGTAATAGTAAATAGAAAAAGAAAAATGGAGTTCGTCTTTTTTTTGGTATTACGCAAATGAAAATGAGTTAGTAGTTGCATAAAATGTATTACAGATACGTGAAGCCTGTGATGAGTTTTATCAAATTTTTATGTATACTCATGAAATTCTAATATATATATATATATATATATAATATAGTATTTCATGAAATTTTGTACATAAATATAAATAAACCTTTCATTTTGAAGAATTCTGGAATCTCCCCATTATCTCAAAAAGGAAAATAAGGTGAAGGAAGGCATCCATAACTAACTTAACTTTTTCTCTAACCTATCTTCTTCCCCATCTTATCTTATTTTTCTCCAACAAACAAAAAAAACCAACCTCCTCCAAAATATCTCCATTCACAACCCTTTTTTTTTTTTTTTTTTTTTTTTTTTTTTCTCTTTTTGAAAAAAAAATATATTAACATATTATTATTATTATTTTGGTATTGTTGAAGACAGTTTGATAGTTATGGGACTCTACCAATCTCTACCTACATGTAATCCAGTATTTTTAGATCTGTGTTTAGTAGCAAATTCATAAATTAAATTGTAATTTAAACCATTTTTAAAATGTGTGTGAATATTTTTATATAAACTATAGGAAATTTTTCAGAAATAGAAAAAATGTCAAATGATTTATAAAAAATAGTAAAAAAAAATAAAAATACTAATAGATATTGATAGACTTCTATAATTTCTATCACTGATAGTTTCTGATAGACTTCTATCAGCGTACGTTACAACTATCTAAAAATCTTGTTATTTTGTGTAAATAATTTTCCTTATTTTTTTATTTTTAAAAATTTTCCTAAACCATTAAATATTAGATTGAATATAAACTATTATTAATTAAATTATGAACATAGTTTATGTTAAAAAATGTACACAATTATTATTTTGTAATATCATATAATTTGTAACCTATAATATAATACATATTTTAATTTAACAAAAATAATGTCAAAATAAGCATAACTCAATTGACATAAAAATTATAATTTCTAACTCTCTTAGAGGAAATTGTATTGGTTACCACTTTCATTTTTAAATATAATTCTGAATTTTAAAATTTCATATCGAGAAATTGAATAGATTGAAGAAAAAAAAAATTGTTTTTAGAATTTGCATAATTTAAATAACGAAATTTGAAAATAATTTATGAAAAAGAAATGTAGAGGATGTATAAAAGTAAAACAGATATTTATTATTAGAATAAAAAAGAGAATTGGAAATTGTTAGGAAAGAAGCTAATATAAAAAAAGGGTGTTTGGATTTGGATATGGATGTTAAGGTTAAGGATGTTGCTCAACCATTGTATTCTAATTGTTATTTGGTATGATGGGTTTAGGAAAGGCAGCGGTTTACAGCCTGGACTGACATGATTGCACCCTTCCTTCCCGGATTCTCCTACTCTCTCTCTCTCTCTCTCTCTTTTCTTTTTTTTTTTTTTTTTTTTTTTTTTTTTGTCGTTTTCTCAACCCAGCTCACCACTTCCGTGCGTCCTTTTCGGATGTAAAATATCCCTACTTATTTATTTATTTTTTTAATTTGAGTAAATCAAATGCTATACAGCCTGGCTTCCTCAGTCAAAGTCGTCCGCTCCCATCCAACTCCCAACCGTATCCTTTCTTCCTTCTAGGCTCTCTCTCTCTCTTTTCTTTTCTCTAAGTAACCATTTATCTAATTCTAACTAATTCCTAATTCCTAATTCCGTTTTCTTTTTCTTTTTTTCCAAAATTAATAATCCACTAAACCATCTATATACGTTGGTTAGTTATTACACAAACAACACTAAATAAAAGGAAAATCAATGCCCAAGGCGGTTTTGAAAAGGAACCGAAAAACACCTTCATAATACGTGTGTTCATCTCGCCACCGTTGCACGACGCGTGTCCTTTGACAGCTGTTATACGTATTTTCCTACTAACTAACTACAAAGTTACAAACGCAAACGGCTATCACCGGTCACCACTTCCTTCTCTTTATAAATTCCTTCTTCCTTCCTTTTCCTCTTCTTCTCTCTTACAAACTAACAACCTTCTCTCCTTTATGGCTACCACTTCCAATACTAATGTTGTCGACCGGATAAAGGGTCCTTGGAGTCCCGACGAGGATGAGTCGCTCCGCCGCCTTGTTCATAACTACGGCCCTAGGAACTGGTCTCTTATAAGCAAGTCTATCCCCGGTCGATCCGGTAAATCCTGCCGTCTTCGTTGGTGCAACCAGCTTTCGCCGGAGGTGGAACACCGTCCCTTCACTCCTGATGAAGATGATACCATTATACATGCTCACTCCAGATTTGGAAATAAGTGGGCTACCATTGCTCGTCTCCTTAATGGTCGCACCGACAACGCTATCAAAAACCACTGGAACTCTACTCTGAAGCGTAAATGCTCATCCTCCATCGTTGAAGACGATCATCCTCTCAAGAGATCCGCCAGTGTTGGTGCTCCTCCTTTGTATTTCAATCCCAGTAGTCCATCTGGCTCTGACTTGAGCGATTCTAGTCTATCTGGAATGTCTTCTTCGCAGGTCTGTAAGCCTTTCCCGCCGGCTCCTCTCATTTCTCACACAGATCATCCGCCCATGGAGACCACCACCGATCCTCCCACCTCTCTCACACTCTCTCTGCCTGGATCCGACTCCGTTGTGGTACCGAAACCGGTGTCGGAACCCAAGCAGGTAGTTCAGAGTGGGATTGAGCGGCAGTTCTTTAGCGCTGAGTTCTTGGGTGTGATGCAGGAAATGATTAGGAAAGAAGTGCAGAGTTATATGTCTGGGATCGAACAGAATGGTCTGTGTTTGCAGACGGAGGCTATCACAAACGCAGTCGTAAAACGGATTGGGATAAGCAAGCTCGATTAGAAATGGGATGACAAAGAAGTCATCGTCTTAACGCCGCCAATCACTCAAAGGATCTCAATTTTCTGTTTTTTTTTTTTTTTCCCTCCTTTTCCTTTTCCCCTCCCCATCCCCCAAAACTATAGACGGCAATAAATTTTGGTAGTGTACAGAAGGAAAGAAGAAGAAGATTGGGGGGCCTGTGGGTTGAACAAGGTAGAGAACTTCAAATATATCGTATAATGATAGAACTAGATCATCGGTTCAAGAGGGTGATCTTTTAGCAAATTTAGGCAACATTCCTGTTCGTTTTTAATTTACATATATGTAAGAATAATAACCAAAAGTACAAAAAAAAAAAAATATCTTGGAAATTTTTGGATTTGTATCTTTTTTGAAACGAGAGAGTTTCGAGATGCAGAACACGGTGACGAAAATACAAGAAAAGACACAAGTGGGAGCTGTGATGGGTGGACAAGAATTGAATAATAATAATAATAATAAAAAGGGTTTTGTAAATAAATGGTTCAAGAACAAAACAAAATAGTAGTATTATATAATAGTTGAGCAACCACTTGGAATTTGGAAATGTGGATTGTGGAGTACAATTTTAAGATCAAATCACGAAGACACAAACTCTCACACTAAATTATTAAAGCAAAAGGGGGATTGTACGAACTCAAAGATTAGAGATAGATCCAAAGAAAAGTAAAAAGTGCTGGAATTGGTATTGGAATTTGATATAAAGGGGTAACGTTTATTTATTATCGTTCGCATTGAAGTTCAGACGATATAGATTTATATACATTGATATGAAAAGGGCCACAAAGGAGTAAGGCTTGAATAGCTAAATTGCGATTGGAGGATTGAATGTATTAGTCATCGGCATTGTTGGTACTTGTTTCCATATTCTCAGGCACATGGTACGATGACAAGAAAAACGCATTCTGATTCTTCCTTAAAAACCTGCAACAAACAAACACATCAAAACACAAGACCCATCACCACATTTCTTTGAAATTTTCAACACGGAAACCCACGATAAATGTCTCAAAAGAAACAAAGGGTAAGAAGAATAAATACTTGAGCAAGTCAACTAACTTCTGTTGCAGTTCCATCAAAGTCTCCTCTTCAATATTGGCTTGACACAACAATTCAGGCAACCTAACTGCAATTTTATGAAAACAACGCATACCATCTTCAAAAAGGCTACCCTCTCCCCTCTAACTTGACCATTAGTTAGAACAAGGAAATAATCAGTATTACCAAACAGACGTAGAAGGTGTTCGGCACCATATACTGAAGAAGGGGAGACATCGTTGACGATCAATTCCTCATATTGTTGGCGTTCGCTTTTGTACAGAAGCATTGCAGGTAGTGCTTTATCGAAGTAACAAATCAGCCCCTTCACAATTTCTCCAACTGATTCATCTTTCCTGTTTTCGTATACACCATTTGTTATGAAGATGAAGAACAGGGTGTAACAGACAACATACTTACGTTACATCCTTCTTCAGCCTGTATTCAAGATATTTCTTCAGTATATCTTCTACATTAGGTGTGCGTGGGAGCTTTACCAGCTGCAGAGCAAAATAAAATTAACAAACCCCAAACTACCAAATCATTGGATCCAATAGAAGTAATGGTTATGGAACAAACTAAAGGCAGATATCATTACCTTCCCAAGATGTGTTACAAACTCACTGTCATCAACTAGTTGCTTCTTTAGTTTAACTGGAATCTGTATGCTCACAAGCTTTTCAACATTCATTGCACTCTTTTCCTACCAGTAAACAAACCATCAAAGTCTGTTCATGTACCTTAATCTTTGGAGGAACAATCCCCCCCCCCCCCCCCCCCCCCCAAAAAAAAAAAAAGGCAAGAAAGTGGGGAGGAGAAATGATCAGAAGATATTGGAACATTGAAGAGATGATGGAAGCAAAGTTTATTTTGGTCATGGTACTAGGAAATAGAATAAAATACTCGAGTTCCACACACCATTTAATAGATAGAGAATAAGAGAGGCTTTTGCATTACTTTTTTTTTAGATAAGAGACACTTCATTGATCTAATGAAATACAGGGAAACTCCAAAGCACCTAAAGGTGATTACTTCAAATTGAAAATTAAGTAAGAGAGGCTTTTGCATTACTCAAATGCATCATTATAAAAAAAAACAATCACATTCCTTCTACATCTAACACTAGACACATAAGCATAAGATTGTTTAAAAGGTAGTCATGAGATGCTAAGTTTTCTAAAAGTAACGATAACCTGCGAAAGGCTGATGCTAAGTACCAGATAAAATACTGTACATAGTACAATTATAAATAAAAAGCATGGAAAAAGTAATTCAAGGGTGGGGGAGTGGAAAAGCGAGGGCGTTCAGTAACTTTAAAGGCCCACTGGCAACATTTAACTTTGGCATACCTTACTAGCATCATTCTTTCGCTTCCTCCCCTTTATCACTGCACATAAATTTATAATTTGCATAACAGATTAAACCAAGAACTAGCATAAATATTTCTCACAGGAAACATGATGCTTCATGTCATCATTTAGAATAGTTGGCGAATGTTTCTTAAATAAATTACTGAAAAATATAAGCATCGCTTACGATCCAATATTGTATTGTTCAATTTATCAGGACAGTTTATGGGAGAATGCAACAAAGGGTTAAGAACGACGAGATTAGGCAATTCTTATATCTAAAGCTGATATCCAAAGTTCTCATATTCCCGAGTGGAGGAATGCCGCGCTTTACAGCAAAATACATAGAACTAGAAGTCTAGAAAATCCTTAACATTATCGAAGACTGATAAATTGAACCTAGGAAGGAACTTTGCCTGTTAAGATCCTACATGCTTCACCCATTATTGAATAAATGTCCTTTCCAATCACATCACAATCATCTGAAGTTATTGCTTCACCAAGGTTGGACTTATACCTTGAACTAACCGTGATACATAAATGCCAAGATATCATCAGAATTAGGTTGTCATCTTTCAGAACATTCTTAACTTGACACTTATTATGGTTCAATAATCTTCGCACACATAAACTACACTGCTTACTAATTCTATCATCAGACAATATCTGATGTTCTCTCTCCCTCTTCACTCCCTCCCTCCCTCTCTTTCTGAGAAACAGATTTGGTAAAAATTTAACCATTCCACCCCGACTGTATTTAATAGCAAAAACACAATTAGAGACATCGATAGAGTAAGGGAAGCCTTGAAGAGAAGAGAAACTTAGACCATTCCATCCCACAGTTCTCTTAATCAAATATCCAAGTGTTCCCTTCTAACCACCTACGCTACATGACCAGGCTTAGCGTATGTCCATGAAGTATATGTGTTCTGATAAAGCTGAAAAGCCAAACAGCCAGGGAAATTGAAACAGCCGAATAAATTTCTATTTTCATCAATACACTGTTTGTAGTTCTGATATCCTAAATTGAAGGCTAACCTACACTTAAGTTCAAATAATATTCAGCAATACATAAATTAATTACACAAACCAACGATTACCACTCTTGGGTTTAGTCTGGGATGCTCGAGATGCCTTCTTGTCAGTCCCCCTCTTCTCATTGAGTTCCTGCTGTTTCTGGACATTCTCTTCAGTAAACTTCAGTAATCGATCAAGTCCCACCCACTCATCCCAACTGTTACATAAAATAAACAAGGAAAAAGATCTGTGAGTGGAAGTAGTAAAGTAAAAGCATGCACAGACCAAGGAAACCCAACATTTTCATATATTTATACCTACAAAACTTCCCAGTCTTCATTGCACTACGAAATCTAAATGATGAGTAAAAATAACAAAGCTTCAATAAAAGATTGCAGAACACATAAATTTGGCGTAACACCACACACAATGAGGTTGTGAAGATAAGGTGATCCCCTTTCTCTTCTTGTTTTGAATGTGAAGGTTTTGAGAAGGCTTTTCATAGGATGTCTTCGAGTTATGACCTCAAAGGTATCCAAGCGAAGTAACAAATGGATCCTAATCATCTCCAATTTGCAGAGGTACTTGTTTTCGGTGCTTATGATGAACAGGAGATTGATAATATCTCCTTGGAATTCAGAAAGCTATGGTAGCTGCAGCTGGTAGGAAAATTAACTTGTGGAAGATCGCTTAAGCAGGTGCTGACATTGACGTGGAGGAAATGATTAATAAAGCTGAAAAATGGCGTGCTTTTCTGAAGCTCAACAATCTTGAGTGCCTAAGTATGCACTCAGGCGGTAACCTTGTTTCTGGAAGGCAATGCTTGAAAAGGTCCCTAGTTCCTAGAAGACCGAAGAAGTGATAGAAACTAGAAGGCTATTTTCTTTGAAGGTGGGGAACAACTATTATCCAACCTATTTTGCCAAATACGCTCATAATATATGTTATCTCTTTTCCAAATGCCCAATAAAGTGACGAATTTTCTTGAAAGAAAATGAGAAACTCTCTGAGTTGGCGAAGGCAATATGTTTGTTGGCCATTTGGAACGAAGGAAGTCTATTTCACACAGAATATGGCGGCCTAGACATCACAACCTTAAGATGAGAAAATGTATTTCAGTCTCCAATTACGTTTGGTGCTTTGTCCGTGACTCTCAGGGGCAGTTTATTATCTCAAGCAAATATGGGCCAGAAGTGGGGGTTATTTACTGCTAATGGTCATAGGATAAAAGGTACTAAAGCCTCGAAGTTTGGGGATAACTGTAAATCACTTTTGTGTCCAGTCCCTTTCAATCAGAATAACAAGTGACCTCAATACCATCTTCTGGAACACTTCATAGGTCATCAAAAGGCCATCAAGATTTGGTCATTCCTAGAATCTCCAACCAAGTATGCTTTAAAAATGTCACACTTGTATGAATGTTGGTGTAGCCTTAACGTATGAATGTTGGTGTAGCCTTAACGGTAATCCAGTTGTTCCTAAGGTTTTTGGTTTGGGGGAGGGGCAGGCGGGTGGAATGCAAGTTTTTTTTGTCTTTGGGAGTTTAGCATGGATCTCTGCTGAGTTGCACGAAATTCCATCAAATCCTAACAGCCATCGGTTGAAGACAAAAGCTATGAGGTTTTTCTTCCTTCAGTTACTATACTACTAATTATTATTATTATAGGAAATTGGAGAAACTTCCATAAACTTGTAGGCTTCTTTGAGTCGATTTCTTATCAACCATGGTAGTTTTGCTTTCTCAATAACAGGTTTCTAGTTTCCTATACAAAAAATGGATGAATAAATAAGTAAAACAAGTATATATTATGAAAACCCCGAAAACGGAAGAAAAGAAAATGCTGACAGTTTATGTGAATAATCGAAAGCACTGATGCCTTTATCTTCTTCCAGTATTTATATTTTTCAACGTCAAAAGATGAACAAAATCAACAATTATGCAGAATTATTTACCCATCTGCATTCACATTGATCTCTACACAAACTTTAAAGAAGTATCAGCACTGAATTATATGAAATTATTGCAAGCAAGATTGAGGCATTGTCTAAACTACGTCTAAATAGAACCAACAAACCAAAAGCCTGAGGTATATGTGGGTGGATGCCAAGCAGTAAGAAGCAGACAACACATAAAGAACAATGGATTTATAAACTAAAAAGGGAATAATCTAAGTATCTATACAGTTTCCAAAGGCAAATATATAAAAATCTAACAATTATTTAAGCACTGGATTACGAGGGCCACATGTGAGCGAGAAGAGGAGAGTGGTCGCGCAACAACATGTATCAAAAACAATAGGCCTAGAACCAACATTCTGTTTCAAAAACCATCAGATTAGATATGGGAACAGTCTCTGTCATTAAGTGAAAAGGAGGACTCACTCACGTTTTGCTCCATCCCTGCAAAACAAATAACATGGTCTCAAGATCCTCCCTCATCCACAATACTCTTCCCCACAAGAGAGAGAGGAGAGACACACACACACACACACAAGCACACACATAATACACAGGGACAAGCATATTCAACTTACAAGGTAATGAACATAACATCGCCATTCTTTCAACTGATATTCTGTTTTCAGTACCTATAAAGAAAATGGCACCTAGAAAGTAAGAAGACAAATAAGCTAGATTCTATAGGTTTTGCAGTAACAACCAATTGATTTGATGCACCTATGAAGATTTTAACATCCCAATCCAAATTTGGATCACACTATGGGCTCCCAATCATTAAAAGAATTCTGAATTCAATCCTTCATCCTATAATTTCTTAATTATTCAGGTGCTTCATCAGGAAGATTACGAAGTCAAGTATTCAAGATGAGTATTAGTTCTTGTTCTTCACAATTGACGAACCGTCATATTGCATATTCAAGAAAAGATCAAAGTCGAGGTTCTAGACCACCAAAATGCAAATGCAAAGATTGAGGGCTGATTATTACACAAGTGTGAATTAAGTAGTTCGAAATCAATTATTGCTAATTTCTCCTACTTAGCTGGCAACTCAATATACTTCCTCACATTGTGATCATCCATTCTTGAAAGTATCGCGTTCAACAAGGTTTTGAAGTAACAAAAAATCTGCCTACTTCTTCCACTAAGTTACAGGAGCATATGTCAGTTTGCAATTTTAGCGAAACAAGAAAAGGAAAATGATAATAGAACTACACAAGAACCGGAAGAAACCAATTAAACATTCCTCCATACCGTAATCTTGAAGGAATTTGAGAAATGAAATGAATGATGTAAGAAAGGGTCAAAGAGGTCAAACCTTAGCTTCATATATGACGAAGCTATGAAAAGCGAGAACCTTCTCTCCTTCTGAGAAAGGACAAGGATGGGAAGGCGGGCTCTGAACTCCATTGTCGTCGTCGTCTTCAGAGTCATTCTTGGATGTGGTATCGGCGGAGTCGGAAGCAACCCGATTCTCAGGGCTTCTCATTTGGAAAGGTAGTGTGTTCAATGTGAGTTGAGAATCGTGTTGAGCTCCGGTTATGGGAGAATGGTGTGTGGAACTGTGAGAAACAAGAAGCAATGACTGCAATTGGGGTTTCTGTCTACAATGGTGGGTTTTAATCGCAACGCACTACTAAATGTTTACCCAACTAATTGGGGTTTTCTCAGTCTGCGTTGCTATGTACTATCGGAAATTTTGGAAACGAAAAGATCTTTGGAAATGGAATTCGACGCTCTCTACTCTCTAACAATACGTTTCTGACAAAGAGACGTCGTAGTGCTGCTAAAACTTTACTGATTCAGCAATAAATCATGGGATTTTTTTTTCAATCTTTTCTCATTGCAATAAATAAATAAATTATTATTGTTGACTTAAACTCATTTTATACTAAATTATTGCTATTACCTCTTCATTTATTGCTTATAAATATATAATTTAATAATATTTAAATATAAATTCTATATATAAAAAAAAAAAAGTTCAATAGAACGACGAATCACGCCAATATGATATTTTTGTTATTTTTCTTCCTTCAATAATTAAGATAGTGGAGTATTTTAAAATAGTAATTGATGTCTTTTATTTATTGATATAGTTTGAATTGATAATAAGCATTCTCATTGCTTCAAGTCACCCCTATTTTTTACTTTAAATTAATAAAGACTTGTTTTTCAAGGTGGACTGCAAGATAGATTATCATTTTACTTCCATGTCATATTAGAAACTAAATTAATTTTAAATTCTTAATACAACTTGTCAATTCCAACTACGAAATTAACACGGTTAAAATTAAAACTTGACTCAATTTATGAGTTTGAAATGGAGATGAGGTATTTAAGATAATGGTATAATATCTTAATTATGGATTTGTTAACTTGATGGTTTCTTGGTTCAACTCCACTGGTCCATCAACTTCGCATGTCTACGAGGGAAAAGGAAGAGTCTCGAGTTGTATGAAGTTGATTAGAGATCTGACCTAGTTACTTAAAAAGGTGAAGAAATATCGAGTGACAGTTTAGAAGATTAACCTCGACATCTCTGTGTTGACACCACTAGCTATATGTGCGAGTCTAACATTGATGTTAGATGTAATGGTCCAATATGGGAACCCATGTCCTAGATAAGGTATGTAAATTATTAATATTCAGCTCGACACCACTTTGTATTCGTATTTACTTATTGGAGTGTTGGACAAAGCACCACACCGATGTAAGTCTTAAGTTTTGCAAGTCACATAGTCTAGAGCCAAGAAGATCGCCCATTATCGTATTCATTTTATGAACGATTTTAAGAAAGTTATGAAGAATTGACATGCATTTATTCCAAATTAAAAATTATTTGACTTAGATGATATGATTCAAACTGTTGATTTGAATAGCCGGTCTTAAAGATGATTTTATTGATCTTTAGACAAAAAAAATATATATTATACATGCAAACAGAGTAAGAAAAGTCTTTAACTAGTGCTATAAACCACGTGAAATGTCTACATAATTATTTTTTTTTTTATAAAATTAAAAGGGTCATCGAATCCATGTTGATGGAGATACCTTGGAGGTAGAATTTTTATTAAAACATTTTAATAAATTATATATAGGAAAATTTCTCTACATAGAAAAAATGTCAAATTGTTTATAGAAAATAACAAAAAAAAAAAAAAATACGGATAGATATTGATAAACTTCTATCAACATCTAAGAGTGATAGATTTCTATTAGCGTCTATCACAACTATTTAAAAAGTTTGTTATTTTGTGTAAATAGTTTCTCTTATTTTTCTATTTTTAAAAATTTTCCTTATACGTATATATAATATTCATAGATGTTATCAATACTTATCACGGATAGATATTGACATTTTGTTATATTTGGAAATATTTATAGGAGTTTCGTCATTTAAAACAATTACTCTATTAACAACAATGATTATCATTAATAGATAATGGTAGTGTCTATCACTAATAGACATTGACATTTTTGTATATTTGTAAATAAGTTGACTCGTTTTGTTATATTTGAAAATAGTTCTTATATGTATCCTTGGATGTATGTGCTTGGACCCAAATGAAATTGAACATCACGTTCATTTGGGGAAGAACTCCAACCCACATATATTGAACAAAATGCCTGTGTGTGTATATATATATTGTGTTAAGGTGAAAATTTGGCATTTTAACACCCTTAAAAAGAACTCTTTTCAAATATAGAAAAATGAGCAAAACTATTTATAAATATAAAAAATTTTTACAGTCTATCTGTGATAGACCGCGATAGAATTCTATCGCTTTCTATCGGTCAAGCGATAGAATTTATTTGCTTAAGCGATAGAAAGCGATAAAATTCTATCGCGTTCTATCACTGATAGACAGTGAAATTTTTCTATATTTATAAATAGTTTGATGTTTTTTCTGTCTACAATAATTTTCCTAATTTTTTTTTTTTTTGACACATTTAACGCCTTTAGTTGAGCTTGTAAGGTTTTGATATTTAAATTATATTTATATTACAAAAAGCAATTACAATTAATGATATGAGATGTGAGATTTGAGAATGGATGCATTGTTGTCTATGAGATTGGATTTTTTTTTAAATATTGTATTTTTTAAAATTTTATTATAAAAAATAAATATGATTGATTAAGAAATTTAGGCCAATCACAAATTGTGACATTATTAATTTAAATGAATTACTGATAAATTTGAGACTAATTATAAATTTACACGTGTCCTCAAATTAAATTAAAAGACGTAAAAGTTGGCAAATCAAAAAATGTCACTTGTCTAGACATTGATCCATCAGGTAATAACATGTCCAATCAAATTATGGTACGTGGCGATTGAGCTCGAAGCTAGGCCAACCCAGGTTTTAAAGAATAAATTAGGTCAAATTTAAATAAAAATTTATCAAAAAAATATTAAATTAAGTCATACCCAAAAGTTAGGCCCAATGTCAACCAAGCCCAAGCCAGCAAGTCCATATGGACCTCTCAAACTCTGTAAATAAGGAATGTCACCCATCATTTGAGTCATTCAAAAACTGGAGTAGCTAGAGAATTCACAAAATTTCAACATTTAAAATTCATGTTCAACAAATCGAGCATCTATTTTTCTTAAAATTCATGTTCAACAAATCGAGCATCTATTTTTCAACGAATTGAATTGAATATCAGAGGATGATATATTAGAAACTGTAACACTATTACAAATCAATAAAATCAAATTCATGTCACGAATCAAATTTCTTTTAACGAAATCTCGTGTGAACAAATATGTACAGATATTGTTAGATGAAATGATATTAAATGTGCCTTCACTTATCAACTTTAAAATTTCCATCAATCGACTATTTAACAAAAGGTAAATAACTAGTAAATTGATTCACCATATTTTTTTTAAAGAAAAACTTTGATTCGCCATCTTTGTACAACACGCTAAACTTGGACCACACAAATCAAGGGCATATTTATAATATTCTTTAAAGGCACTCAACTATAAGACTCTCTATACCAAATAAACAATAAGGCACTCGACTATAAGACTTACTATACCAAATAAACAAAATGGCAGACTACAAAACAAATTTAAAATCTATTACAAAATTAATTTTAACCCAAACAAACCATCCATGACAAAATAGCTTCATAAGACGAACCACCCTGAAGTAGCCTCTCATAGAGATTATTTTTCTAAAAAAAATCCCACATTAAATAAAACTATTCAATAAATTTATCTTTTAAAATGACAATTTATATTCTTATCTTAAAAAATCCTATATTTTTGTCATTACCTTTAAAGATATTTTAACCTTCTAATTATTTATATATACATCGAGCATAGGTTAATGGTCAAAATACATACGATACCTTCCATAAAATATATGGTTTGGTTCATTCCAACCCCACAGTTGTCAAAAATATATATATATATATATATATTATATATATATTTATTTGTGAGAAATAGCATAAGGGGAAATAATTAAGAAGCTTGATGTAAAGAAATGAGAATTAATTAGGGTAACAAATAGCCGGAAAGCGTGGATGAATAATAATAAAACATGAATTAAAAAAAGAGATTAGTAATGAAGACATAGGTGTAAAAGAAAAACTGAAAACGGCAATTTTGATATAGTGATAGGGTTTGGGTTTTTGAGTTTTGGGTGTTGGCTTTTCTGAGATCTGAGTATTCTGTAATTTTGAAAAGGCAACTCCTCTATTTGTCTTATGCTATTTGTCTGCGAGCTTATGGGGGCATTTCTATTTCCTTCTCTCAATTCTCAAAGTCTCAAAGCCCAACACCAAACCTGGCAATGCCACACCCCCTATTTTTACATCTGTCTTCTCTTCCCCCCACCCCACCCCTTCCCTTTCCTTCTCTTTCCTTTTTATCATTTCACTCAATCACAGCTTTTCCATTTATTGGCCATCTTCTTCTTTCCTGCAATTCAACCTTCCCTCATCCTTTTCATTTTTCCTTAATCAATCACACACATACACAACTTTTTTTTTTTTTTTTTTTTTTTTTTTTTTTATAATTTTAATTTATTTTAATTTAATGTCGTCTTATAATAAAATTATAAAGTACACACCGGAACCGGATACAGATCTAATTAAACCCAAAAAACAAAACAACCCCAGATCAAATCCCAAAACACATTGAAAGGGAAATCTTAATTGCCAAACTTGAAAGGAAAATGGTTAAATGGACTGAATAAGGAACCCAGGTCAGGCCAGGCCAGGCTAAACGTTTCATCTGCCTCTGTTGCTGAAATTCATCTTCTCGTAGTAACGAATTGAGAGAAGGGAGAGTGAGAGATGGACCTCATCTTTCCCCCACCGGGCTGGTGGCTTCGATCCCATCATCGCTGGAAACGGAGACCAAGATGTCGACGAAGATGTGGAGGAGGAGGATTGGGGCTTGGTAAGAGGCCAGATGAAAAGGGAGTGAAGGCGACGGAAGCCACCGAGGGCCAGAACTACAGATCGGAGTTGTTGGTTGCCGCAGCCGGTGTTGGCCCAGTGTCTGGTGCAGATCAGCTCCCAAAGCCGCTCATCTTCGGCGGTTTTGTGCCATTGCTTGCTCACACATGCCGCCATGGCCAAAGTCCTGGCATCCACATGCTTAAAAACCTCAAACAGCAAATTATCATCCAAATTCACAAATCCAGTCTTGTCGGAGGAATCTCCTTCTCCGGCACAATCTTGGGTGTCCGCTGCCTTAGGTTTCTTCCCCATCTTCCGATCCCCATCCCCATCTGGAACAACTCGCTTCATCTCCAAAACAGATTGCAAAACCCCCTTTTATCTGTCTAATGAAAGGAAATGGTGAAATTTAGATACAAATTTAGAGGATTGACAGAAAACATAGTGGGTGAGGTTTAATTGTGACCATATAAAAGCTAATAATGATGGAAATAAAACGAAAAAACAGAGAAGAAAAAGGGGAAAAGAAATTGAGGGAGAGAAAAGATAAGGAAGAAATGGAAAATGGGTATGGAGGATTGAGGATTGAAGATGAATAATGGGAAGGAAGGAAGGAAAAAAACGATAGTTGGGTTTGGAATTGGGGGAAGAGTGGTTAAGACTTAAAGCATAAGTTTTGAAGGTTTACGAAGAGGACAAGATGGGAATTGAATGCACTTGGATGCTTTTTTCTCCAAATTGACCAACTGTGTCTTCGCCTTGTGTCTTCTTCCCATTATCACAATTTTCATTTCCCCTCTGTTTGTTTTCACGGACACTTCAGACCTCAACCCCGCTTTAACGCTTATTCTTCCTTCTTATTCCTATACCCCCTGTTTGGATACACCTCTAACAAACCCTTTTTTCTTCTTTTACAATTTTAATAATTTTGCATATTCATACCATACCCATTTAAATTACGTCACCTTTACATACTTCCAATCCATATTAATCCATGCTAAAATAAATTTTAGAGACTCATTAATTACATTATCATCGATAATTATGTGACTCATTTCTCTTTTATGCGAACCTTTTACAATTTTCTATATTTTTTTCCCAACACGTCAACCATTCTATTCAATTGTCGTCCATGAGGTTTTCATTGGTACGCTAAAATCGATTATGAATATCGATGCTAATACACTTTTTGTTGTTTTTAATCGTGTAGTGTCATTTTTCTTGGTTAGTATGCGTTAAATAATTAAATTATGTAATGATCATATATCTGTATCGGTATGCTCAAATCGATTATGAATATCAATAATATTGATACCAACCTAAATACGAACTATATCCATACACTTTTTGTTATTTTTAATCATGTAATACCATTTTTCCTTGGTCAATATGCGTCAAAGTATTAACTTATGTATTATTTTTAGTAAATGTCTTTTTTATTCTACATTGTCTACTTATGTATTGTTAATATTCATTAAGCATCCACTGAAAGTAGACTTGTATGAGTAAATAAAAAAGAAAATTTTCATTAACATATATTTAATAAAAATTTGAAAAAACAAAAACAAAATATATTTTTGTCACCTGAGTCGGATTTGAAGGGAAGGAAACAAAAAAAAACATAACAAGAAGAAAAAAGAAGTAACCATACTCGTGAGGACACTATAGTAATCACACATGTTTTATTCCATTACCAATATTAATGTAAATGGCCTGAATGAAAATCAAATTATGATTGTACACCGCCTAATATAAGCCATCAAGTTCAATTGTAGTATAATTAAGTCGTATTATGTAATTAATTGCCTATTTACCCTCACATTTTTTTTCCTAATTCTTTTTGGTGATTTTAAAATCGAAATTTCACTAAACAGGTTTTTGTTGACGCATAATACAATGTATTGATACAATATATTGATTAGTTGAACTATACTAAAATTGATTTACTATGTAAATTACCTTCTATAACCTGCATATTTGAAACACCTTGGCATGAGTTGTGTCATTGACATATAAGTCCTACACTTAATATCTTTAATTTATATATATAATTAACCATATACAAGTTAAGAAAATTGAATTTCTAACTTAGACAAATTAAAAAATATTTTATGGATTTTTTTATCGAAATATTTTATTGATTTTAGATTAGTCGATCTTAATATAAAATTTAATTTCGGACAAACACTAAAAAAAACTTATAAATTATGAACATTAATTTTGTCATTTTGTTTGTTTAGTTTAGTTTTACTTTAATAAAATTAAAACTTTAAGGTTAAATTAAATATCACTCTTCTTATAAATTTTTTCCTTAAAAGTTTCACAAATAAATTTAATATGAGCTCAATTTACCAGTTAAGTTCATTTCTGCCCTCTTTTCGAAGCTTCAAATTTCGCCTTGATGCAATATATTCTTAAAAGTAATAAAAATTTGCAATTATAATTCTCAATAATTTGGAGATATTTATCATCGATAAAGGTTAGGGGTACTCGTTATAATGATTGATGGGTTTAATTTTTTAAGATCGTGTATGTAAGTATAAAACTTCAATAATTATCTTGTCCGAGTTCTTTTATGTACATATTTGCTTGTTAAAGCAAAAAAAATTTTAAAAATTTAAAAAATAAAATAAAAATTGACATTTGCTTGGGCTTTCCTTTTATCTGGTTTTTCTCTTTATTTATTTATTTCCTTCATCCTTAAAAAAATCTCTTTGATACTGTAAGAAAAAATATATAAAACTGCCATTAAACATTATGTTTCAGGTAGGTTATGAAACATATTTCTCATGTTGTTATTTTAAACTCACAATTTTCAAATCATTAACTGAAAATAAATGGTTTTGTGTATATGAAAAAAAGATAAACAAAATTGACTTATCAATTTCAAAACCAAAATGAATATAACTTAACTGGCATAATATTTATACTATTAACCTTAAAATCTAAGAGTCGATTCTCCCACTCCATATATTATATATTAAAAAAAAGACCTATCGATTTCAAAAACTAAAACTAAAACTAATTGTTGAAATAAATTTAATTTCTTTTGAATTGAACCGACTTACAACATGGGAGATTTTTTTTTTTCTTTTTAAAATGATGCACAAATATGTTTCTAAACTACTATGCGGCAAAATATTAAAATTGCAGTTGTTTCACATCGAAAAGATTGAAGAAAGTAATGAGTTCCAAGCACTATAAAAGAAGCTTATGCCTCTAGTTTTTACGTCGTCTTAGTTAGAAATACTTTAAGCTTATGTGTGCTAACTCTAGTTAAAATTTCCTTATTTATTCTTTAGTTTGAGAGTGGGAAAACGGTGTGAATAGTATAAAAGCTTTGAGAAAGTGCTCTTGTAATTGGGATCGGGAGAGAGAATTATCCTATGTTGTGATTGTAACAATTTTTCACATAGTGAACTTTCTCTGGTCTGTGGTTTTTTCTCCAGTTTTATTGCTTTTTTTTTATTTCTCTGTTATTTTTATGATTGTTTCCGCGGTAGAAGAAGTGGGAGATTTTCCCCAACAAATGGTATCAGATCTTCAAGTTCATAGTTTCTTGAATTTCTGAGTATGTTTTGTGGTTGCAACATTACCTGGACTTCCACATAAAAAAAGAATCCTTGAAACGGGTTGAAGTGTTTGTGAATAGAGTGAGTTGTTCACTATTTGCGAATTTGCTAGGAATGGAGCAGATATGTCAAGCTTTAGGAGTCCAGTAAAGTTTGATGTGGAGAAATTTGATGGAATGATCAACTTTAGTTTGTGGTAAATGCAAGTCAAGAGATGTGTTAATACAATCTGGTAGGAGTGCAACAAAAAACCAAAAAATTAAAAAACCAAACCAATCCAAATTGATACAATGGTCTGGTTTGATTTTTTAGTACAAAATTGGACATATTGATTTGTATTTGGAGAAAAACAAGAAGTATTGGTTCAGATCGATTTTTTATTTTAAAAACCAATCAAAACCGAATTGAACCGAGAATTTATATATACCCTTAAAAATACACATTAAGTGTCTTTTGGTATTTTAATTATTATGGTGCATTTTGTTGTTTAAAAAAAAAGAGCAATTATTATGATGCTTATATGTTTTGTATTTAAAAAAGTGCCAAGAAAAAAATATCAAATTTCAATCTATATATATATAAAAAAAAAGACCCAAATTTAATTTAAAATTAGCAAAAAGAACCAATCTAAAAAAATGGAAATAAAAATAAAAATTTGGAAGAAAAAAATACCAAAAACCAAGAACCAAACCAAATAAAAACAAATCTATTAGCTTTTTTTTTATTTTTATTGAACATTGGTTTTGATCTCTTCTTTGTAAAATCATTGGTTTGGTTTGGTTCTTGATTGGCTCCAAAACTAACTATCACCCCTACAATTTGGGTTACACTAGTACAAGTTAAGCGGTGATGGTGTTCTATGCATCCAGACGAGGTTCCAAAAACAGAGTCTTCGAGCAGAAGATAGACTACTAGGAATGCGATCAATATGAGCACATGAAAAATAGAGCAGGTTCGTCAAAGGCTCTGGATCGGATGCTAACGTTGTCTTTTTGGTCTGCAAGACGGTAACTTCCTTTGAAGAAGATGGAATTCATCCTTACGGTATGTCCGCTTTATCATAATAGAAGATGTGATTTTAGCAGTTCCACAAATTTACACAAGGGCATTAACTTGGCAGTTATGTAAGGTGTGTGGTGGAAATGGTATTGATGACTGAAGAACTTCTGGGTGAGCTAGGTAAGTGAAAATTGCATTGTAAATTTCTGCAAGATTTATCCCCATGTGACGAGAAAGAAAATTTTTGGAAGGTAGTATTCCAAGTGGTTTACTCTTTATGGTGGAGTGAGTTATAATTCTCTAAGTTGAGAATTATGATTGCGGTGAAGACAATGGATGTTGCAGAATTTGTGGATTCTTCAAATATCTTGCCAATGTGGAATTTGCTGGGTTTTGGCAAAATATTAGAAGTGCAGTTGTGGCACATTGGAAAGACTGAAGAAAGGATAAGCTTCAAGCACTATAAAAGAAGTCTCTACCTCTAGTTTCAAGTCATCCCAATTAGAAACATTTTAAGCTTAAGTGTGTTAACTCTAGTTAAAATTCTATTTTGTATTCTTTAGTTTGAGAGTGGGAAAAAGGGTATGAGTAGTATAAAAGCTTTTGAGAGAATACTCTTATAATTAGGATTGGGAAAGAATTATTCTAAGTGATTGTAATAATTTTTCACATGGTAGAATTTTTTTTGTCCGTGGTTTTTTTCTCCAGTTTAGAGTTTTTCTACGTTAATTCTCAGTTTTATTGCTTTCTTTTAATATGTTAGCGGTAGAAGTGAGAGGTTTTGCCCAACACTTCCATCATCATATTGTAATTTTTTTAATGTATATATATGTATATAATTTAAATGATCAAATAAAAAAAAGTAAAAAATTGTGTGAATATCAAACTACATAACACATGTCAAACATAATGTTTTAGCTTAATGAATAAGTTGTAGCACAAAAAATAAACAACAAGAGGAGACATGAGAGTTGGTAACTCAATTCGGTGCAAAGTCAGCTAAGTTTGGGAGCAGTTTGTCATGTGGTAAGAAGCTTTATAAATTGAAATAGTTTAACAATTACAACACAGTTCTTATATGTTGGACACGCCTAACATTGACTCACGAATAGTCAACTCCTAGTTTCTACTTAGGCATCTCCCTAAGTATGAGATTCTCTCACTTATACCAATGCTCTAATCTCAACACATGTTTGAGATCCTCTCAAACTAATTAACTCAAACCGCTCCTAAGTAGAAGCTCTACTCAACTTATATTGAAGGAGTACAACTTCAACAACTTTGTTTGAAATCTCATTTTCAACTATAAGAACAATCTAAATGACTATCTACATCAACCTCTTCGTACATGCATTACAAAGCATAAATTGCATCAAATTCAGAATGAGGAACAACCATGTAAAAAAAAAAAATCCAACCAAAGTGTTTCTAATACACTTTGAAAGTGTAAAGCTATTTTGAGTAGTTGCCAAACACTCTAATTTTTTTCAAAATGACTTATTTTTAAAATTAAACACTTGAAAAGTTAATCCAAACACATCCTTAAGTTGAAGGCTAACTAAATGTGGTTGCTATAGTTAACTAGCTGCATTATTGCTAGTCATTGGTTGTTTACTGGTACAATTGTATAAATTTTCAACCATCTCTAATTGGCTATTTATTCATAGAAAGCCCCTACTCTATAATGTGAATGTGGATATTGCTTTGTCTATTCTTATTTTGATATCAATACAAGAGTTTTAAATTCAAATCACTCTAGTATTATTATTTTTTTGAATTAATATTGATAGTTCACATGTTAGAATCTTAATCAAATTAATATTTAAATGCTAAAATGTGTGAAGAAATATTAAAGTTACATATAAGATTATATGCATCACAATTAATCTCTTTTAAGTTTTTAGATTAAACATTTACATTAAAAATTTTGAAATTAAAAACGAAACTGATGAAAGTCAAAATAATTGGATGCGTCTAATATATCCTTATTTTGAGGTTGGTTCATGTGGATTTGACTTTGCTAGAAAACTACAGCTGGGTTTGGTTGGTTGGTCATTAGGAGGAAAAAAAAAAAAAAAAAAAAAGAAACTCCTATTGTTTTTTCTAGGCCACAAAAAATGAAATATAAAAAATAAGTTAAAAAATATGAGAAAAAGTTAATTTACAAAATTAATTCATATGATTTGAAAAAATTTAGTGTAAATTCTAAATTTAAAATTAAAAAAAAAAAAAAAAAAAAAAAAAAAAAAAAAAGGCAAAGGTGAAGTGGTTGGGAGTTGGGAGTAAAGTAACTTTATGATTGCTTTATATTACAGCTACCAATTCATAATCCTATTGTGCGGTTTTTTGTTTTTTGCCACAGAGATTCCAAGCAATATTTTCGAGAATCGTTCCCGAAAACGATGTTTTTGGCATTATATTATCATACAATACTTTCTCTATTTCACTTTTTCTTTTCTGTTTTCCCTATTTTATCCTTTCCCTTTTTTCACACAAAAGAAAATCAATTAATATATATCTTTTATTTATTTTTTCTTTATGGAATGATTACTTTGTTTAACGGATTATTTCGCTAATCTTTTATTATTAAATTAAACTATTAATTGAGCTTACGTGGATCTGCCTTCGGCTAATCCTATTTTAGGGTTTCGTTTCATTATTGGGCTAAGTGGATGAATGGCCCACTAGATATTCTACTCCGCCCAACCCTTTGACGTCATCGTGATTCAATAATTACTTTCAATATACCATTCAATAATTTATATACATATAATAAAAAAATAGAAAAAAAATCAGTCGGAACGGCAAAAGGCAGCTGGTTTAACATTTATTGTATACTTTCAATAACTTTTTTGAGATAATATCAAAATAATTTTTTTAGGAATTATTGAATTATAAAACTTATGGAATACAACCATTATTGGTATTGGTAACGAGATAACGTCAGCTTTTATTTTTTCCTTTTTTTTAATACATCACATTAATTCGATGGGGATTACAAAGGAGAGGAGCAAATGAGAATTGTGGAGGATGACCCTTTTATAGATAGAGGAGCTACCAATGAAAATAAAAAGTGTCAAAACTAAAAAATGGTTTAAAATTATAATGACACTATATTCTTAAAAAAAAAAATTCTAGATTCTTTCTTGTTTGAAATAGTTTTGAAAAAAAAATTACCCCAATCCCTCATTTAGAGATGAGTGTGGACTGAAGGACATAAACGACATATAACAGAAACAAAAGCGACGTCACTAAGAAAATAATAAGGTTTGAGCCAAAGATTGCATCATAGGATCAAAATAGACCTAGGAGAGAGGATTGACTTTTGGGTTTAGCCGAAATCAATGTGCTCGACCTCAACCAAAGTCATGGCTAGACTTAGCAAAATAGCCGATGGGGGATGACTTACACATGCCCTGACCCAAAGCATCACTTTAGAACCAAAATGGGCCTATGAAAGGTGTTTGGCGACCCTAGCCAAATACCAAATATAGCATGCCCCTTGGTCTTTGAGTTGAAGATTTATCCCAATGCAACTCTAAATCTCTATCAGGACAACGTAGGTCAACTGCTCTTACAAATATATAATAATAGCACCATGGAGAGTCAATTAAGTCCATTATTCACTCACAAATTATTAGCTTCCTGCCACGATTTACTCTCTAACTTAAGTATCGAAACGTGTGTAGCAAACATCGGATTTTTATGAAGATTTTCCTATTTTATAGGTATCATCCTCCTTTTATCAAAACAATTTATTATTACTGGTACGTAAAAATCATATTCTTTTTCCAATCTATTTTGACATCAACGTACATTGGTATATGTTTTGGGATTGTATAATTTGTATAACATAAACACTTTTTTTTTCAGTTCATTACATTAAATCAATTTATTCATATAAGAAAAACTAATGATAATTCTAGACACCATTTTTTTTTGTCAGTTCACTACATTGAATCAATTTATTCATATAAAAAAAAAATATATGACAATAAATGAAGGGAAAAAACTGATATTTCTGTTTTCTAATAATATCCATCAATACAAAGTCTGCAATGCATTTTTTTTAATGCCATTTGATAATTATTTTATTTTTTATCTTTATTTTTTAAAATTTAAACTTATTTTCTAAAAATTTTTTTACATTGTTTTACATATTTCTTAAGTAAAAGAGTTTGAATTTTTAGTCAAATTCTAAAACACAGCAGCAAATTCTTCAAGAGTATTTTTTTAATTTTTAAAAATTAGCTTGATTTTTAAAAATAATAACAAAAAGTAGATAAAAAAATAATTAAATGTTGAAAGGATGTTTACAAGCTTAATTTTTAAAATTAAAAAATTAAATAGTTATCAACCGTAAACTTAGTTACTATTTTTTGAAATTTTGATTCTCAGTTATTTTTTGTTTTTTTGTGTTTTCAGTAGAGAATCTTTGAAAAATTATATGAAACGCATACACATTGGATAGTGTTAAAAGTTATTTGAATGAAAAACATATAAAATGTTAAATTTGAAGTAATTTAAAGAACATATTTTTCATAATTAACTTTAAATAACACAAATATTCTATACACTTTTATATATTTGTTCTAAGAAAACAATTTTTTAAAATATATTTATTATGTTTGCTTTATTGTTCGAACCCACCTAACAATGCTACAATCGGTTTTTTTAACGTTAGTTAGAATTTAAAAAGTGATTTTCATAGATTAATTAATAATTTGATTTACCAAATAAATGGTATATTTGAAATACATTTTTAAATATTTAATTTAAAAATTAAGTCATTTTGAAAAAAATTGAAGTGTTTGACAAACACTCAAAATAGATTTTAAAGGATATTTTAAACGGTTTTTATCAAAAAAAAAATAATAATAATAATAAATAAAAATAATTTTTTTTTCAAATCAATCCAAACGAGCCTAAATAAAGTGGTTAAGAATATTTTTTTAGAATCATTTTCAACGATTACAAACACGTCATCCTAAACGGAGTCTAAGTAATAGTGGTGTTTGAATTTTTCTTTAAAATATTATCCAATTTTGGCAGTAGCTCCTTACCAAAAATGCAATTCTAAACGAAAAATGTTCAAGGGTACACTTCCTGTCTTCATTTAGTTTTCTTTTTTGTTTAAAAAATAAACTATATTGAATAAATTGTATGGAAAGATTGATAATTAAATAATTTATTCTTTTTTTGTAACAGATCCATATACTTAATTTATTATAACTATGTGTAGATAATTTTTAGCTTCCTGCTTTTTTGTGTCCTTAAATTTTTCTATAATGTCTATTTAGCCTTCAAAATCATATCCATTGTATTTTATATGTGTTTTGTGTCTTCTCTCTCTTTTTCTTATTCGATTTAATTTTACTTTACTTTTTCTTGTCATTAGATATTTCAATAAATTTATTTTAAAACTTATGTTCATGGAACTCCATCTTTAATGGGAGAATGAACATTTGTAGAAATAAATTTAAGAAAAATACTTATATGCATCTCAAGCAATACTTATATTTGTAGATTTCAATAAATTGTCCAATCAGAATTTGATATAATACAAATTCTTCTTATTTCTTTTTTGAAATATTTTAGTTTTTTTTTTGTGTAACTTACAAGAGTGTGATGCATTAAGATAGACACGGTAACGACCCGACTTCCTAGGACTTGTTCTAGGTCATTACCTCATGCATGCATACACCTCAAAATGACACATTTCATATATTTGACTAAAGTCAAAGAAATTTATAAAATAAATAACTTCATTAAATTTAAACAATTAAAAATCTTGGATCGGGGTATCCCTAGAAGTTATGAAAACAAAACTGAAAATTTTTGCATAAATATCTAATGGCGCAAAACCAATATTCTAAATTTAAATATTAAGACTGAGATTTAAAAACATGAAAACATAAAAATATGAGCGGAAGCATTTGAATGGTCCCAACGGCATGACCACAGATTCTTCCTGTCATTCGACTTCATTATCAATTGTAAAGGTTAGGTTGTGTGATAGGGTTGGATTTTTAGGCACAAGGATTTTGGGCGATTGTTTACGGGCTATTTTAAGGTAGGTGGTTCTATTGTTGGGGCTGGCCATCAAGCTAGACCTCAGCCCTTTATGTCATTTTTATAATTGCAGCACTGTTTATCCCTGAAAATTTAGCATGCATGCTTAGGTTAGTATGGCTGGCCACTGAGATTTGATATTTACGTATATGTGAACGTATGCCTGAATTCTATGTTAAGTGCCCGTTACGTCCCATGTTATGATATTGTCAATAGACAGGTTCACCCCATGTTGACAGTGTGTCATCAGGCCACTAGACATGTGTGGACCGGCAGGTTCACCTCCATGTTCGATACTGTGAGTCATCAGACTCACCCTTCAGTTTTGATGGCGTGCCCTCAGGCCGCTAGACATGGTGACGGGGCGGACATGTTGCTTATATACAGTAGAAATCCTGACAATGGGATTACTTACTGAGTTTTATCCTCATTCCTTTCTCCTTATAAATTTCAGGTAAAGGCAGAAACGGACCGACGGGCGACAGAAAGAATCTATGACCGGGCCAAACATGCACTAGTTAGAAGCTTCCGCATTTTGTTCATTCACGTCTTTTGTCGTAGATGAGCCGTGAAAGTTCAGTCTTTGAGTCGTTTTTTTTTCTGATTTCATTCGTTAATTATCTTAATTTAATTATTCATGTGTTTGGATAGGGGTACCCCGATCAAGGATTTAATTTTTCTTTTTGAAATTATTTATTTAATGTCTAAGTTCTCAATTGTTATCTTTCTTTTTCAAGAGATTGGGTCTATGTCCTATTTTGCTCTCTGTTGAGGGAAGTCTGTGTGGCCTAAGTCCTTGGGTGTGGTAATGTCCTATTGGAAAGTGTCAGGAGTTGGGAGCCTTACAGACACATCCTAAAATTCTAAATTCTACTGTAAATTTAAAAGTTTGCATATCCCTAGTAACTCATAAATATATATACAAATTCAAAGTTAAAATTAGGTCCCATCCTTGAAAAGTTTTGAAGCAATCAGATGCTTTTCTAACACCAAACAAACAAAGAGAGAATCTAATGGCGTCCATTTTAATCAACAAATTAAAAATAACCTTCAATAATATTCCACTTTAATCCTGATCACTCTCCATTTGAAACGCACATTATAAGTATTCAGTTCACACCCATCAACATATAATATATAACAATTAAAACTTTCATGAACTCAACGGTAAATAACATGAAAGAAAGAAATAATCTTTGGGGGAAAAAAAAGAAGAGGATTACAAAACTGGAAATAGTCAAATCCGATGACCGATGCCTCGATTACTTGGGCCTGAATAAGCTTACATTGTGTTGAAGGCATTGGAATTGGATGGAACAGTGGAAAAATGGGGAAATAATGGGCGAGACCCATTGGTTTGGTTAATTAACTAAACAATTGCGATGAGCAGAATGATAAAGATGGACTTCATTTTAGGCTGGAAATAGATTTTGGCGACGTGTCGTTCTGTGCCTTTAAAAGGAACAATCAATAATATGAATATTGTGAAAGATACTGCATATATCTCCATCTCCTCCTCATTCTCACGTCCGATGTGATTTAACAGCAATCCAACAACCCACTTTACAAAGACGAAAATCCATTCTGCTATATGCTTCTCTCTCTCTCTCTGTTTCTAATTTTTTTTTTTTTTTTTTTTTTTTTTTTTGGACTGAAACATTTGAAAAGTGACAAGTTGGGTGAGCTTTTTGGCCCATGTTGAATAATATCGTTGAAAAGTCAACTGTATGAAATTTTGGGAGGGTGGACGGTTTCAATCTGAACCCGTGAGCGACAGGACAAATCCAAACAATGGTGGCCACCGTAGCAACCGCCCGCCGCTGGGTGGTTTTCCACCGTTCTAACTACATCTCCGCCACACCTATATACTCACAAAATATTCTAACCCTGTTCGTTTCATTCACCTTCCACCGAATAAGTAGAACACAAAAATTAACTGAAAAAATTCCAAATGAAAAAAAAAAATCCACAGATAAAAAAATTTCTATTATGTAACAAATTATAACCATCTAAAATCTCTTGACCTTAATTATAAGATTTTCTTAAAGCATTGTACCATATGAATTAGTATATTCTGAACTTAAAAGAGCTTTAAAAAAGATATACTTCTTTTTT
The DNA here is from genome assembly GCA_002890555.2 of Lagenaria siceraria. NCBI lineage: Eukaryota > Viridiplantae > Streptophyta > Magnoliopsida > Cucurbitales > Cucurbitaceae > Lagenaria > Lagenaria siceraria. Next base: position 8,170,758 of record CM016484.1, read on the forward strand.
TTTTTTTTTTAGTATTTGAAGAGTATAACTTTCTTAAAGGAAAAGTTGTACGAATGATCCAAAATCTGAGTCCAGAATGGCGAATGATCTTTTCTTTTTTTTAAAAAAAAATATCAAATAACTTTTTGCTGACGTCACATTCTGGTGAAATTACCAAAATAAACTCACGCATGCAGAAAAGTCCATTTCGCTCTTGCTCTCGTTCTCTTCCTTTCCTCACTCACAAATGATTCTCCTCTCACTCTCGCTCTTCTTTTTCTCACTCACAGATCACTCTCCTTTCTTATAGTCGGAGTTGGTGCGTGGTACTTTTTCACCACCTGGAGAAGGAGAAGAACAAGGAAAGAGGAAAAAAAAAAAGAGTTTCATTAAAGTTGGTTGTGCCATAGAAGAAGAAGAACAAGGAATGAGAGAAAAAAAAGTGTTTTCGCGGAAGTTGGTCCATTAGGAAAAAAAAGTAGAAAAGAGAAGAAAAAAAAAAAAGAGTTTCGGCTAAGTTGATCCGCAGGAGAAGTTATGGTCGCACCGGGGAAGAAGAAGAAATGAGGAAGAAAGAAATCAAGGGTAAATTCATAATTTCACTCAATCATGACATCAACAAAAAGTCATTTGAAAAAAAATGTCATTTTACCTTTTGAGTCTCTAAAATAGGTCAATTATACAATTATTTCCTTCTTAAACCTTTTCAATGTGAGACAATCATTCTTCCAATATTTTGTCAAAATCTAATAAATTGGACGCTATTTTTACCACATAGAGTGACCAACTTGAGTTTGAAGCTAGCAATATTAGAATCTTCATTTTGAATAAGGCAAATCCGATCACGAGCCTTGCCAGAAGTTTTTTTTTTTTTCTTCCTCATTATTAATTTGGGTTAAAATAAATGATTCCATGGTGGCACTTATTTAAATTTCTAATTAATGATATATTTGGGTCAAACGCTTTCGTGATAATGATTATGATTTATCATATATGTTGAAAAGTTGTAGTTTTAATTGAAAGCATAAAAGTCGCATAAATTATGGCCTAATATTTCAACTTAATTATTGATATTAGTATGTATGGATGTTGGAATAATTTTGAGGGATTGATTTATGGGAGATTGTCTCTTGTGAAGTGACAAAGGAAGCGTGTAGAAAAGAATCATTCTTTGCCGTCTTCAAAGTTAATTGTTAAAAACTTTGAGGGTTGAAAAAGGCGTATTTCGCTTTCTCCATTGAAGCCAACTTATTGCATTTACATTTAAATTAAACTCTCTGTTCTGCTTTTCCCACAGCTTTTTCTTGAACCTCACACCATCGAATGTTGGAGTTCAACAATCCCCTTACCCCTTACTCTCTGTCATTATAACATCTATATCAATTTTCAATTAGGACATCCACCTTCTATGTGTTTAATTATTTATATAACTTACAATATCTATGAAATTTAATTTCGAATCGTTTATGTGTTATTTACGATTTTAGGTTTAGAGTTTAGAGAAGTGTCATGTATAAATCTTATTGGTACCTCTCCAATCTGTATTATTTGATATTTCTCTCCAATAATAAGTTGTTCTCTCTCTTTGCCCGTGGACGTACCTAACACACTGTTACTCTACTTTGTAAATCTCAATGTTGGTCTTTACTAATTTCGTAACAATGCAATTTTCAAAAGTTTATACACTAAACAAAAGTTTTACACCCATCGAAAAAGACAATTATCTTTATCGATATATGAGACCTTTTGAGTAAAATTAAATCAAACTTATAAAGATTTATAATCTAAAATAGACAATATTATACTATTTTGAATGGTAATAAATAAAGTAATGAACTTATTTAGCCGATTGAACTACAATTTTCTATAAATGAATAAAAAATTTAACATATATTAGTGGTTTTAGTAAATTTAGCTTAAGAGGATTTTTCTTCCAATTTTAATATATATATATATATAACCAAACTTCCTTCTTTCAATAAGTTTGTTAGAATGAGATTTATTCATTTTTTGAGGTGGGAAGAAAAGAGTTATTATATTGGTAAAATGGCTATTAGTACTAACGATTAGGATATGCTTATATTCTTCTAGTTAAAATACTTATTTTGGTCTTTTTACTTTGAGTTTAGTTTCAATTTGG